>JAQPPZ010017052.1:35730000-36041699 GCA_028583015.1 Wollemia nobilis
TATTAAGTTATAATTTATTTGCTTTTCAATATATATTTTCCTAGATATATTTTTACAAAAAGCATTAAATAAATCACAAAGCTTACAAAACCAAGCATTAAACCTTGTTTCATAAAAAAAAAGGGGTTGGGTCAATATGGGATGTTACATACTCTCCCCCTTAGACTAAACACAATCCCTTGTGTTTCTAAGGTTAGTAAGCATAAAATCATTAATATACTTTATATATATATAGACACACACACACACACACACACACACACACATATATATATATATATATACACACACATATATATACATATATACATACACATATATATACATACATACATACATACATACACATATATATATATATATATATAAAGCAATGAAAAGTAGCAATCAAACATGATACTTTCAAAAATCAGCAATCACAGGTAATCAATGCAATCTCAAGTTCACACCATTATTTTATCCTTTCATGGATAATATTTGATAGCTCCAGCTATCATTGTCCTACTCAGGAGACTAGTATCAAACATCACAATCCAATGGTGTAAACATGAGCATAAAATGCACCTATATAAGGGTAATTATCCGTGTTACCCTTGGGTTTATTTGTCATCATTTCTCTTTTTCTAGTATCCTGTTCCTAGTGGTTGATCAAATTCTTCCACCCACGAGAGTACCTAGACCTATGAAGCAACAAAATATCAGTAGTACCATATTATTCAAAGAAATAAAACATACATACTACATGATCAAGTATTGAAACATCCATAAATACATAAATAAAGTCAAATAATTGAAACATCTATCAATGCATAAATCCATCATAAAGCATAAATACCATCATTAAGCATCGAAACATCTATCAATGCCTAGTCTATGCTATAGTAATGTGTTATAGTAAATAAAACATTACAAATTATCTTCAAATAGATAGGGGAAATGTCTTCTCATATCCTCCACTTTTTCCCAAGTGGAGTTTCTTTCTGAGTATAGGTATTATTGAACCTTGTATTATTCTATGTTTCACTTCCTCATTGAATTGGAGCAAAACTTCTAGGATCGTAATTGGTTTTATCTCAATGGTCAAGTATTTTTCATCATTTCAAAGCAAAGAAATAGTTTACCCTTCCAAATTTTTAGATTTTGGAGGTAGCAAAGAGCTTGTGGTTCATTTCATTGTTTCTTGATCTTGCATGTTGTGGACATATTTTGCATAATGGGGACCTCCACAAAGAAAGCAACCACTTATGGGTCCTGGAAAACTTTCAAGTTCCTTTTATTTTATCTATTCAGTGAGAGATGGTTCTTGTTGCTTCAATGTCGAGGAAGTTTCATTATCCTTGTTCACCTGGATTTTATTTTTAAAACTTCCTTGTTTCTGGTTTTGTTCTTGTTCCCATTTCATAAACCCAACACTCTTTCTATATCTTAAGATTTGTCGATCAAATTTTGATAAGATCACATAGCTAAAAATAGGATTTTTTATTAAGAAAAGGATGATTTTGAAAGGAAACCCTCAACCTTTTACAGATTACCCTACCACAAGGGTAGCAAAAAGAGAAAACCACAAAAATCAACAATGAAAAGAGGCACACCAAAAAACATCAAGGAAAAGACAAAAATGATCAATGAGAGAACCGAGAGAGTTCTACAACATTAAATTGATATCGTGGGCAATTTTACCAAAAATTTGAGCAACCTCCTCAGCATAATCCAATTCTATTTTCATAGAAATCCACATCACATGTTTTTTGATATCCATCAACTTTAGACTGTGCAAAACTGCACTCTTCTTCATAGAGGTCTCCCCCAAAATATAAACATTAGCCACCATTTATCCTTAACAAAATCTCTAGGAAGAACCTCCACATCATCTAGGTGAGATAAGGGATATGACTGCCTCATCTCACTTTTTACCAATCAACCACTTTGATTTGCGAATACCACTACCTTCCACCAAACTTACAGAAGGAGGACCCCCCATCACAGGTGTGACCACTAAAAAACCAAGGAATTCTTGACAATCTCATCAGTGGAGCTCTTTACCATATATCCCATCACACCTTTAGAAGAAACATGAATTTTATGAGAGATATTTTTCAGACCAGAGCCTAGCAAAAATGGGTAAATATCCTCAGAACCTTCACTCTAAATTTTCAAAGCAACAAAGGCCTAGATAGGTGTAGGGATAAAAATATTAGCCAAATACTGAAAAATATCCTCCATCGCAATCTCTCTCTCCACTGTCACTTGCTCAAAAACTAAAAGGACCAATCCCTAGTGAAGGGGAAACTTACCACTCCCTCCTTGAACATCCATCATCAACTTCCTCATAGAATTAAACAAAAACAAGGGAATATTCATCAACATTTGTCTCCTAAGATGATTCAAAAATATAGCATGAAAAATAGATATGACATCATACGTAGAATCAAAATAAAAATAGTCCATTATAACCTTAATCACCTTGTCCCACAATGGAGCAAATGCCTTAGCGCTATACCCATAGAATGGAGGAAACAGTCGAGAAAATAGAAAAACACAAAAGGCCTCATAATAGACCTGAGAAAAAATAGGCACCCATCCCCATCATAAACATAACCATAACCCCAAATCCGCCCATCTAGAGGAGTTGGAGAGCAAGTGGGTAGTTAAACCTCTCTAGTTGCTGAGAGGCCCAGGTTCAAATCTCTCGCCTCACATGTTGCGGATATGTTATGTAATGGTTCCCTCGTGGTCACAGTCTGTTTACCCCTTGTGGCCACCACCAAAAAAAAAAACATAACCATAACCCCCCATCCAGACATGAAATTCTGTGAATCCAGAATCTCATGAACACCAGGAAGAGCCAAGGAACCAAAAATTCTCCACCCAAATTCCAAAGAGAAGAGGATGCATAGAGGATGACACAAATTTACAACAATGAGGAGCACAAAATACTAGGGTTTGAACAAAAGGGACACATGCATCCTTCTACTCACATCAGCAGAGAGCCATTTTCTAATACCGAAAGGGAAAATGTCAACTGTAATGTGCTAATTCAAGCAATTCCTCCCCACATTGCCAACTAGCCAAGAAACAAAGGTTCTACAAACAGGTGTAAGATTACTAGAAGCACTCACCAAGAATGATGACACTAAGGCAATGACATGGAAAAGGACCAACTTACACAAGAAAAAAGGTCGACGCCAACAATGATTACCCAAATACATATCCCAAAAGAGGGGATTAAAAACAACTTGGGTACTCACCCCACATCGATTCCAAAGGAGCAACCACCACCACCCAAGAAGCCTAAAAGGAGACACGAACGAGGTAGTCCAGTATCGAACCATAGAACAAGGCAGGCACCCTATCCCAAGAACGAGTAGGAAAATATAATAGGATGAAACATTGAGAGAGCATTGAAAGAAGAGTGCATTTCCATAGAAGCTAAGAAATATTTGAGACAGATTTAAATACCAGAAAAGAAGAGGGAACAATATTCAAAATTCAAAATTTGAAAGAAAATAAACCCCGCCAGGCCCAAGAAGTAAATGTCTATCGCCACCCTTCTCTTCGACCAATGACTGCCACTGCTCCACAACATTCTCCACCAAAGTGAATGAAGACAAACCTCCTAATAAAATTTAATGAATCTCATTATTGGCATGAAAGATAAGCTCAAAAGGAAAGTCCCTCTGCCAAACATAATATCATGGATGAGAGACCCCAATATTCACCATCAAGTCTGCCATTGCATTACCTTCTCTAAAAACATGCACAATCAATACATTGTCCAAGGTTCGAATAATTCCAATAGTCGCATCAATCAGGTTGGCCACATTCCAACTTATGTGACATGTCCCATTTAAAATATTTATAAAATTTAAATAATCACCTTCGACAATAGATTTTTGAATTCCCAAGTCCCTAATCAAAGACATACCTACAAAAGCTACTCTTACTTCGGCAAACTAGGATTATTAGAAACCAATATTTTTAGCAAAGGTAAGAACAAGACTATCGTTGTTATCATGAATGATCCCCCAGCATGGGCCACCCATGGGCTTCCTTTAGAAGCCCCATCAAAATTCATTTTACACCAACCATCAGGGGGAGGGGTCCAACAAACAAAACTCCTAGGATTAGGAGCTGGCGGGGGATGATCCACATGCCCAAAACCAAGACTCTACTCAATAAACACTTCATTCAAGATCAGATCCACCAAAAAATCTATCTCCTTTAAGTCACACGAAACATTCTCCATCATCCTCCAAATAATATGAGAGCTGAAATGAAAAGTTGAGCTTTCTTTATCTTTGAAAACACGCATGTTCCGCTCCTTCCAAACACCCCACATCACATGAGGTAAAATATACTTCCAAAAACACTTAATTTTGGGTGAGGAAAAGGGAGAATCCCACTGTAAGACACAATAAAAAACTAAATTTGGAAAAACCCAACTCACTCCAATCCGACAGAGGATGGACAACATAACTTCTTAAAAAACCCAACAATTAAGAATAAAAAAAAATACAATTCCCAGACCTCTTTACACAAATAACACCTATTAACGAGACATATGCCTCTCTTATGAATATTTTCAACTTTTAGAATATTATTCTATACTACTAGCCAAAAAAACATATTAACTTTGGTGGTTAAATTCTTTAACCAAATAACACCATTAGGAAAATTGCCATCCCCCTTAGAACTTAAGAGCTCATAATATGACTTGACTGAGTACAATCCTGCACTATCAGCTTTCCAAACCAATCGATCCTCCACATTCTCTTATCGCACAATATAAATATGAATCTCATCCATTAACAAATTCTAAAATTGGAGATCAGTGGTGTTCCTCACAACAGGAGAAGGATTGGTCCAAATAATTCTACCTCCACAAACTTCAGTGAAACCAACTACTTTAACAAGTCTAACTAGTCTAGACCCTTCACTCAAATCTCTAAAATATAGGTCCTCAATCAAAGGATGATCTCTCAACCAAGAATCTTCCCAAAAATTCACACTCCTCCCATTTCCAACAATCCACCTACAATTATGATTGATAAACTCATGAGATTTTATAAGACTGTTCCAAAAATCTGGACTGCTAGAAGGAAGGAAATCTGAAATAAATTATGTATCCTAGACTTATATTTTTGATCATCTTGTCTTGCCAAGTTTTTGAGTGGTTAACTTTGTTGAATCAGTTGTTTTGCATGGTGTTTTATTCTCTCTTGTAGCTTGAAAATCATTGCAAAGATATCCTTCACCACTCTGCCTAATATTTTCACTTTTCTTTCAAGAGATCTAGTTTATCTCATCTTTCGTGATGATACATTCCCTTCACTCCTCTTTTTAGGGGCCATTTTCCTGATATATAAAGAGTAATTTTACGTTACAATATTTTCTCAAGTGGTAATGCTAGCTTCTATATTAAAATCTATACTACCAAGAGTCATATTTGTTCATGAATATCAGGCTGTAGCATGCAACAAGTTATTGAACTTGACCACTACCTAGAATATCACAAGACAACTTGACTATTACCCATTGTAACACTCTTGAAGCAAGAAGACATGAGGTGATTCTAACTATAAATTTCTCAAATGTTGGGAATATCTGATTTGATTAAAAATAGAATTTTCCCATAGAGAGTATTCATGTTTTAAATAGATTATTAATGCTATAATAATCTAACTCACTCATTGAATAAACATTTCTTATATTACACATATATGGAAAATACATGTTTATGGGTTACATAAGTACAATCTATTAGAAAACACATGTATACCTATAGTACACAAAGGGTGGATTTTTAGCCATACAATATGACAAACTTTACTACTATTTTATTTTGATCCTTTCACTATTCTGAGTTAGACCTAATTCTCACAAAGAAGTGGATCAAGGTCTAACTCGTCTAGTAATACTCCTAGGCCCACATGATATATTAACTGTGAGCAGTCAATGAATTACTAGCACATCGAGGCAAGAGGTCAAGTAGGTGGATTTGTACTCATCCCTTACTTGTCAAAGTTGAGAATTCTTAACTTGGATGGCTATCATTGGTCCTTCATCATTTCTTTGGGCTAGGTCCTATCAGATTACATCTCATTCCATTCTAGCAATGTCCCTTTCTGACTCCAACTATCGAATCTATTGCCTCAAGAACTCTATCTCAAGTCATCCACTTATCTTGAAAATCTCATGGTCATTTATTTGAAAGTTTGAATAACCTACTTCTACCTCTGATTGATGGTGTATTTGATGTCTAGGAAGTCATGCTTCCTTTTCTCCTTTGTTTATGGTTGTTGCTTGACCATCCTCTTCTAATTTTTTTGTATCCTATCTTTTTTGGGCAAACCACCATTGGTCATATTTTGGGGTTGTACCTACATCATCCACATTTGGAACCCATATGACCTCATCTATTTCTAAGGTTAATGGTTCCATTTGTGGTGGTACTACTTTCCTCCTTTTCCTTGTATAAATCATAGGAGGATTCGTTATTCCTTGCTTGATAATGAACTGTCATAATACTTGAATATATTGAAAATACTTATATACTTAAGCATATTGAAACATGCTTACTCGTCCAATAATCTACCTTGCTCATCATACACAAGCTAGATGAAATATATCTTCTGCCAATATTGGACCTGTTATCCATGGTCTCCAGATCACATATTAAGGTTTCAAAATTTCCAAAGTAGAGCGATACAGCTCCCAATTATATTCACATGCCCTTATTAACCACAATTCTTTCTCCTTGTCATATTAATGCATAATAAACTTTAGGATCTACCAAGTTATGTGCATCATAAGACAACCCTTGAGGTCTCCTTATAGGCACATGTTCCCAGGCCCATACCTGCAACAAAAGGCTAAAAATTAACCCTGATTGCTTTGTTATTCATACTTTGAACAACTCTCTATAGGACTAATTCAAAAAAGTTGGTGTCCAAGAAAACACAATTGAGTATTCCACTAGATCTTGCACAACCCCTAGCATGTTCCAAGGGAATCATGCACCTAGTGAGTCAGGTAGAATAACATTTGATATGAGTGCCATTGTCATAGCTTATCTAGGTTATAGTTTACCAAATATGAAATGTAGTTTGTATAATATACCACCATTATCAATATTCACATCTCTTCACTCATATCTGAATACTCTCTCTAGAACTAGTCCCTTTTTTGCTTTAGTTGTGGCTATTACCGTACACCCTTAAATTGGTAACTGATAGATCATATACACATCCTCTAGGGTAACAATAATTTCTCTAGTGGGTAATTGGAAAATTTCTTTGTCAAGATTCCATATTTAAAGCAGTGATAATAGATATCCTCTATCAATCTATATTGGTTCTAAGCAGGAAGCTCCTGCTAAACCTATATCACTTATCCATTGCAAATCACTGGAATCCAATACACTCATAGCTCCTTGAAATATTGGCCTAAAGGTGGTGCAAGGTCTAATATTATTTATTAGTGTTAGTTCCTCTAACCTGACTTCATGGATCATCCTGACACTACTATAAGTCATCTTCTTATAAGGTGTGTAATAGTAGATCAATGAGTAAAAATAGTAGAATCAAGAAGCACACTATGGGGTTTACCTCGAGCATGATTACTATAAATAGTGCAAACCCTAATACTAGCATAATTGTGTTGGAAATCATAAATTGATTTCTTTTTGTTGTGGAATTCATCCAAGCTCAACTTGTTTCAAAAAATACGTGTGTGCTCAACAACTGGTATGCTCAACCATAAAATCAATCATAACTCAATTATCTTGAGTCTAATCAATCATCATTTTTGGATCATGTTCTGATTGACTCTTAAGTCATTCATTATCAATATTGTCATAATTATTTAAGGATTCATTGTACCTCTTTATACTTTAAACCCTCTTATTTCTACACGCATCTAACATCTTACCTCATTCGTGTCTTATCAACACATTTTTTGATGAATCTATCAATCTCTTATGTACAAGCTCATTCATGTGCCACATTCTTGGGTAAATTT
This sequence comes from Wollemia nobilis, assembly GCA_028583015.1. Classification (NCBI taxonomy): domain Eukaryota; kingdom Viridiplantae; phylum Streptophyta; class Pinopsida; order Araucariales; family Araucariaceae; genus Wollemia; species Wollemia nobilis. The sequence goes on from JAQPPZ010017052.1 coordinate 35,738,020, forward strand.
TATAACTTCAACCATTACTTATTTTTTACAATGATGCTTACCTTGAACCAAGAATAATCCCTTCTTTACGCCTGGCACTTCTTGAAATCATGTATCAATATTCTCCTAAATTGGGATTCCCAAGATTTGTCTTCATGATTTAATGTATGGGAGACCCTTTGAGTGAAAGGTTTAAAAATAATCCAGTAAATTCCTTTACACCAATTACTCCTATGTAGATATTAATACAACATGCATGAGGTAGTGAGGCTATCCCACATTTAAATAGTGTATAATGCACTATTTGACTTGACCACCACTCGGGTGGTTGGGTGGCATACTTATAAAGTTATTTTGTGGAATCTCATATGTTATTCTCCACCAAAATATAATTTTAGGGAGCATTTTAGGTGGAGCTAGTATGATGATACTACCCTTATTCTGGTGGTATTCTATGGGATCTATCCTTACCTTCATTCACCATTGTTGGGATATTTAGCTCCTTTCTCTAGCCAAAGGCCATGATTGTATTGTAACATTGATCAAGAATATAAATAAAAGAAAACATTATTTTGTTGATCACTTGATCCTATTCATGGTTTTTCCTAATTGCGGGGTATCATCACATTTTTGTTTCCAAATGGTGTTCATTTGGAGCGTGTTTCAAGACATCACAATTGTTAACCATAGTTCCTTCTAGATTCTTACTCTGGTCTAAGCTAGGCTTATATTGTAATATAAGATAAAAGAAAACATTATTTTCTAACATAAGAATCCTAAGAATCAAGTTTGTTAATTTTAGGTTTACTTCATAACTCATAATAACTCTTGTTGTTCATCATACAATGCTTAAGTAAGGGAGAGGCTTAGCTTAAGGCTAACTATGCCAAGTTTAGATCCAAGTACACCACTTCCAATCCACAAGTTGTGGGGATGTACTAAAATATTTCCAATCAAACATGGAAGAGAAAGGCTTGACCATCAATAACCTCTAAGCTCTTACTCTTTCCTTACCAAGCATGTATTAGTTTAGAGTTCATCTAGAAAATTTATAGGTTAGAAATTTAATAATGCCCAATACTTTTGCTAGCCTAGACCTAAATTTAGAATATACTAGCTAGCCTGGGCTTTGAAATCGACTGTAGTAACCCAAAATTTAACCAACTTATTTATTTATTTATTTATTTATTTATAATGACTCATATTTATATATTTTTCTTATGACTTACATAGCTAATATTATGATCAAGGGATTATTTTAAATGAATCTCCATGTGGTTATCTTAATATGAATTTTCAAGTAAGTCCAAGGATTACACTTCACAAGAATCAACATGGTCAATGTATATATTTTGGCATAGGAGTGGCCAACCCTCCTAAATTAAAAAGACCTATGTTTACCACATAGTTGAGAATTTTCCTATCTTAGTTCCACTAATATTAGGTATGCCATTTTCCCTCATTAACTTAACCCAAACATTAAGCTACCTCTATAGGTCCAATTGACAAAGGAGTAGGCGTATGCCTTGAATATTAAGTATTCTTCCCTGAGGATAGAATACTAACCAAATGCAATGCTTAAATAGAGATATGTGCGCACAGGGTAGTTAAGGCGATCATCAAACAAATCCATATAAACATTGTGTTTCTACCATATACCTTACTTATTCAATTCATCATTAATATCCACAATAAGAGATAGAATCTAAACTCCTCCCACTTGATCATTCTTAAATTATCTTATCTATAGGATTACATTCAAGATCCATCTAAATATATGATTACTTCTTCATGCTTTAGTAGGGTTACCCCTTTATATATATATACCTCATATTTAATTCTCAACTAAATATTTGCATTCTAACCACATCAATATATGATAACATCACATAACTAAACTTCATATTCCATATTTACTTGTAATTGGAAACTACATCAGTTACATCAATACAGTTTATTCCAAATTTACAAAGTATTCCTCAATATGGGTTTCTATACAATAAGGGCATATCTACTTGGATGCCTTGAATACAATGTTTAATCAATAAAGAATGTATAGCTCTAGTCTTACCTCAAACCATCTCAAACCACCAAGGTTAGGATGATGGTAGTAAGAGATCAGTAACAACCCATACATGTATATGAATATGCATTCTAATCAAGTAGTATGCATATTTAAATGAATGTACTCATGCAATCTAGTTACATCATAATATAATTTGCATATAAATATTTCATCAATCAAAGAAAAGGAAACAACATAAATTCCCCAGAAGAATACTCATTTCATATCATTTTCCATAAAGGTATTCTTTTGATCATCAATTTCCTAAGCAATCATCTCTAATAAATCAAGATAGAACCCCATAAATTCTCTCAAGAATGGATCCCTTAGCCATTCTTCCCATACATATTAAGAGGTGTTTTTATATATCAAAACTAATTTCATTCACAAGAAATAGTAGGTAAGCAATGGATTACATTATTCCATTTTATTTGTAAGCAAAAACATTTATTGTCTTCCACAAAAATGATTCTAAATATTTTCTCAAGATCTACTATAGTCTTCACAAATTTATCATAAATCCATTGTAGGATTACACTATAGTTTATATTATTTTTGCCACAAATTCAGATCATAAAAATATTACTATAGTTTTTATATAATTGACCACAAATCTATCATACAAGATTTTGACACAAATTTATCCCATAAAATTTGTTGTAATATGTTTGTAAATAATATTTATCTATAGTTTTTCTTTAGATTTTTTCTCATACTATAGTCTCAATAATTTACCTAGAGTCTCTACAAATTTTGCAACATAATATTTTAATAGGAATAAACTATAGTTTCATAAATTTTGGCTCGAGTTTATCTCATAAACTTGATATCCTCTCTCCTCTGTTTCATAAATCAAGTTTATCTCATAATCCTGGTTGATCTCCTCTCCCATCTATTTCATAAATTTTGGCTCAAGTTTATCTCATAATCCTGGTTGATCTCCTCTCCCCTCAGTTTCATAAATTTTGGCTCAAGTTTCTACAAAAATTGTCTCACAAATTTTATCACAAAACTATCTTGTAATCTATCAAACAAGATTACACTATAATATCTTTCAAAATTGGCCACCAATTTGTCTCATACTATAGTTTCATCTATTCATATATTATACTAGAGTATCTACAAATTTTAACACAAATTTATCTCATAACCTATCACACAAGATTACACAAATTTTGTCACAATATGTCTTGTAATCTATCAAACAAGATTACACAATTTTTACCACTAATTTGTCTAGTAATCTATCAAACAAGATTACTCTTTAAATTGCACAAAGTTTTTCGCACTATAGATTCTACAAACCCTTCTCAATTTTGTTCTAGAGGTTTTCAAAATCATACTTTATGTGTTCCTTAATCAATTAACATTTCTTACTCAATATTCCCTTTTAATATTTTGACTAAAGCAATTATTTAGAATAAAAAAAAAGAGTTTTCAATTAGCAAGTAAAATATTTAGATGGAAAACTATAAAAAATGGTTATATATTACAACACACTCAAGACAACATGATCAAGGTAACTTGGTCCAAGTTGCTAGCCATCCACCACAACCAAACATAGTACCTTCATCACAAGTCAACCTTGACCATAACTCATGAGCAGTTAAGGAGGGGTGAATTCCCTTCTTTTAAGTATTTCCTCATGCCCCCATGGAGAGCATGTGGGATAATAACCCACAAAAATACAAACCTAGATCAAGGAGACATCAATACATGCCAAATAATAATTAACACCAAGGAGTATTCAATTCCTTGAACCTGAGTGAGTCTTTACACCTGGTGCATGGACGATCGACAAGCATAGCATCTACCAATCTAGATGTATCACAATTGACACTATGTCGACCACCAAGTGATGCAGCTCTCTGATATTCTCACAATGACACTGAGAGGGGGGGGGTGAATCAGTGTAGCTATTAAAATTCAAATCTACAGTAATTAAAACTGAAGCAAAGAGAACTAGAAAATAGGTAAAACAAATTTCACAAGAGAGCACACCACAACACACAATATAACGAGGTTCACCAATTTGGCTACTCCTCAAAAATGACTGCTTGGACTCCAATCCAAATCCAGTCTGTGCAAAACACCAATTTTACAAACACTTTACCAACATCCACTGGAAGGAGCACCAACCCCTTAATTTTCTGCTGCAATAGATAGGAGCACCAACCCCTAATACCAAGCACCAACTTGGACTGCAAATCTGAGTTATTACAATGACATAAAAATGCCTTCACTGTTTACACGACCCTGACTGGTCTGCAATTAAACAAACTTTGCACACTCTCACGGCTCTGCTTATTTCTCTCTTGGCCCTCTTCTAACCCTCTTTTCACAGTAATTTCACTCTTACAGCAGCAACTTGATTCTCTGCACGACTGTCCTTTTATAACCCCTTTTCCTCATCGAGACTCCTTGTCTTCTATGACTTTTCGAATCCTGCATGCAGTCGAATGACATACTCTGACTATTCGAATTCTTTTCTATGCGTGCATGCAATTTTTTATATTCTATTTATGGCTTTTCTTTTATATCTATGCGACTGTTCGAATGCAAATTTGATTCTTCTCGGGCGGCTGTTCGAATGCTTTTTCGATTCTTCATATGTGGCTATTCGAATGCTTTTTTGATTCTGCATATACGACTGTTCGAATGCATTTTTGATTCTGCATATACGACTGTTCGAATGCATTTTCGATTATGCATATACGGCTGTTCGAATGCATTTTCGATTATGCATATACGGCTGTTCGAATGCATTTTTTATTCTTCTAGTGCGGCTGTTCGAATGCTTTTTGATTCTGCATATACGGCTGTTTGAATGCTTTTTCGATTCTGCATGTATTCTAACGGTTACTGCACTTGTAACCGTCGCACTGTCTTCAGTTGACTTTTCTAATTTTGGCTCCCTGCTTTTTCTCTATAACTGCAGTTCTGTTCTAGTTAACTGTCAGTTAGCGTGTTGTTGCCACCTGTCTCTTTGCACTCTTCTTCGCCTTCTACCCACGAAAATAGGACATGTCACGAAATCGTGACACTTTTTGCTTTCCTGCACTCTACTTCGCTTGCACCCATGAAAATGGAACATGTCGCGAAATCGTGACACTTTTTGCTTTCCTGCACTCTACTTTGCTTGCACCCGCGAAAATGGAACATGTCACGAAATCGCGACACTTTTTGCTTTCCTGCACTCTACTTTGCTTGCACCCGCGAAAATGGAACATGTCGCAAAATCGCGACACTTTTTGCTTTCCTGCACTCTACTTTGCTTGCACCCGCGAAAATGGAACATGTCGCGAAATCGTGACACTTTTTGCTACCGTACACTTTTCTCCGCATGCCTCAGCGAAATCGGAACATGTCACGAAATCGCGACGCTTTTCTGCCTTAGCGTTGTTCTTTGCCTTTAGCCCGCGAAAATGCAACATGTCACGAAATCGCGACATCTTTCGCATCCGTACAACTCTCTCTTCATGCACTAGCAAAATCAAGACATGTAGCGAAATCGCTACACCTTTTTCCCTTTGCAATTTCTTTTGCTACGGCCTCCAAAAATCCAACATGTAGCGAAATCGCTACAGCTTTTCGACTTAATGCTTCTTCTCCGAACCTGTCACGAAATCGTGACACTTTTCATCGTTGGCGCTTCTTCACCGAACTTGTCGCGAAATCGCGACACTTTTCATTGCCTGTGCCTTTAATCCAAACATGTCGCGAAATCGCGACAGTTTTTCAACTTTGCTTCTTTCCTTCCAGCATGTCGCGAAATCGCGACAGTTTCTCCATCTTTTTCTCTCTCCTCCGATATGTCACGAAATCGTGACATTTTTGGCTGCACCTTCTCTCTCCTCAGTTTTGTCGCGAAATCGTGACATTTTTGGCTGCACCTTCTCTCTCCTCAGTTTTGTCATGAAATCGCGACATTTTTGGCTACGTCTTCTCTCTCCTCAGTTTTGTCACGAAATTATGACATTTTTGGCTACGTCTTCTCTCTCCTCAGTTTTGTCGTGAAATCGCGATAGAAAACATGTCGCGATATCGCGACAATTTTCTTACTTGTCTTTTTCTGCAATTTTTTGAATCTTGGTCACTTCTTTCTTCTTGGAAATTCACTGTACATGTTCTGACTGTCCTCTGAACTGAATCAACTGCATCAATCTGTCTGTGTTGACAACAATGACAATACTTTTGCTGCACCTTGCTCAACAATCTCCCCCTTTGGAATTGTTGGCAACACTCATGCATTCTCCTGTAATTCTTCTCCCCCTTTGACAATAATACCAAAGGGCTGCTGCAGACTCCCCCTGAGTCTATGCACACCATTCTCAGAAAAATATTGTTATAGTTAGCAAAAATCATAAATATAAGCAAAACTATAAACATAGGCATAAATGCACCCCCTGAGAATGTGATCCCAAATGATAGTCGGTTCTTGGGAATTGTGACCACTCCCAACTTACTCCGAAGGTACTCAAAAACTTCCTTGGGCAATGGTTTTGTGAATATATCAGCTACCTGCTTCGTAGTTGGAACAAAATCCAATTTGACCTCTCCTTCTACAACTTTATCCTTCAAGAAATGATACCGGATCGCAATATGTTTGGTTCTAGAATGCATAACCGGATTCTTGGATATGTTGATAGCACTAGTGTTATCACATTTAATTGAAATTGGCTCTTTGAAGTGAATACCAAGATCTTTCAACGTTTGTCTCATCCATAATATCTGTGTACAACATGTTGTTGCTGCAATGTATTCTGCCTCTGCTGTGGATAGAGAGACTGATTCTTGTTTCTTGTTGTGCCATGCTACCAGCTCTGTCTCCAAGATAAAATGCTCCTCCACCGGTACTATTTCTGTCATCAATACATCCTGCCCAATCTGCATCAGAATATGCAATAAGAGTGAAGTCTTTACCTTTTGGGTACCACAACCCATAATCCATAGTACCCTTGAGGTACCTAAAGATCCTCTTTATAGCTGTCACATGAGTTTCTTTGGGACTAGCCTGAAATCTTGCAACCATGCATACTGCCTGTAATATATCTGGTCTAGTGGCTGTTAAATACATCAGGCTTCCAATCATAGACCTATACATTGTTTGATCTACATCTGGAGATTTGTCATCCTTGCTCAACTTGCAGCCTGTTGTCATGGGAGTGCTGACAAGTTTACTATCTTCCATTGTGAACTTTTTCAGCATTTCTTTTACATATTTAACTTGAGAAATAAAAATGCCCTTTTCATTTTGATTGACCCGCAGTCCTAGGAAATAAGAAAGTTCACCAATCATAGACATCTCAAATTCTTTCTTCATTTTAGTTGCTATGTCTTTGCAATATTCATCCATGTCGTTGCCAAATATTATATCATCTACATAAACAACAAGAACAATAAGATGGCCCTTCTCTGTTTTGACATATAAATTGTTGTCCACCAAACCTTTCTTGAACCCTTGTTTAATAAGATAGTTATCCAGCCTTGCATACCATGCTCTGGGTGCCTGTTTCAAACCATATAATGCTTTCTTTAACCTACAAACAAAATCTGGATTGTCACCGAGTTGGAAGCCATCTGGCTGTTCAATGTAAACCTCTTCTTCCAGTTTTCCATTCAGAAATGCTGATTTTACATCCATTTGATATACTTTGAAATTTTTATGGACTCGCTAAAGCCGGAAACATTCCGATTGCCTCTAGTCCGGCTACCGTGCAAAGGTTTCCTCAAAATCAATGCCTTCAACTCGAGCATAGCCTTTACAGACCAATCTTGCCTTATTTCTGACAACCTATCCATCTTCATTTAATTTATTTCAAAAAATCCATTTAGTGCCAATTATGTTTTTATTTGTTGGCCGTGGTACTAATTCCCGTGTTTTGTTTTTCTCAATCTGATCTAGTTCTTCATTAATTGCCTTCATCCAACTTTCATCTTGTGCTTGCTTCAACAACATTTTTAGGTTCAATGCTGGATAACAGAGAATAGTTACGCACTCATTGCTCTTCTTGTCCGAATACCATCCGTGGGGTCCCCAATAATCTGCTCATCGGGATGATTTTTCTGCCAATCACTGCTTTTAAATTTCTTGTTTTCTTCTTCTTCTGAGTCAGTTTTTAAAACATCTGGATCAATTTTCTGATTCTCTTATGTTTCCTTTTCATCATCTCCTTCAATGACTTCTTCATAAATAGGGTAGTTTTCTTGATAAGTAATTTCTCGTTCTCTACCTTCATCAACTTTAACATCAACACTCTCAACAATTTTCTTTAGCCTCTTGTTGTAACATGTATAGGCTTTGCTTTTTGTTGAGTAACCAAGAAAAATACCTTCATCAGCTCTATCTTCAAATTTACCGAGATTATCTTCGATCCGTTTGATGTAGCACTTGCTGCCAAATACTTTGAAATATCTTGTTGTTGCCTTTCTACCGAACCACAGCTCATAAGGTGTTTTGCTTTCATGCGGTCTTAGCATGCACCTGTTTTGAATGTAAACTACAGTATGGACTCGCCTCTTTCCAAAATCTGTCACCTATTTTGTTCTCAACCAAGCATTGTCCGTGCCATTTCCTGCACCGTCCTGTTCTTCCTTTCTACAACACCATTCTCGCCGAGGTGTCCTTGTCGCTGAAAACTGTCTTCTTATCCCATATTTTTGACAAGTATTCTGCAAATTCTTCTGAAATAAACTCTCCTCCTCTGTCTGATCTTAGGCATTTAATCCTTTTTCCAGTTTGATTTTCAACCTGGTTTTTAAAAATCTTAAACATCTCAAAGGCATCTGATTTAAGCTTTAAAAATAATACCCATGTCATCCTGGAGTAATCATCTATAAATAGCATAAAGTATTTGTCACCGTTTATGCTTTGTGTTCTCATGGGTCCACACAAGTCAGTATGAATTATCTCCAACGGTTTGCTGGTGAAGTATTCCTTTGATTTAAATGTGGATCTGGTTTGCTTTCCTTTTTGGCATGAGGCACAGATGTTATTCACCGGTTTGCCAATGGTTGGTATATCTCTTACTGCCCTGTTTGAACTTATTTTTACCAGATTGTCAAAGCTAATATGACCGAGCCTCTTGTGCCACAGCCAATTTTCATCTTCTTGTCCAATCAAGCATGTTCCTTCTGTAGTTTCGAGAGAGTATATAAATTTCTAGAAGTCCTCGATCCAAGTAGCTATCAGTTTCCCACTGTGTGCTTTTCTCACTTCACAGCCTCGTTTCTTAAAAATGACTTCATGACCTCTCGTCACGCATTTGACTTACACTCAGTAAGTTGTGCTTTAAACCAATCACAAATAGAACTTCCTTGGAATTGATCTTTCCATCACTTATCTTGACTGATCCTTTTCCAACTATCTTGGCTCCATCATTATTTCCAAACTTCACAGAGCCTCCTTCATATTTTTGTAAATTTTCAAATTTTTGTTTATCTCCTGTCATGTGACTGGAACATCCACTATCCAATATCCAAGGTGCTGATTTGTTCTGTGCTTTGAATGCTGTCTGTACAATCAATGATTTATTTTCTTCCTTGATTTGCTCCTTTTATTTCCATTCTGATTTGACTCAGCTTTGATCACTTGTTTAGACTTTTCTTTGTCGGTGGCCTGTGCATGTTTTTCTCGGGAATTTTTTGTTTTGCTTTAAACTTGTTTGGTTGAGTTCTTCTTCCCTGAAATTTATTTGCTGCATATGTGCTTCTACGGTTTCTTGCAATGTGTCCAAAGTTATGACAGCTTATAGCATTCTACAACATACTCCATCAAGGGTGAAAATGCATTTCTACTTGTGAAATTTCTTTGTCCTATATTATAAATGCAATATGAAATCTTATGACCGTAAGTATTGCATTTAAAACAATAACCAGAAAAGAAATGATTAAACCTTGGAGTTGGTCTTTGCCAATTTGTAGTAGGAGTCACAAATTTTCTTCTCCTTTGATGTGTGACTTTTGTGAATCCCTCATTGTCAACACTCTTCTCGTGCCTGGCATTGTTGCTTTCTTTAGCATGATTCAATTTTCTTTGGTCAATCTTGATCTTATCTTCTTTCTTTGTTGGTTCTGCAGTTATGGCTTTTGATCCACTTGAAGATTCTCCTTCAACAAACCCCAAACCGAATTTGATGCCTGTGGTCCTCTGACTATTTATGATTTTTTCAAGCTATGCATAACTTCCTTCAAGTTTGTGATAGCAACTCAATTTTTGATTCTCGTTCTTCTAGCCGTATTCTTAAACCATCAATTTCTTCTTCCAGCTTTGTTGCACTCATCTATTTTCATGGTTAATTTTACTTCAAGTTCTTCAGACATTTTCTTAAATTCCTCTGTCTCGTATTTTCAAACTGTTTATTATGTCAGTGGTATCCTCTAGTTTTCTTGAAAACTTTTTATTCTTTTTCCTTTCTACACTCAACTCTTCAAGTGCAACAACCAATTCTCCTTCCGGATATACTTCAGCCTCATCCTTAAAGTTTTCATCACCTTCCCGATTTTCTTCTCGTTCTTTCTTCTTCAAGAGCCATGAACAGAGCTTCACCTGTTTCTTCTTCAGAATCCTCACCTGAGCTTTCTTCAGAAGAGCTAACATTCTTGGATATGAAGCTTTTCTTCTTGAAGTTGTTCTTTCTAAAATTTTGTTTCTTCTTCCAGTCACATTTTTCTTGGTGTGACCCTTCACCATTTTTGGTTTTCTCATGCATTGGACATTTGGCTGCAAAGTGACCAACTCCTCCACAATTGAAGCACTTAAATGGTAGCTTTCCTCTATACTTTCCTTTTCCCTTTGTGAGTTTTTGAACAAAATTAGCTTCCGTTTCATCCAGTGTCTCTTCATCCTCAGATTCATGTTCAGCTTTTATATTCTTGTGTGCTTTAAAAGTAGCTTCTCTGTCTATAGGCTTAGTTTGTCCTATTCTCATTTCGTATGCAGTCAAGGAACCATGCATCTCATCCATGCTAAAATTGTTTAGATCTTTCGCCTCTTCTATTGTAGAAACTTTGGAGTTAAATCTTTTGTGAAGTGTTCTGAGAACCTTTTTCACGACAACTGCATCATCAATTTCTTCACCGAGTCCTCTGATTGCATTAATGATTCCATTGACTCTCAGCATATAGGCCTCTATGTTCTCATCTTCATTCATTTGTAATGCTTCGAACTGAGCTCGATGAGTTTGCAGCTTGGCTTCCTTGATCTTGTTGTCTCCTTCATGGATGCTCTTCGATTTATCCCACATGTCTTTTGCCGATTTATAGCTCATGACTCTTATCGCTCATCTGTCTACAAGCCCACACATTATGGCATTCTTTGCTTTGGAGTTGTTCTCAAATTTTTTTTTCTCAAGAAGATTCGTTGGAGGAGTAGTGGGTGTTGTGTATCCACTTTCTACAGACTCCCAAATGTCGTATCCCAATGCACTCAGATATGTCTACATCCTGAGTTTCCAAAAAGTGTAATTAGTTCCATCGAACAAGGGAGCTTTGTTGGATGAGAATCCTTCACCACCTGCCATTGTGTTTCTTCCAAGATCACCTTAGCTGATTAAGCTTGTTCAAGAAACCTGGCTCTGATACCAATTGATATTCTCACAATGACACTGAGAGGGGGGGGTGAATCAGTGTAGCTATTAAAATTCAAATCTACAGTAATTAAAACTGAAGCAAAGAGAACTAGAAAATAGGTAAAACAAATTTCACAAGAGAGCACACCACAACACATAATATAACGAGGTTCACCAATTTGGATACTCCTCAAAAATGACTGCTTGGACTCCAATCCAAATCCAGTCTGTGCAAAACACCAATTTTACAAACACTTTACCAAGATCCACTGGAAGGAGCACCAACCCCTTAATTTTTTGCCGCAATGAGATAGGAGCACCAACCCCTAATACCAAGCACCAACTTGGACCGCAAATCTGAGTTATTACAATGACATAAAAATGCCTTCACTGTTTACATGACCCTGACTGGTCTGTAATTAAACAAACTTTGCACACTCTCACGGCTCTGCTTATTTCTCTCTTGGCCCTCTTCTAACCCTCTTTTCATAGTAATTTCACTCTTACAGGAGCAACTTGATTCTCTACACGACTGTCCTTTTATAACCCCTTTTCCTCATCGAGACTCCTTGTCTTCTATGACTTTTCGAATCCTGCATGCAGTCGAATGACATACTCTGACTGTTCGAATTCTTTTCTATGCGTGCATGCAATTTTTTATATTCTATTTATGCGACTGTTCGAATGCAAATTTGATTCTTCTCGGGCAGCTGTTCGAATGCTTTTCTATGCGTGCATGCAATTTTTTATATTCTATTTATGCGACTGTTCGAATGCAAATTTGATTCTTCTCGGGCGGCTGTTCGAATGCTTTTTCGATTCTTCATATGCGGTTGTTCGAATGCTTTTTCGATTCTGCATATACGACTGTTCGAATGCATTTTCGATTCTGCATATACGACTGTTCGAATGCATTTTCGATTATGCATATACGACTGTTCGAATGCATTTTCGATTATGCATATACGACTGTTCGAATGCATTTTTTATTCTTCTAGTGCGACTGTTCGAATGCTTTTTCGATTCTGCATATACGGCTGTTCGAATGCTTTTTCGATTCTGCATGTATTCTAACGGTTACTGCACTTGTAACCGTCGCACTGTCTTCAGTTGACTTTTCTAATTTTGGCTCTCTACTTTTTCTCTATAACTATAGTTCTGTTCCAGTTAACTGTCAGTTAGCGTGATGTTGCCACTTGTCTCTTTGCACTCTTCTTCGCCTTCTACCCACGAAAATAGGACATGTCACGAAATCGTGACACTTTTTGCTTTCCTGCACTCTACTTCGCTTGCACCCGTGAAAATGGAACATGTCGTGAAATCGTGACACTTTTTGCTTTCCTGCACTCTACTTTGCTTGCACCCGTGAAAATGGAACATGTCACGAAATCGTGACACTTTTTGCTTTCCTGCACTCTACTTTGCTTGCACCCGCGAAAATGGAACATGTCACGAAATCGCGACACTTTTTGCTTTCCTGCACTCTACTTTTCTTGCACCCGTGAAAATGGAACATGTCACGAAATCGTGACACTTTTTGCTACCGTACACTTTTCTCCGCATGCCTCAACGAAATAGAAACATGTCACAAAATTGTGACGCTTTTCTGCCTTAGCGCTGTTTTTTGCCTTTAGCCCGTGAAAATGCAACATGTCACGAAATCGCGACATCTTTCGCATCCGTACAACTCTCTCTTCATGCACTAGCGAAATCAAGACATGTAGCGAAATCGCTACACCTTTTTCCCTTTGCAATTTCTTTTGCTGCGGCCTCCGAAAATCCAACATGTAGCGAAATCGCTACAGCTTTTCGACTTAATGCTTCTTCTCCGAACCTGTCATGAAATCGTGACACTTTTCATCGTTGGTGCTTCTTCACCGAACTTGTCGCGAAATCGTGACACTTTTCATCGTTGGCGCTTCTTCACCGAACTTGTCACGAAATCGCGACACTTTTCATTGCCTGTGCCTTTAATCCAAACATGTCGCGAAATCACGACAGTTTTTCAACTTTGCTTCTTTCCTTCCAGCATGTCCCGAAATCGCGATAGTTTCTGTAGCTTTTTCTCTCTCCTCCGATATGTCGCAAAATCACGACTTTTTTAGCTGCACCTTCTCTCTCCTCAGTTTTTTTACGAAATCGTGACATTTTGGCTGCACCTTCTCTCTCCTCATTTTTGTTGCGAAATCGCGACATTTTTGGTTGCGTCTTCTCTCTCCTCAGTTTTGTTGCGAAATCACGACATTTTTGGTTGTGTCTTCTCTCTCCTCAGTTTTGTCATGAAATCGCGACAGAAAACATGTCGCGATATCGCGACAGTTTTCTTACTTGTCTTTTTCTATAATTTTTTGAATCTTGGTCACTTCTTTCTTCTTGGAAATTCACTGTACATGTTCTGAATGTCCTCTGAACTGAATCAACTGCATCAATCTGTCTGTGTTGACAACAATGACAATACTTTTGCTGCACCTTGCTCAACACTCTCGACCAGCACTTACTGACCGAGACTTTATGGGAGTATTACTCCCATTAAACCCTAATCAAGACATGTCCCATGTGGGATAGTGTTTTGGATCATTATTTTGAAGCTTTCTCCTGCACGTAATCTGGTGTAATTCATATCATGTTTGAATCTTAGAGGTGACACCAGAAGGGGTTATATACTATGGATGCTCAAATAAAAATACTTCACTGAAAAGCTTTCCATCCAATCGAGTTCTGATAGCACATAGGCATCGACGAATAGGGTGTTAATAAGATTCAAGATGGGGTAATTTTTTTTCTTAAAACGAGATATTAATGCATCCGTGGATCTATTAAATTCCTCCTTTTTCTATGACATAGCTAATGATACGATAGAGGTACGAATATAGTTATCCCCACTTACATGCTTCATTAAATAAATCACTTGAACATTGTAGGGTACTAAAAATATCAATCCATCGACTGGTAAAGACAACATATCTTCTACAATATCAAAATCATAGAACTTGTTGACACAAACAAGTATACTTTAATCATGCATTCTGGATACCCAATTACGGGTACTCGATCAAGGTTGAACGAATTTGAAGTACAGTAAAATTTGAAACAAAGTATGATAGAGATATTATAACTCGTTTCGATCAATGGAGGGATCAATTGGCAGAACCTACATTATACACTTCCCAAGAGAGAGTGATTAGACTTAGTCTAAACTGTTATCATGGCTATTCGATAGTGAAATAAGATAATTCCTTTTATCCAATAAAAGTAATATGTTTAGAAACAAATATTACATCCACATAATCGAAAACAAATAAGAACAAGGGCTGATTAAGAATAGCATCGTAACAAAATAAAACATTCTTTTATTTTGCATTCGCATGATATGGAGGAATTCGACCTTAATATTTGATTGAGTTGAGTTCCTTCACTTTCAAATGCCTCCAAAGGTGCTTTCCTCTTCGACCATCAATTCTCTTTAAGGTTGATTTTTCCAAGATGTTCCTTTCATTATCTCAAGGGGGTATTTACAAGGTTTAAGAATGTCCTTTGCGCAAAAAGAAGTCTTTCTAGGGAAGATAGAAGGAAGGTTCCCAAGGTGACAAATTTCTACCATCATGACTCTATTTTTTTAATTCTTCTTAGTACCATTTTAAGTCTCACTTTCTTCCTTTCTAGAACTTGGGTCATATTTTTTTTTGTTTCTAAAACATAGGTCTTAATTTATTTATTTTTCTAGAACAAGGTTTTTTTTCTTCTTTTTCTAAAATATGGTATTTTTTTTCTTCTCCTAAAATTTAGCTTAAATTTATTAGGCTAATTATGAAATTAATAAATTATAAGTGATTTGCTTTTCAAATATATTTTCCTAGAAGTATTTTTACAAAAAGCATTAAATAAATCACAAAGCTTACAAAACCAAGCATTAAACCTTTTTCCATCAACAAAAGGGTTTGGATCAAGATGGGATGTTCCAGTCCGATCTAAATTTTTTGAGTGCGTTTCATAAATCTTGAATGACTTATGGTCCCTTTAATTTTGGATCAATAATAACTAGGCATAATAGGTTTGGTGGGAGCAACCCCTATGGTTTAAAACTTGTGCTTGTTAGTTACTAAAAATAGTGTGGTTGTGACCAACTCTTCTATATAACCAAAAAAATAAAACACAAAAGTACAATTACCTTTTGGAATCATGATTAATAGAATTCATATGATAATAAATTCTTAATAAAATAAGTGTTTTTAAGTGTAATTAAATTTATAAGACAGTTAAGACAATTTTTGATGTAATAAAATTATTAAATCATAATTAATAAAACATATAATTAATTAAATAATCTATGTTTTAAACCAATATTCTTAATACCAATATCAACTTAATTTGTTAATCAACTAATGGTAAGAATAATAAAGTGCATAAGACTTTATAACTGGTAGCATAAGGAGGTGTGGGAAAAATGAACACTAGAATATACTTAAAAAAACAAGTATAACCTAAAGTATAAACAATTGAAATTTTATCAAAATTTTATAAATATGTTTTTTTTTAATATTTTTTCTACTTAAAAATTATTTTTAAACTTCCATTATGACTTAAAATTTGAATTTGTTCTAAAAAATAATATTAAAGCATGTTATATGATTCATATACAAAACTTAAAAATATTACATGTATTGTATGTAGGAAAGATAAGCAATCTTAAAAAAAAAATACATAATTTTGAAATTACTCAAAATAAATACTGCAATATTTGAACTAATATTATTTGTATGAAATTAAAAGTATTGAAAAATATATTAAAAAAAAAGATGTATGTCTTATTCTAAGGGACAATATATCTTTCATACTATCTTTAAAAATATTAAGATATTACGTAAGTATAATGAGGTTTTCTCAATATAACATTTAATTCAATGACAATTATCTTACCAGTTGTAAAAAAAATATACCCTAAGTATCCATCCTTATATTGCATATCAATTTCCTTCTAACAAAGGTATCAAATGAGGTTTGACATGGACACAACAATGACAATGGAGGCCCAAGTTCAATTCAAGGAAGGGTGGCCCTCTTGATATGTATTAAATAAAATATTAATTTTAATATAATATAATTATAAGTTTTTTTTTTTAATATAAGTAGGGAACCTCTATAATCTCTATCCTACTCAATAAAAATAAATTTAATGAGATCTAATCCTAATTAAATATTTTCAACTTTTAAAAAAAATTAAATAAAATATTAATTTTAATATAATTTAATAATAAGTTATAACATTTCTCTTAATATAATTAAGAAACATTTATAAACTGAAGCCTGTGATAAGATGAAATCTTTTAAACAAAGGCAGCCTACCCACAAACACTAATTATTATTTTTATTATTTTGTATAAAGAATCTTTATATTCCTTAGTCCATTCAATAAAAATAAAGTGAACAAGGTTAAGAAATAAAACCAATACCAACAAACACTAACCCTTTCACTCTAATTGTTTGCTGTTTTTTTAAGAGAACTTTTACAAATTACATCAACAACCACCTTCAATCACCTTCAATGGGTTTGAATACAAGATCACTTAAGAAACTAACCATCATTTTAGCCACTAGGACAATTACCTGTCGACAATTGCTTGCTACTTTGAAGCAAGCTAATATAATTTTATATTAGATGTATTTTTTATTCATTTATTAATAAAAAAATATTATTTCAATTAAAAAAACACTAACCTTATTAACTAACCTACCCCTTTCTACATTCCATTATTTCTTTTGTTATGTTTTTTTTTTTTTACAGGTGAAAGATGCTAACATGGAATTATCTTACCGCTTTCCCACTTCTGCAAAACAGATCGTGACCCTGTCAGCAAAATCTACCTATGCACCACTGTATATAAACACGTGCCTTTAAATACGTCAGGCAGCTATCTCTACCAGCATTGGAGTCATCATCATCATGTTCAACGTATTTTCTGTTCTTATTTTTGGGTTTGATAAAAATAATTAATTATTAAATATAATATAGTAATATATTTTGTGGCCATAATAGCATTATAATAGTAAAAGTTCTTGATTTTGTTTTTTTAATTTACATGGTACAATGGGTAGGGGAGGGACAGACTGTCCTCATTTTGTGGCCCTCACAGTATTCTGCGATGTTTGCCCTGAAATCAGAAATGGAACAAGCGTTCAATCCAGTTTTTATGGCCACTAGGAAAGGAACAAGCGTTCAATCGGTTTTTATGGCTGCCAGGAAAGGAACAAGCACCTCCTTATAAAAAAAAAATAGAGTTCAAAAAACAGTACTACATACTTTCCTTTTAACTTCAAAAAATAAATTAAAAAATTATAAAAATAATACTATTATAATTAAAAATATTATATAAAAAATTCATATTAAAATAAATTTTAATTAATTGTTTAAATCGCGCAAACATCTTTTAAAGACATAATTACTGTTGTCTCTAAAACTAAAAAAATTAAATATTAACTAATTTTGCCTATATTGCCTTATCCTTTTATGTTCTTGATTTTTTCAACACTATTAATATTTATAAAAGTTAAAATTTAAACTATGTTGGGTACCCAAAATCCAATTGATAATGTTGGTGGAGACAGGGCGCGACTTCCACGTGGGTGTCTCAGACCAAGGCGATCCCACAAGGTTTTTTTCCTTAAAAAATTAAACTTTAATAATTTATCCTTAGATTAATTTACATATATATTTTCATTTTCCTTTTCCTAGTTTTATTACAATATTTTATTCATTCCATATATCTAGTAAATAAATATATATTTATTATAAATAACCATGGCTAGTGTGTGAGGGGGTGGGTGTGTGGTGGTTGTGCGCTAAGTTTCCTATTGATAAGCATAGCTCTCAGTCCCTTGCGGAGCCGTCTTGGTATGAGACACCACGAACAGGGGGTTCTACACCGTCAAAGTTACCCGGGAGTCGCAGACCCTGCCCGCACCAACATTATCAATTGGATTTTGGATACCCAATTCAGCTTTTTGGTAGGGTGGAGATTTGAACCTGGGACCTCCCTTGGAGGATTGCCCTCTCCTCTCCAATTCACCTACAACACCTTGGTATATATATATATATTTATTTATTTATTTATTTTTAAAGAATTTGTTAGGAGTTTTTGTATATTGTAAAATAAATAATTTTTATTTACATTTAATTTTCTATATTATTTAATTGTTTTCACTTAAAATGAAATTACAAAAAAAGGGTGGATAGGCACACCCCAATAGGCAGGCACACTAACTCAGTTTGAGTTAGGAAGCGGTGACTCAAAACAACAAAAAAAAGGGTTAAACCCGTCACCAACCACATCATCAAAAAGCATGGATTAAATCATGTCAATCATGGGGTATGCTCATGAGGTGAATGTCCCTCACCCTCCATATGCTATAAATCGATATTAGAAAGAATGGAACTGAGCCACCCATCCATGCGAACATTATCACTTGTATTAGAGCCTCAACAAATACACCCCAACCAACCACATTAGCTAGTGTGATTGTGCATGTAAAAATGGAATCTTCCCAACCAATAAATGGGTCTGGTTTCCCCTGGTAAAACTCCCAACCATTGCAATGATGAGATGTATTATTGCTAATATTACTTTGGGGTTCGCAAACATAAAACTATTGAGACCAATGTCTTTCTCATAATAAAATTAATTTTTTTAGATAATTTAATTTACATTATAGAATTTCAATATCCTTCATAAAACCATAGAAAAAAATTATATTATATAATATAAATTATTTTTGAAAAAATAACTTATATAATTTTATATGACAAACAAGTTAATATACATTTGAAATAATTATCTCTACTTTTATATTTCAAAGATTATATTAATTGTGTAAGTGCAAGTTAAAGTTTTAATTTATTATTTATATATTCAATGTTTCTTATTTTTGAATATCTGATTACCTTTTAAAATGTTTTGTTTTCTTTTAAATATAAATATTATTTAAAAAATAAATAAGATCAAAACTTAACTCACTTATATTATTATAGTTGATAAATAATATCTTATTTATTATTATAAATCTTAATTTTTAAATTTAAATATAATTTTTATAAATAATTTAGTGTATATATTTTTAATGAATGAAAAATATATTTAATTAAAAAAAAAAAAAACCAAATTTAACTTTCATTTTATTTTATTTTTTCAAATTCAAGTCGATACATATGCAACCTTGTACACTAATCTTTTTAAAAAATACAATAATAATGGATGTTGCCTGGGTGGCTTACTAATTCGTTTATAACTTTGTATCAAATGAGATTCCTATCCTATTTACATTCCAATCAAAATTGAACGTCTGTTTTAACTTAAAAATATATATTTATTTATTATTATTATTTTTATTCAATTTTAAAAATATTTAACACTAATCAAATATTAAAAAATATAATCTTTTAAAAATAAATTAAATATGTTTTTGATCTCATGAAATCAAACAACCCATCATAAATATTTGGCCACCATTAGCCTATTTATTTGGCCACCATTAGCCTATTTCTTTCTATAGAGCAGTGAAAGTTAATGAAGTCAGGAAAATATTTTCGAAGTGATTCCTTCTCTACTAATTCTAAATGCGGAGACATTTGATGGTGGTCATTATTAATATGGCTAATTTCAAGCCTGGTGGGCAATCTTTCATTTTAGGTTCTGTATTATCCATAAATTTCTGAATGCAATGATAACATTGCAGTCACTAATAAATGGCGCTTTGATGGGGTTGTAAATGAGAATCCACAATTTTAAATTCCACGAGAGCTTGGATTTTATTCTTTCTACTTCCATTGCTTGGCAGTTGGCTAGGTGCGAATAAACAAAACTCTTCCATCAAATTTACAATCCCTTCAATTCTGTCCATCCCTTGTAATGTTGGGGAGCATCTTCATCTTCAAGGTTAGATTTTCCCTATAAACTGAAGATTGATTTGACTGCATATCATTTGGATAAACATACAAGAAGAGTCTAAAAAATCAATCTGGTTCAAGAAATGAGATTTAAGCGAAGGCCCTTGCTTATAAATAACTTAATGCATTTTTGACAATATCTTAACAAAGGTTAAAACTTTATTTCATATGATATGTCATATGCCTGAGAGGGAAGGCATGCACATTCAATATGTACTAAATTCAAGAGGGTCCAATGATGATAACGAAGGGCAATACAATTAACCAGAGAGTGTGCACCAGAAACATGACCTGTAAGAATACCACACCGTTTCCTTTGCCGCTGCTTCCACAAAATCCAGAGTGAGCGACTTCAACTTTAGCACAATGAGCATCGTGAGAGCCGCACCAATAGGTGATGCCATCGATGCCACAGACGGGATCTATCGTAAAGCACCTTACAGGACAAGATATCACCTCCTTCGCTTCATTGTGTGCCGAAGATGATCTTGATGATGGCAGTGCGAGATTAGAACCAGAGAGCAAGAGGAATGTCAGCGTACATAACAATAGCTCCCCCATTACAGTAATACGCGGCAGCACGAGGACACTAGTTAGAGAATCAGCCATGGTTTCGTCAGTTCGTTGAATGATTCGCTTTAGAAAAAACTTGCAACAATTCAGATCTCTTACGTTCCCATCTATGATATATATTTTCAATAAATAATGAGTACTAATATTCATATAAATTATTCATTAAATTTATTATATTATTTTTTAATTTTCTTTTTGAATTGTTTTATTTTTATTTATATATATTCGTTTTTAATTTTTATGTTAATTAAATATTTTGATTAGACAAATATCTTATAAAATAGTTAAATTTTTTATTCAATTTCTTAAGCAGATCACCTAACAAATATGCTTGCCACAAATAATAAAATTTTAATTTGACTAAATTTAAGTAAAGATAAATAATATTTATAGTTAACAATGTCTTGGATAATGCTAAAATTTTAGAAGTAAATAGTATATAGTATTGATCTTCAAAGTTGGAGTATGCACTTATTGTGTTTAGACTAATATCCCATATAGTGAACCATTCTCTATATATTTTAAGAAGATGATTTACTAAAAATGATTGTTACAAGCAAGAAAGTTGTAGTTCGAAGAACAAATATAAAGAGAATGACAAATAATATTGATGCTTGATAATATCTCAAATAATTTTAAGTTTTCAAGTAGATAGTATGTAGTGTTAAACTTCAAAGTTGGGCTATGTAGATGTGAGTGCATTAAACATAAGATTATAATGATATGGATACATACAATTGTATGTTTAAAGTATTTATGCATTGTCAAAATATACTTACATCTCATTACTTTATCCAATGCATATGCAACATACAAATTATGGTAAAAACACTATCCAACTAGCATATAATTGTATGCATCACTGATGAGGGCTCTAGAGGGTTTGAAGCCAGGTAGTGGTGGCTCTAGAGGGTTTTTAATTCATAGCTGAGTCAAATGACGATGGCTTTGGAGGGTTTGAAGCTAGGTGGTAGTGGCTCTAGAGGGTTTTTGATTCATAGCCACTAGGTAAATCACAGTCAAAGAAAATTATAAACAAACCAAAAAATCATGAATATATTAGGAGATCATAAAAATAGGTTCAATGGGAAGATAAATTTCGACATCTCTGATTTAGTGCTTCAAATTATTTAGGTTTTATGAAAGTTTTATAGAGAATAGTAAAGAACATAATAGTCGTATAAGGGTGGTTTTATAATGGAATAAGGGAAGCAACAATTGCAAGAACAAATATAAACCATAGGATAGCTAGTTTCCATGTATGCAAAGACTATTCTAATTATTAGAGCTAATGGAACATGGATATTGACATATCCACAAGTAATATGGTATACAAAAATACTACCATATAAGACACCCAAAGAAGGAATGGAAAAATTGATATATGTCAATGCAAAACTGTACTGGAGAATAATAAGACATTGACAAGCTCAAGTAAGGGCAACAACAATGAAGAGGACTAAGTGAAAAATAATAGTATATAATTTTATACCACATAAACATGTAGGGAATAAGGAACAATAAAAGGTGTTAACCATCATAAAACAAGGAGATCAGTCAGACCAACATAGGGGACAAAATAAGGAAAACAAAAGAGATAGAGGTAAAGTGATAACACATAAGAACACAAAAGAAAAAATAAACAAGGATACAAAAATCATAAATGAAAGCAAGAAAGCAATTAGCATGAAATTTGGAGGTCACCAAAATGAGTTTCAAGATAAGGAAGAAATTTACAGTCCCACAACCATGCCACTAATATGGGCACCAAGAATTTATGTGCAAGAGCTAATAAAGATGAAAGAGAAAATTGAGAGCATGGAAAAGAAGGATAAAATAAGAGATACTAAATTAGATGAGGTTATAAACACCAATCAGAGGCTATAAAAGAAAAACAACCTACTCAAGGAGTAAGTGTCAAAGTTATAAAACCTTATAAACATGGATCAACGTGAATGGCATGTCCTTAAAAAATCCATCCAATCCCCAATAAATGCTACAATAGGGGTGGAAAAACTAAATGCAAGAAAAATAAAAGAGGTATAGGAAAAACTCCAAAACATGAAAACAAGAGAAATTGAGATACAAAATAAAGTAGCAAAGGTAAAGACATGGTATCAAGTAGTAAAAGAACTAGTCAATCAACAGAAAGAGTTGATAGAGAAGCAAGTAAACAGTCAAATAACTTAAGAGAAAGAAAGATATGAGAATCTATCAAACATAATCATCAAAGGGTTAAAAAATTATGGGGATAGGGAAGATGAAAACTGTTTAACCAAGGACTTCTTGTTAGATTGATTACAATGAAAATGGAAGATAAAACAAGCAAGTAAATTTGGTAAGTTTAGATAAGGAGGTAGAGATAGGCATATTCATGTCACATTGATGAGCTACAAGGATAAAATAAGGTTATTAAGAAATAGAGGCTCTTTGAAAGGGTCACAATTCTATTTAGATGATGATCTAACCTTTCTACAACAGGAAGAAAGAAATAAGAAATGAAAAAAGGTAAGAGTAGAAAGGAATGAAGGGATATGAGCAAATTTAAGAAATGAAAAAGTGTGCATCATATATAAAATAATCTAAAACAAATAGGGAGTATGGTCCACCTAAGAACATCTTATGATGGTAAGTTGGAACTATAGAGGTTACCCTTGGAGAAGAGGATCCAGGTTAGGGCCCATTGCTAGAGATAGAGATATAATCATCCTGATGAAAACACATGAGCACTATGGATGGAGGACTTCAAAATTTTTGGGATACAATAAAATAGCAATATGGAATAAAGCAGTAAAAAATGACAAGGGGTATGGGGGTAGCAGGTCACATTGTTTTAGTGTATTCTTCTTTTTTTCCTTACTAGTTTCTCATATGCTTTTCTATTTCTCATGTTTTACCCATTGGTATTTTGATGAGCCGTGAAAAATATAGCAACATGGTATTTTGATCCCAAGAATTATAAATTCTATAAGAAACATGACCTTAATAGAGAAGACTCATACTCCCTATAAAGAGACATTTTGATATACAATAAATTAGGGAAGAGTATATTAATTGGAGAATTCAGTGCAAGGATAACAAATAAACAAGCTAACATTGTAGAAGGTAATGAAGATATTGATATTAATTCTCTTTGGATGCTAGAAGAGGAAATTCAGTAGTGGACCAAGAATTCATAAGATGAACATGGGGCTATCATGCAATATGAAGAAGAGTTGTTAGGCCTTTGTAGCATACACAACTTGATTATTTGCAATGGGATGAGTAGTTGAAAAATTTAGGAAAGTATACATGCAAAAAATATAAGACATAAAGTGTAATAGACTATGTAATATGCTCATAAAATTGCATACCAAAAATAGAGGAGCTAGAAGTTAAAGATTCTCCAGTGGAACTTAAGTCATATCACAACCCTATTGTTATGAAAATTTGAATGCAAGGAGACAAACCAAGGTAAAAACACGTCCAAGGCAATCATAAAAAACTTCCTCATAAGGGAAAAATTCTCTTAACATAATAAAAACAATAGATTTTTAGGGCAACATTGAATAACAAGTTACAGGAAAGGGAAAGAAAGGGACTACCTCATAGTAGCAAAGATTACAATAAGAGTGAATGGTTAATGCATGTTATCCAAGAAGCTCTAAACAAATGCAAGAGAGCTAAATCTAAAAGGAAAGAAAGAAATAGATTCCCAACTAACCTGTAGTTCGATGAAGATTGCAAGAAAGCATGAACATTACTAATGAAACCAATGGGTAAAAAATGAGAAATAGAAAAGCATATGAGAAACTAATAAGGAAAAAAGAAGAATACACTAAAACAAGAAGGAAAGAATTGGTTTACTTAGGGAAGCATGAATCAAAGAAATTTTGAAAAGAACTAAGCATGAAAAATATGTAAACTAAAAATAGCATAACAACTAGTTAGTGCTTGGAGTATTCAAAACCATTGTATGTGTATGTAAAAATTAGTAGGAGACACCCCCTACTATCATTGTCATAAAAGAAATTTTCACAAATGAAGACATTATTCAAGGGATAAAAAAGTTAGTAACTGGTAAAGCCCATGACATAGACAATATTTAGGTAGAGCATATAAAATGGGGGGTAGATATTATTACACCATAGATCAAAGGAATTTTCAATGATGTCATATAAAATGGATTCCCTATATAGTGGACAACTAGATTGACCATTCTTTTTTTTAAAAGTGGAGAATGTAAATAATCCCTCAAAATATCAAACTATCATGATCAACCCTCTCTTTGCAAAGTTGTTTGAGATTATGATGGAGCGTAGGATCAATATATGGGTAGAAGAAAAAGGAAAGAGAGCAAAGGAGCAAGCGGGTTTTAGGCCCAAGCACTTAACTATTGATCATTGTATCATGCTTATACACATAGTGGAAAAAACATGGGATAAAAAAAGAAGGATTTTTGTTATTTTGTAGACTTTAAAAATGCATTTGACACAGTACCAAGAAAAACACTATGGAGAAAAATGGAAGAGCTAGAGGTTCCAATTCAATACAGGGCATCATTTCACAAATTATATGAGCATGTAAAGGCTAGAAATAGAACACAAAAAGTGTTTTTCTGAATGTTTTGGGAGTGACATAGACATCAAACAAGGCTGCCCTCTATTCCCAACCTTATTTGGGTTGTACATTGACAAGTTAGAATAATTGATAAATAAAATTAGGAGAAAGGATGTGCACTTAGCCAAATATGTGGTAAAACTCCTCATGTATGCAGGAGATATAATTCTTGTGGCTGAAATAGTTAAAGATCTAGTAGATCAACATTGGGCTCTAGAACTCTTTTGTAAGGAATTTGGGATGTAGGTGAACATGAGCAAAACAAAAATCATATTTTTTCATCAAAAAAGAAGAAGCAACATCTCAAATTTTAGTTTGTAGGAGAACCTCTTGAGGTAGTGGTAGAATACAAATACCTAGGCATATAATTTCATAATAAGATAAATTAGAATACATGTAGGATGAAAATAACACAAAGTGGTTGGAAAGCGCTATATGCACTTGAAAATAGATGTAGGAATGTCGAGTTGTGGGATTGGAAGACCACCAAGGTCTTATTTGGCCTACTTGTCACATCGATTGTGTTGTATGGCTGAAATATGTGGGCTCGTGACATGACAAATACAAAATAGAGGTAAATAGAAATGATTCAAAAATATCTAATCATAAATTTTATTATAATTGAGGCCATAGTACCTTATGAAATTATTCTAGCTAAAACTGGATGTTCCCTTTAGAGGCAATTGCTATGATCAAGTTGTTATGTTACTTGAAAAAATAGAAAAAATGAAAAACAACAGATGGCCTAGGGCATATAGGGATGAAGAGCTACATAGGTAGAAGAAATATGTATGAAACAAAATAAAAAATGGATGAAACATTGGGAAATCAACATAAATGAATGTCCAAATTTCAACAAAGACATTAAAAACTATGTGAATGAAAAGTTTAAAAGTGGAAAGTGGAAAAATGCAAGTAAAAAAAGATAGTACTATATTGCAAAGTTTAACCTAACATATGAACATAAGGAAAAAGTTTATATAGACACTGAAATCAAGTGGAGGAAAAAAATCATCATTACACAGATAAGGACTAGCTCTCATAGGATTAGATGCAAAAAATGGAGGTGGACAATGCC
The DNA here is from genome assembly GCA_028583015.1 of Wollemia nobilis. Classification (NCBI taxonomy): domain Eukaryota; kingdom Viridiplantae; phylum Streptophyta; class Pinopsida; order Araucariales; family Araucariaceae; genus Wollemia; species Wollemia nobilis. The sequence continues at coordinate 35,764,821 of JAQPPZ010017052.1, forward strand.
CAAGGAACAATGGAAAGAAAGGATATGTACTCTATGTAGTACAGGGGTAATAGAGATAGGAACATTTCATCTATGAATGCCCAAGTTTTTTAGATATCTATGGCAAATACAAATAAACGCTTGGAAAAGGGTCTATCGTAGAGTTATTTGAAGACAGCACAATAAAAAAGTTAGGAAGTTGCTAACCCAAATCAACAGGAGAAGAAACAACCTTCTCAAGGATATTAATGATCATATGATTTGAATAATTGTGCTTTCATATTTGGGGGTCCCACAATCCATGTTTGGATCTCATGAATATAATTAAAATCTTTCATTTCATTTCAATCATGGATATAAGAAGTGAAGGAACTTAGAGAAAGCTATTTTAAAATATTATTGTTGTGTTTTTATCATCTTAATAATAATAATGTATTGTAGTAGTTTTTTATGGGTTATAAAGGATATTAAAATGATTTCACATATATTACATAATGGTCATATTATAATGGTTTTTTACAAACCACATCTATATTTAGAAATTACATATATATCATCACATAGAAAATATTTAAATGTGGATAAACTCCATCTTTTTTTGACAATTTGAGATAATGCCTTTAAATTTTTTTTAAGGATCATTCATGGGATTTGGACCTATGTCTAGCATAGCATTTGAATGTCCATGCTTTTTACCATTTTCTCTAAACTCCATGTTCTAGTTTACAATAAAAATGTACAATAAAATTTGATATTATTATTGGATTAATGATCAATAGAATTTTTCTTCATTGAATTTTGTAAATAGGTTGAAAATATAATAAGTAAAAAAAAAGTATAATAAGTCAATCTCTTCATTGTTCTCTTCCTTTGGGAACTCTCAGTGTGTGGCTTTTTGGCTACCTGTATCGGTAATGTGGAGGGTTGACACGGTTGTTCCGCTCATCCTTGGCATGTGGCATCTCGGGAGCTTCACCAGTCTAATGTGTTCTCTTCTACTTTCCTTGTGGATAGGTGGCTCTTTGTGGGAGCTTTGTCTGTCCTTCCTTCGTGTCTCCATGAGGATGCTTCGGATGTCTAGTTGTCCCCTTTGTCTTTCCCTTCGTGTTGTCATCAAGAAGGGTTATGGTGAGGTGGAGTGGCTTGTGAGTACCTCTCTCCCTCATCACGAGCCCCCTGGTGTGTGCCTTGGGGTTGGGTATGTTGACATGGGGGCCTTTCTTTGCCCTGTTTGTGTCTTGGGTTTATTTCTAATGGCTATTAGGGCCAAGGTTTCAGTGTTTGCTCCTAAAGTATTGTGTTGCTCTAGGCCTATGTTTTTGTTAATCCTTTTTTATTATGGACAGAGCTTATTTGTCAGTCATAAGGGTCACATGTTGACTATATTTTTCTGTAGCCATTTTGACTTCGATGTAGTGGTGTGGTTTGATGTTGATGGTATTGTTGTTTTATCTTCGATAGGGATTTGGTTTCTGTGAAGGTCTGTTAGGGTTTGGGAGTCCTCCTTTGATATGTTCCTTTGTTTTGGTGTTTTTTGCATCAGTATGGGCAAGTCCAAATCCTACAAACGTAAGTCTACCCTCCCCAAGTCGAGAATTGAACCAATGTCTCTTTCTGCTTATGAGGAGGTAATCAATATTATTAAGAATGGGGGTTTGCTGGAGTGTATCAAGAAATTTCATGGTCATAACCTCGTTCTTTTGAGTTGGATGGTGGCCTCTTGGAAGGATGGTTGTGTTAGAGTGGGCTCTTGGACTTTTGAAGTTTTGTTTGATCTGGATGGTGCGATACATAAGGAGAGGCATTCCTTGGTTCAGAATATAAGGTTATTTTTGGATGAATATGAGTTTTTACCATGTGAACAGAATGGTTTTAGTGCTAAGGCCCTTCCCATGCCTTGGAATCATGTGGTTAAAGTCATTATGGATTTTTTTACTGTGGACTCTACGTATGAGGTGGTTCGAAGCTTTCATGCAATGTTTTTGAATCACATGCATAGACAATGGTGGATGAATATTCCAAACTTCTTGTTCAACTCGCTTAGTAGATCAATGTTGGCCACTCAGGAAGGTAAGGGTAAGGTTCTGTTGCATCAGGGACTGGCACATATCCTTTTTGAGCATGCTGCAATGGAGAAAGGTATTGTTGTTGATGAAATTATTTGCTCTTTGAATTCTATTCCTTTTCAAGTCAGTAATTTTTTTATGGTGACGAATGATGATGTCATATATGAGGAAGATTTTGGGCCTCCCTCTTCATGGGATTCCTTGTTGGGGAAGTCGGTTAAAGGTGTTGAGTTTGTGTTGGGTGTCTGGGGTTCCCCGGTTGAGCAGATTTCTATTGAGGGTGGCGAGACTTAGGTGGTTTCTCCAACTTCACCCCATTTTAAGGTAGAGGATGATGTTTCTTGGGATAGTTTGGGGATTCATAGGTACACTCGTATTAGTGATAAGAAATATATTTCTGGGCAGTCTTCCTCGAGCTCCAAGTCATAGGTGTTTAATGAGGGGACTGAGGTCCTTCCTAGGACTGTGTCGAAAGACAAATTGTTGTGTGAAATGTATGTTTCAGGTAATTCTATGGCTAAAAAGAGTAATATTCTTCATAAGCTTCGGTTATTGGAGATTAAACAATGAGCGATCTGGAGCTCCATTAGGACGACATTGGATTTTGAGGAGGAGATGGCTCAAATGTCTAGTGGGATCATTTCTGAGGTGGATGATCCGTTGTAGAACCATATCGGTTCTTCGTTTGGTCTACTTGGTTTCTCTAAATGTTTTGGCTCTCCTGGTTGGTGGTGTCTTCATTTTATTGTTTGCCTTGCTTTTGGATTTCTAAGTGCTTGTGAGCACTAGTCTCTTTTCTATTTTATTTTTTTGTAAAAGGTTTAGGGGCCCTTTCAAAACCTTTTTTCTTATTATTATAAAAAAAAAAGTATAAGAAGGAGATGAAAACAAGTATGCTGGAAAATATAATAAAAATATAAAAACTATAAAATAATAATGTTGATTTAATAATATCACATTAAATATTTTACTATATAGATTAAATACAATTATTACAATTCATGGTACACTTTTGAAGCATAAAGGAATTGAAATTTTGTTTGGACAATGATAAAAAGATGATATAATATAAAATAGATGATTCTATAGTTTTTAATACATAGGGAAATCACTAAAACCATTGGATGTTGCCACTATAAACCCTAGCCTGTTGGGTTAGACAAAGTCAATGTGGCCTTTCCTGTTGGGTTAGACAAAGTCAATGGGACCCCAACTCTTTAGGAAATCTAGCTAGCAAACACTTGATGGGTTTCTTGTGGTTTGAACCTTGGAACTCTCCAAAGAGAGGTTTAATCCCTAACTATTGAAACTAAAAAAATAATGCATACAAATATATAGTATGGGAAATTAATAGAAGAATAATTTCAGGTGCATGTTTAACCTTGGTAAGACACATACATTAACAGGACTTTTTTGTATCATATAGGCTGCAAGCATTAGGGTTTGAGGCTCTTGGTGCCATACCACCTCTCCACTCTAGAGTGTGTACGGGATACCTCTTAGGGTTTTTTTTGTTGCTGTCATTGATTTTACTTCGTTGTTTGGTGGATTGAACCTATTTTATATGGATGGAGTTCAATTAGTAGCTCCAAATTATGTTGAAGCTCCAGACCAAAGGTGAACAAGCAATCGCAAAAGTCCATTCCCAAAGTTTATCACGAGGTAATATTTCTCTTTTTGATGTGGTTATCTCATTGAGTGAGTTTAATACTAGTTGTTCTTAGCTGAAAAGCTATATGCTAGTAGGGTATTTTCTAGGTTGCATCCCTGGTGAAACCCTCATTCAAAATTTGATTCAAAAAGCTTGGTATGGTGTCAAGGTTTATGGTATCCATAACCTCACCAAAGGTTTATTTTTTTTTCGTTTTGCTGACCCTACTCAGACTAAAACATTCCTAAGTTGTGGGTCTTGGTATGTTCGTAACTCCTTGTTTATTTTTTAGCCCTAGAAAAAGAATTTTTTGATAACTAATGATGTTTCCTTGTGGGTTCCAATTTGGGTTAAATTCCCTGGTCTTCCTCTACTGCTTTGGCCTTACTATCAAAACCTTGTGGCCTCCATTGGTGAATTTGTCTATTGTGAAATGGATAAATTTTATGCCTCACGCCCTCAAAAGCATTTTTGTGTCAAAGTTGATATTTATAAAGACCTCCAAGAGACTGTTGATATCCAAGTTGGTGACTATAAATTCAAGCAACGTGTTGTTTACATAAACCTTCCTAAAACATATTACCATTACAAATCAGCTACCCATAAGATAAAATATTATCTTTTAATGGCAGACAATATTAAAGCTAAGGAGATAGTTGCATCTCCTATTACTACTAGATCTATCCCTACTTCAAAAGGGGGTCAAGATGAATGGAAGGTAGTCCAAAAAGGGTAAAAATAGAAAAATTGTAAACCCTACGACTGCTCCCAGCAGCTCGCCTCAATCCCCTGTGTCTTTTGCACTAGCTAGGCATGGTTTGGTGACAGAGCAACATACCACACAAGTGGTGGCACCCAGTGATAGGGCTTCATAGATGGTTGCTAATGTACCACCAAATAGTGCTTCCTTTGCCAAAATTGTTACTTCTTCTACTCCTACTCAGTGTTTAGATTCTCCAGTTCTGCATGTCAATGCGTAGCCTTCCTCTAGCTTCATGGAAACTGAACGGGCTTCTATCAATGGACAAAGATCTTGTAGCCCACCCCAGGGAGACTCCCTGGTTCACCAGGATAAAAGTCATCAAATTGATTTTTGAAAAGTAGGTAAGGAGAATTTTATCACTAATATTTATGATTCCATTTCAAACCTCATGGACGCTAAATATGTAGAAGTACATATAAGTCTTGATTGATTTCCATGATTTTTTATCATGGAATTTCAGAGGGATGATGGACTCAATCCACAAATACTTGGTTCGAGATGATATTTCTTTATGCTCCAGGTTTTATGGTAATCCTAACTTTCTATTTTTTCAAGAGATTAAGATTTCTGATTTTATTCTACAATGTACATGCCCTTTTCTTTGGCTAGGTAGTTTTTTTATGCCACCAGTCATTCCCATCGTAAAGGAGCTATCATTATTTTGGCATCTAGGTGGAAATATAGTTTGGTCTTGTAGGGTGTGGACCCCTCCAATCAAGCAGTTTAGGTTTTACTTGAGGTTGGTGGGCTGCATTTTGAAATTATTAATATTTATGCCTCTAATGAAGCTTAGGAGCATTGTAGCCTCTGGTAGTGGTGTGCTTCCTCTTAACCACCTATTGTTTGGGTTATGTGTGGAGATTTTAATATGACTAAAAATATTGTAGACAAGATAGAACAACTTCCTATGTGGTGGGCTCCTAGGGAAAGATAGGCCTAGTACTTCATGAAAAAAAAAAGGTTTGTCAAACCCCAATTCTTGTTTTTATTCCTAGAATTTTCCTAAAAAATTGTGGTATATGTGGTCCAATTTCCAAGTTGACCATGTAATAATTATGAGAAGGCTAGATAGAGCCATGCTTTTATATCATGTGTAGTTTTTCTTTCACAAGAGAAATGATTTAGCTCCGTTTGTGGAAACCATTCCTTGCACCACTACTTTCAACCATTCACCCATAATGTTTAATATGCTGATGAAATCCCTACCTCAGAGACACTACAAGTCACAATTTTTTTTCAATACTTCCTTTCTTCAGCACCCTTCCATGGTCTGTCATATAGATAGAGTTTGAAATCTAGTTCCTAGACCTACTAGAGAGTTGGGTTGGATAGAATGGTGGAATGATACCATTTTTCATACAACTGGCTTACTCTACACTCTAGGGAAAAAGTGGCATAGTTTAGAAGATATTCCAATGCTATCCTTCATGATGAGCTTGCCAAAGCTTCTCTCAGGCTTGAGGCCTATCTGTTTAATCTAAAAATTCAATCTCATGTTGCCCAGCTGAGGCATGAACTTAAACTTGTTAAACTTTATGAGGCTCGGGGAGCTCGAATTAAAGCCTATCTTCATTGGCTTAAAGTTGGTGATAGGGTCACTAAAGAATTTTTTCAAAGGCTTCACCCTCCCAGGAAAGCTACTCAATTCAAGGTCATTCAAGACAATGAAATAAGGCTTACCACTCTTCTTGAGATAATTGATGCTTTTGTCAGGCACTATACTAATATTTTTGCCACTCAAGCTTATTTCCCTAAGCGAATGCAAGCACTGGTAGCTTGTATGGCAGTTGTGTCAGTTAAGCCTTCAGAGTCTCAAAGAGCAGGGTGTGATAAACTTCTCTACCTTAAATATCTGGAGAATGCATTGTCTCAAATGGCAAATGATAAAGTTCTAGGTCTAGATGGCTTTCCCTGTGAGCTCTACAAAGGTCTTTGGGACTTATTTGGTCCTAATTTAGATAAAATTTATCTAGAGACTCTTCGATTAGGCTCTTTGGGTGCAATTATTAATAGGGCCAATATCAAATTCATACCCAAGCAAGGGGACCCAAAGTTGATCACTAATTTGAGGCCTATTACTTTGTTGAATGTTAGTTACAAGATCATTGCTAAATATTTGGTTGTTAGCAATAGGCCTCTTCTTCCTTTGTTAGTAATATCAAAGCAAATTGGATTTACTCAAGGGAGGTACATCCTTGATAATGTTTTGGCTATTTGAGAGGGCATGAAATGGGCTTGGATGTTAAACCATAATGTGATTTTTATCAAGATTTATTTTGAGAAATCTTATGACCGCATTGAATGGAGATTCATTCTTGCTATGCTCAAATCTTTAGGATTTAGGCCAGTCTTCATTTAGATAATTGCTATGCTATTCAAATATGCTTCAACTATTCTCAATCTAAATAATTCACAGTCTGAAGCAATGGGCCTTTTTAGGTATATTCGACAAGGGTGTCCTATTGCTCCCTCTTTATATGTGCTTGTTGTTGAAGCCTTTATCTATCTTTTAACTACTAAATATTCTACAGGTATTATTAAAGGAATTGCTCTTTCTAATGATCAGGAACAACTTATTAATGGTCAATTTACTGATAAATCCTTTATTACTATAAGGTAAGAGGAGCAATATATGTCTAATGCTCTATCTTGTTTGAACACCTTTTGCAAAGCCTTTGGTTCTAGCATACAATGGAGGAAGACCTTCTACTTCAGATAGTCTCCCTTTCCTAATCCACATTGGATTCAAGGATTTCATTGGAATTGGATCCCTCCTAGAGAATTTTTTAAGTTTCTTGGTATTCCTTTTGCCTTTCAAGGCTCCCCTACTCAACTTTAGAATTATGTGCTTCAAAGAGTTGAAAAGAAACTTGAATTTTGGCTTACTAATAAGTTGTCATTAGTAGGTAAATTTCATATTTGCTCTAAATTTTTAGCTGCAAATCATGTATACTAATCCTCTTGCTATATTCCTTCACAGGATTGCTATAAAAATCTTGAGAAACCCTTTCGATATTTTCTTTGGAATAATTTTTCTAAAACAAAGGGATTTCATAGAGTTGCCTAGAATATTTGTCGTCTTCCTAAAGAGTCTGGCAGAATGGGTCTACTGGACTATAGACGACAAGGATTGCTTTGTGTGCTAAGTGGGTGGTCAGGGCTCTGAGGGGAACTAAAGCTTGGAAAATTTTGGTTTGACATTTTATTTCCTATGGTATTCCCTTAAATCGTAGAGCATGGAGAGGATTGGATTTTTCCTCTCAAATTGTTGCTCTAGTTTTTTTCAAGATTCCTAGTTTCTTTGCTATTAAAAGTATATGGAAAACATGGTATAAAATCACTCCTTGGATCTGTTATAAAGGATATGAATTCTCTAGAGGTTTATCCATTAATTCTATGATTATTTGGTGTTTCCCCATGTTTCTTAATCAAGGTTCTCCCTTAGCTCGAGTGCAATGTATTCATGCTCAATGGTTTTTTTAAAAAGGGTATTGTTACAATATTTGATTTCTTTTCTTGCTAAACCAAGGATTGAATCCCATGGAATGAGTTTAGATGTATCTTTAGGTTGAATTGTGTGGACAAAGATACTTATGATGTTGTTATTGCTCTAACCCCTTTTTTCTATGTTGCACAAGATTGGTGTGAGCTCGTTGCATCCTTGGTGGTTAGACTGGAGATGGCATGTTGACACTCCTTTGCTTAATTATAAGGCTCATTTGGGGTATAAATGGTTATATCCTCATCTTCTTATGGTGCCTAAGCTCAATCAGTATTGGGACTTATTTTCTGTAAGGACTAGATGGAATTCTAGATTTCTAAATGTTTGGGCTACTTATGTTGAGCCCAAGAAATAATTTTTTATGTGGAGCTTGTTGTGTCAAGGTCTCCCATTGGGAGAAGAAGTACCTTGGAATTCCTGATCCTAAATATCTTTTTTTTGGTGTACCCGAGTCTTGTACTCACATATTTTGACACTATAGAAGATCTAGGTAAGCTTGGGAATGGGTTCTTTCCTTTTTTATATCCATTTACAATTGTAATAGTTTCTTGGCCAAAAGATCTTCTTGGGGACTCTTTTAATTTATCTCTTCCACTTTTTGAGGTATGGCAGGTTTTCAGGATTAGTCTGTTCTTTCATATTTGGAAGACCCATAACAAAATTATTTTTAAACAATATACATCTCCTATCACATTTACTCATGCAAAAAAATTAGAAATTTTTAATGACATGTGGCTACATATATGTACTCAAGCAAACAAATTTACTATGTAGTTGGATCACCTGCAAGTTTTTCTAGCACAATGGATCAATGCTCAGTGTACAGTCAACCGCATCCCCCAGAGCACTCTTCTTAAGAGAATTTTTGATCCCGCTCTCACCATCGATATCCATCATATGCAATAAGTGCTTCTATAGATATACATTGGTCCCAAATCTCATCAGTCAGGAAGTGACCTAATGTTGATATTGCTTGTTTATCCCGTTAGGTTTGGGGGTGGGATGATGTTCAACCAGTTTCACTTGGACCAGTTGTTGGTTGGAGTGATGCATGTACTAAAGTTCTTAATGAGAATCATGATGCGGAGGGGTGGATTCCCATCCCATAATCACTAGTAGTTTATGTAGGACAACACAATATTCCATTTGATATACTTTTTTTGATCAATGATGATTGGTAAACTTGTGTTTTGTTGGCGGCTTTGTTTCCTAACCCTTTTCAATGAGGGTTAGTTTGATTCCCCATGGGGTGTGTTAATCCAACCACTTTTTTTATTGTAAATTTTGTTATCATAATTTAATGTAAATAGCTTTTTTCATCATCATCATCATCATCATCATATATATATATATATATATATATATATATATATATATATATAGATAGATAGATAGAGTATGGAAAATTTATTTCCCATATTGTATCACATCTACATTATTTTCTTAAGGCCATGGAAAATACATAAGATTTAAAGCTTTGTTACATCCAATTTTTTTTAAGGACAATGAGAATATATAAGCTCACACAAAATAGTAGTTGACAAAGGTTTAAAATTTTTAAAACATAGAGAAAAAATGGCAATATCATATTTTATGAGACATATTAGCACATTGAAAGAAAAATTAATGTGAAAAGATACTCATTCAAGGGAAATTGATGACTAACAATTTCATTGGAAACTAGTATCCTCATGTGGACTACCATTCACTACCAACAAGCCAATTAGATGAGAAAAGAGATGACTATCATATTCAAGCATGAGGAAGAACAATTGAAAATTAGGCCTTTTTTGGTGTAGTGATGTAAGGAAAATCATCTCTTATTGGCTTTTCAGAGAGGTTCCAATCATAAAGAGAACCAATAAAGGAAAGGATTTCAATGGCTTTTCTAGTAGTAGATATATAAAAGGGAGATATTTTTCACTTTTCCTTACACACTCCCAAGAAAATCTCCCTTTCAAATAGAGAACCTTTCCTTTGAAAGGCCTTTCTATTCTAGAAGACGAGACTTGGGGCCAATTTTCTATTTACAATATAAACAAGAAGAGAATACCTAACACCCATTCAATATTGATAAGAGATGGCCTTTGAAGGAAGATATAGCTATAGTATTTTTGTTGATATTAGCTTATATTCTTATGTATATTTAGTTATGGATGTTTTATTCCTGATCCACCTCATTTTATTTTTTAGTTGGTGGGTAGTGTTAGCAATAAAATATGTTGGTTAATGAATTAATATAATCTAGCTTTTTCTAAAAAAAAATCAATGCCATTGTCAAGCTCAACAAGGGAACCCTAGCCCTTGTCTATGAGAGTGATTGTCATCATTGTATATAATTCAATTGTTTTCTCTATAGTTTGCATACATTGGTGATAAATTATATATTATATTGGCAATAATATTGTTACTTGATGATTTTAAAAATTCTATATACAATTTTTATTTGATCTTAATAGTGTTACTTGTAAGAGGAATGCTAGTAATAATTTGTTTTTATCGTCCGGGGGTCTAGGTGGATTGGTAAGTTGGGGTGCTTATCGAGAGGAGACCTAGGTTCCAATCCCATGGGCTTGCCCATGCACAGACAGTAGCCCAGATCTGATTCCTTTGAGTGGTGCACCAGATTGATGACGACGGTGCAACCCCTGTGCGTCCGACGGTCCCCATATCACGCCGGGTTACCATGTACCGAGACGGTGGAAGTCCTAGGAGCCTTCGTAGATATTTTGAACCCTACCAGCTGTGCTGGTAGCTGGTAGCTACTAAAAATCGTGATTGTAACCATTGCTTCTATATATCAAAAAAATAATAATAATAATTTGTTTTTATCTCCATTAAAAAAAAGTTATGTAATATTATAATATTATTATTTTTTTCTTATTTTCACAATTTTATAAACATTATCAAATTGAAATGGTTTAAAAATACACCTTTCTATTTATTTCATCAAATTGAAATGGTTTAAAAAGACACCTTTCTATTTATTTCATCCTTATCAAGCTAATATGGCATTAAATTATCATTCATATTTATTTAAAAAGACACCTTTCTATTCATTTCATCGTTATCAAGCTAATATGACATTATATTATCATTCATATTTATTTATTAAAATGTATCTTTTTTATAAACCTTTCTTATACATTCATCAGACAAGGGCTAAGTAGTTAGAAATATAAGATATAAATATGGAGAGTGATGTTCAAATCTTATAATAGAATGATAAATATTTTTGATTGGCTGATAATACCATATTATTTAGAATTTATGTCATTCAAGATATTTTAAACTCATCATAAGATTATTTTATTATTATTTAGGTGTCACATATTTTTGATTGGTTGAAAATACCATAATATTTAGAATTTATGTCATTCAAGATATTTTAAACTCATCATAAGATTATTTAGGTGTCACATGTAGTGGATGTAGTGGATATAAACTTTGACACCTTTCTAAATATGAATGTAAATGATAATTTTATTTTAAATTTAACTTCAATTATTAAAACATTTATTATATTTTTAGGTCTTGGTATCCATATTAAATTAAAAATATTATATGATATCAAAATATATTATAAGTTAAAAATAAAATTACTAACTGTTTATATAGTTTGTACCATGCATCTAAGGGTGCAACACAATGATTCAGGCTTTGACTCTTCTTTGGGAGGTCTAAGGTTCAAACCACGGCGTGGGAGAGTGTGAGGGGGTGGGCGTGTGGTGGCTTTGCGTTAAATTCTCTATTGATATGTAGAGATCTCAGATTTACGGGGGTCATGGTTTATGAGGGTCATGGTTGGGAGGAGACTGCCCAGCCTTGTGCGTTGGTTATAGAGGTTTCTGATAATAACAAAATAAAAAAAAATAGTTTGTATTATAATGAAGATAGGAAAAGATAGAATTTTATAAATTTATTTTAAAAATTATTATTATCTTAATATCTATTTATTTGATATTATAAAATAATAGTAAAAAAAATGTGTTTATAATTAACTAAAATTATTTTATATTAAATAAAATTTATACTAAATTATTTTATTTAAATATTATTATTCATAATCACTCAGATGAAATACCAACAAAATGAAGTGTTCCCACAAGGACTATTCACCTTTATTTTAAAATTAACCATAGGATAAACTATATTATTATTACATGCTTAATCTAAGAGTATTTCCAAGAGTACGGGATAGAAAAAAATTAAAATTTTATTGCTCCCAAATGATTGTTATTATCATATAATAAATTAATTTTTAATTCTTATTTATTTTTTTTTTTATTTGGTTATGATCGACCCACAAGAAGGATGAGTAGTCTCCTCCCAACCATGACCCTTCGTAAAACCGAGGGTTATACTTATCAATAACACAAAGCCACCACACACCCACCCCTTCACACACTCACCCACATTAATTTTTAAATCTTATTATATTATATCTTATAATTTTTCTTTTTTGAACACACCCACCCGTCACCCACACCACTTGTTTGAACCTTAGACCTCCTAAAGAAGATAATTTTTTTTTAATAAATATATTATTTATAAAATTGTTAATTAACTTACATTATTTATGGGATGTCTCCTAAATAATATAAGAAATATTACTCAAAACTTGTACTTATATATATATATATATATATATATATATATATATATATATATAAAATATCTATAATATGATTTTTTATTTTTTAAGTAGTTAAATGCAATTGTAAATGAAATTATTTGATATATAATAAGATATTTTCATGTCTAAATTATTTAATTGTAATAAGGATAAAAAGTAAATTAGTTCTTAAACATCACCTTGGTCATAGTTCATATGATAAGATTCTTATAGTAGTTATTGTTTACCCGATATATATTTCCCTAATCATATTTTATTTAGTCATTCTCCAACTATTAAAGAATGGTCTACAACCCTATTCTTTTTTGGATTCAACCTTGAAATTATTTTTTAATAATATTGAAATTTATGGTTGCTTTCATTCATTTAAAAATAAAACATTATTACGAAATTATATCACTTTATTCCAGGCAATAAGATTTGCATTCAACTCGTAGACAAGAATCATTAAATTTTAATTATTCATAATTCTGTAGATAATGCTGTTGATTAGCAATAAAATTTTAAACTTAAAAATATAAATGTAATTTTTTAAATTTTATTAGTTATTAATTTTAAGAAATAAAATTCAATCGCCACCGTATGCTACTTGACCTATATTTTAAAAAGCAATTTTTATAATTTAAGTTTGGATGCAGTCATTAGTGTCCAATAATTTTGTTATTAAATTAGATTCAGGATTATTTTCCTTCTACTTATCAGTTAGATTCTAATTGTCTTGTAATACAGTTGTCCAATTTTACATTAGACCCTTCATTTTAAAAATATTCTTGTAGCTGTTTATATATGAATAGATTTCACTCTCTCATAAAATTCCAAACAAAAGCATAATGATAATAATTGAGAAAAATACCTCATAAAAGTGTTACGGTTGTTTGAACTCTATCATATTGGAAGCACCACATTAATATCTCAATTTTAATTTTTAGCAACGATTTTCATAGCGTAAATTGTTTTGAAAAAACTACTAGTTGATGCTCAAAGTTTGCAAAGGTTCTTTCCGTGGTCATTGCATCCGGATTTAAATTTAATTTATCAACCTGCAAGCTAAGGACAATAATTATCAATGGCTTCAACAAATTCAACCTTTGATAAGCGTACCTGTCAAAAGAGTGAGATTTATTGTGTAGTTAGGAAAAAGCCCTTGGTTATAAGGGACTTGTTGACAATACTTGGAAAACCTTAGATTGTGTTTCTAATTAGACCTCGGCTTTAGGAGGGCCCAATGCAGATAAGGAAGGGAAGGCCAATGAGCCAGATAGTATGCACAAGAAACATCCACTGCTGACACAGGACACCAGTTTGGCTGGCGTTAATTGGACAAAATCCAGCGTGAGCCACTTCAGCACCAGAGCAGTGAGCATCGCCAGATCCGCACCAATACGTGACGCCATCTTTTCCACAGACGGGATCGATTTTGAAGCAACTCAATGGACACGAATCTCTCATCTTCACAGAATCGTTGCGTGCCACCGCAAGTGAGTTGGAATTAGCTTCTTCTGTTCGAAATGAGAAATGAAGAGGACACATCAATAATAACGCAACCAGCGTGCAGAAAGATGGGTGAAGCATTGCAGCAAGCTGTGGCATCCCCATGAAATTACTTACAGAATTGCCTAGAAAGGATAGGCCACTGATTGGAATTCCGTTCACGTTCTTAAAATGACAGAAATTTCCTACATACCAAAAAAAATTACTTGCCAAAATTTGCCATGCACTAATAGTAGGTGAATTATGGGTTTTATAGAGTGTAAAACTTGTAACGTTAATCCAGATCTCCGAGTTTCTTGATGGTTATCACGTTCAATTCCGGTTGCCGTTGCGAATCATGAGGTGTCATGTCGCGTAGATTTTAGGATCTAAAATTCAGGTTTTAAATCCGACGACGTTGTGAAATTGATTGAATAAATGTTTGAACGCCTTGTTTCTACCTCACACGTAACAAAATGGTGGTCGGTGTTTGCCTTTAAGGCGGAGCATGTACATTGTGGATCAAAATCCAACAAAAGCATGTAATAAAATGGTCCTCTATGTCTAGAATATAAAAAGCGTGTACATTGTGGAACAAAATCCAGCGACGTTTATTTCTTAATGTAAACAGGTTAAAACAGCCGATTTAGATGAACAGGAATTGCTCTTTCTTAGGTTTAAGCTTTGTTCATGTAATTTACCGACAAACACTAAAACTTGTTGATACCAACCGGCCTATAAACATAATTAATGGCCCCATCATTGGACCCGATCCTTTTTAATTATCACGTGCCTTCAGGTAGTTATAGTTCATTCTCCTAATTAAATAGAAATAAGTTTGTTAATTAATTTATATTTTTATTATTATTAATTTTTTCATTTTGTATTTTTATTAAGTTACTTTTCAACAAAAATAAAATAAAATATTTATTCTATTTTAAATAAAATATTAATTAATAATTAAATTTTAAATATTTTTAATTAATATTAAAATTTTAACTACAAGAATCATATTTAAAAATTAAAATTAAAATGTTTCAAAAAAAAATTATATAAATTTTTTTTATAATAAAAAACTAAAATAAGTATTGGTTATATATTTTTTATAATAAAATATAAAAAATAATTATTTATTTGTGGTTTGTAAAATAACTTATTATTTTTATATGCTACATAACTTTAAAACAAGTTTTAATGTGCATTAGTATTACATTAATTGTATGTCACCATGACATTACAAACGTATAAAGTAATAAATTCCTCTTACATACTATTCAATCCAAAAATAAAAAATAAAAATAAAATTTAAAAAAATTTCAAATAAATTTATGTAAAAATCTTTTATAATAAAATACTAAAATAAATTTTGGTTATATTTTTTATAATAAAATATGAAAATAATTATTTGTTTGTCATTTGTAAAATATTTTATTTTTTTTATATGCTACAAACTTTAAAACAAGTTGTAAGATGCATTAGTATGTAACCATGACATTCCAAAAGTATAAAGTAATAAATTCCTCTTAAATACTATCGAATCTAAAAAATAAAAAATAAATAAATTTCATTGAATTTATATATATATATATATATATATATATATATATATATATATATATATATATTCATGTGTTTTTAATTGAGTGTTTTCGAATTCACTTTATCTCAAGTACCAGGTCATCTGATACTCTCTTTTCTTTTTTAGCAATTTAGCCAGTCTGGGAATTTCTCAGTTAAGATCGTATATATGGCTATGAATGAACCTGAAGATGGTTGGTTTCCTTCCAATAGTATCTGGATCAAAAATCTTATTCCCAAAATTACCTATTTTTTTAGTTGGCATCAAAAAATAGATCCTTCACCACCGATAACTTGATAACTCATGGTATGATCCTACCCAATAGATGTTACTTATGTAAATATGCGTGGGAGTCAGTTAATCATTTGTTTCTAGAATGCCCATTTTCTGGCCTTGTCCTGTCCATGATCCTGTCAAATGTTTCCATCTCTTGGGTTGCTCCTCGGTCTATCAGTGATCTTATTACCCAGTGGCCAAACCCCTTTAAGTCCACCCGCCTGAAGTTTTGGTGGTCGATCATTCTTCCTCACTTTATGTGGTAAATTTGGTTGGAAAGGAATAATCAAACTTTTTGATTTTTGTCCCTAGATCCGAAGTCGGTCTGTTTGAGATCTGTGACTTTTGCCTTCGAAAATGTCAATATCATGTCTTTTGAGGATTGTCCTTCATCACCATTTGAGATTAAGTAGCACGTTATGCTAACCTATATTTTGAGGTTTCTAGTCATTCCTAGGTTGTTGTGGATAGATCCCTTGTCTCTTGGATTCCCCCTCCCCCTCAGTGGTTCAAGTTAAATTTTGATGGTGCATCAAAAGGCAACCCCGATGAAGCGAGTTGTGGAGGCGTAATCAGGGATGACAAAGTTCGTCTCATCTTGGCTTATGCAGAAAAACTTGGAGTCCAATCTAACAATTTTTCAGAAGCTCAAGCAGCTTTCTAAGGCATACAAATGGCTATCGAGCTCAATATCCATACTTGATAATAGAGGGAGACTCGTTAAACACTATAAATTATTTGAAAGAGGTCTCGCATCCACCTTGGAACGTGCAACCAATCATCGAAGAGTCCATTATCTAGTTAAGGGTGATTAACAACAGGTGTATTCAACACGTGTATAAGGAAGACAATCGGGCGGTAGATACAATGGCAAAATTTGGGTTAACTGTCTAATCCCTAGTGACATGGCAGGGCAACCTTCCCCAATGCATCATTGATTCTTGTAGTGAACTTGCAGTTACTAATGTTGAATAGTGCCACGATGTCAAGGATCACGATGGCTCACAATGTGAGGCGAATTGTGGGACCTTATTACACTGATATGCCAAGGTGGCACATTGGCACTTGGAAAAGAAGGACAAACTGTAGAACCTCACACTTTTTGTTTGTGTCCATGGGTGGTGTTGTAATAATCTAAGCTATTTTTTAGCTTATGGACCATGTGTTTGGCCTAATTTTGGCTTGTTCTGTAGGGAGTCGAATCTAACGGAATCCTCCTTAGAACTTGTATATAAGGTTTTGGGTCCCTTATAAAACCCGTTACTAATAAAATAAAATAAAAACGTGATTTCATATCATTTAATAAATAATTTCTTGATTAAAATTTGATTTTCTTAATATAAATTATCAATGATTAATATGAAATGCAAAATTTTACTCTTTATATAAAATATAATTATTAAAGTTATTTTTATATCTTTATAACATTAAATTATAAAAAATATCATATAAAAATATAACATATCACACATACTCACACATACTCATGTAAAAAATATAGTTTATTTTCAATGAGTTTATACAAGGGTCGTGGTCCCTCTCACTAATAGGTTTTGAACCTTAGAACTCTCAAAAAGAGATCAAAACCCTTACCACTATATTAAGTTTGCACTTATTTAAAAATATATAATTTTTATTTAATTTAATAAAATTATTATTAATAAATTTAAAATATTAAAAAGATATTAAAAAAAATATTATAAAGATTTTACATTATACATAGATAACCAATATATAATTAAATAATCATATAAATAAACAATATTCATCTCATAAAATTTAAAAAAAAAAAAATACCCCGATTATTATTAATAAATTTAAAATATTAAAAAAATATTAATAAATTATTATAAAGATTTTACATTATACATAAATAGCCAGTATATAATTAAATAATCATATAAATAAACAATATTCATCTCATATAATTAAAAAAAAAAACAATTATCAATTAGATTTTGGATACCCAATTTAACTTTTTGGTAGAGTGGAGATTTGAACCTAGGACCTCGCTTGGAGGATTGCCCTCTCCTCTCCAACTCACCTACAACTGGGTCATTCACCTCATATAATTTTAATCTATTATCATAACTATATTAAAAATTATTTGAACTTTACTTTTTAATTAACCTCACACATCTACTTTATTTCTTATTTTATTTTTAATATGTTATCTTAAAACGAAATTGTTAGGCGAAAACTGGATTGTTTGCTTAATTTTCTTATCGTTAATTAGAGTTTCGTGAGACATGTCTGCTTGCTGTGGAGCAGGCTCGTTTCACTCAGTTGTGGGTTGCGGGAAGGGGGACAACGTGGGTTGCGGGAAGGTGGGAAGGGGAACAACGGCAAATACAAAGAGTTTTCGTGCAAAAGATCCAGGCGAATACTACTTGCTGATAAGTTCATCATTTGATGGCGAACTAATTCTGGAGTGGAAATTCCTCCATTGTTTCTTCATTCAATCTCACAAGCTGATTCAACGAGGACAATCATGAGTTCATGGTGGATATGCTGAGCATGCATTTTTTTTTTTTTGGAGGAGCATAATAAATTTAAAAATATATTAAAAAATATTTACATTTCAAAATGTTGTATTTTTAAGTTGTATTTGCTTTCGACTAAAGGTGCAATTGCTTAAACATATAATAAAGGAAAGAGTGACAATTTTGTACAAAGAAGCATATTGTTGTCTGAATGCTCTCAATACTTCGTAGCTTCAGCACTAAAACAATTTTGTAATTTTTTATTTTTTAAATTAAAAATTGGGTTTAAACGTCTTGTTTACCAATGGTCGATGTTTCGTAAAATTGTGATGCAAGAAAACTCATTCTGAACTTGAGTCGAGTGTAGATCGAGAAAGACGCAAAGATTACGTCTGGTTTGTGCGGAAATCATGGGATACAGCGAAAATTATCTGTGAATATATAGCTGATATACCAGACAATCCATTGAGATTAACGAGCACATTCTCTCTTCTGTCTGGATAAGATTGTGCAGGTAATTGCTGACTTAGTGTCGTGGAACCCAGATTGAACGTTGAGCTTGCCTGTGAGATCTCTCACTTACTGGAGATTTTCTATGCTTAATGTTTTTGTTAATTGAAAAAACAATAATAACTGAGCAATGGAATGCGCCAGGTGAAAACTTTATATGTACTAAAGGGTTAAAGAGGGTAGTTCTAAGATTTGAATCTTAGTAAAATAGGATTGGATGTATTTGATTCCTCTATATAAAAAAATAAATAAATAAAAATAAAGATCATTGGATTGATTTGGAAATGAAAACAAGAACCCTTCAACTTAAGCTTTCCCATTAAAATAGATTATTATTATTATTTATTGTAATAAACCCTTACTATATAGGCTCTAGCCATGAGGTTTAGTAAGGTTGAGAGCCCTTATTCCTACATACATTGAGATTTTTGAGATTTGAACCTTAAACTTTCAAAGAAAAACCTGTCCCACAGAAATAGATTATTAAAAACCACATTTATTGAAAGATCTTTACACTCAAACACTTTGACAATTTGTTTTTTTACATAAGAAGAGGAAACACTTTTAAGTATAAGGATATCTAAAGTCATCATTATAAATCTTAGTCTATGATATTATAAACTCTAACCTTGGATTGAATTTAGATGTTGTCATTATAAACCTTAGTCTAGTATATTGGGTAAGAAAATGCCAATGGAGTTGTTATTAGAAACCTTAGTCACCCTAATCTACTGGATAAAAAAAGTCAACAAATAAATCTAAACACTAACCCTTAATAGAAACCTTAACCCTTTAAATTAAACATATTAACAGAACTTAACCTTAAAACAGAACTCAGCCTTCAAACACCTATAGTTTAATAGTCCTAATATTATAAATCTTAATCACCCTAATTAATTGGATAAAAAAAAGTTAACAAATAAATATAAACTCTAACCCTGAATAGAAATCCTAACCCGTAAGGGAGCTGAGCCTCCAAACACCCATAGTTTAAACGTAAAACTCTCCAAAGAAAATTGAAAACCGAATTTAAGATATAAGATTTAAGGTTTGTAGGGTAATATCAGTAGCAGCCCATTTTTGTGGACAGTATATCAAAATCTTTAGCGTTTTTCTCCGTGTAGTAAGAGTTCAACTATATGTGTCTGTATATATATATTTTTGTTCTTCAAAGTATTATATAATTAAATATAAATTTCAAAGGCTGTAGTATTAGAATACGTGGTATCAATGTGGTCGGTTATATTAAAAACTTTATTCTTATGCAATTAAAAGAAAAACGATAAAAAAAATATTTTCATTTTCTTAAAAAAAAATACATAAATAAATATATTTATAGTCATATTGCGATCATAAACAAGGTTAATAAGTTCACAATGCAACTTTTTTTTCATCTACAAAGTGATTGACATTTGCTTACCACTTTTCACCCATAAGACTATCTTTCAAGAGTAGTGGTGAAGGAACAAGAGTTAAAGATTGTGGTTGAAATTAGCGAGGTTTGAGGATTAACACTAGTATCTGAGTATTTAGTCTGATCCATAGAAAAAGCAAGAGGGTTCTTGGAGGAACAACCTAAGAAGTTGAAGTTTCAAGAACTGGGGAATGTTGTGTTAGACAAGCAGTAGTAATGTATTATTCAATAGGTGATTAAATAATACAACATAGGCTTTAGAATAGCCCTTAGGATACGGAACCACCTAGGCGCTAAATAGTAGTAGTTACAACTATACTAACAACCAACCTAATAATGTAGTAACAATAGATACACTAACATCCCCCCTTAGTACATTATTTGGATAATAATATAACTACTAGCTATACTATCATTCCCCCATACAACAATATTTGGGTAAAGTATATAACTGCCTCAATACAGTGAAGAAGAAGAAGAGAAATGAAAGAATGTTGGCTCGTGCTTTGTCTTCGGCTCTGGCTCTGGCTCTAGCTCTAAGCATACCTCTGGAATTGTACCTCTAGGTCTATCTCGGGATCTTCCTGTGAAACTGCCTTTGGATCATTGCCTTTGGATCTGCCTGTAGATCTGCCTCTGGAACTTTGTCTCTGGGTCTGTCTTTAGGTCTGTCTCTGGGTCATTATCTCTGGGACTACCACTTGGTCTGTCACTGGATTTGCCTCGGGGTCTACCATAGGTTTTACCTTTTCGATAGAAACCATACAACATTTCTTTCATCCTGGTCCATTGTGTGAGATCTGTCCATCCACAATCAATATGAACCTTGTTGGCCATTTTCAGTTTGTACCAACAACTTGAAGAAGAGTGATTCGTACATCCACATGAATCACAAGGATGTAATCTCCAACACTTAGCTGCAACATGTCATGTCTTTCCACAGTGATTGCAACAATGCTTTTTAGGAGTTGTAGGAGATTTAGGTTTTACAAACATAGAATTACTGGTACTTGCATGTCCAGTATAGCCAAGGCCTTCATGCTTTGCCCTGACATTTAGCATTATAGGAGTTTTAATGCCTTGTTCTTGTTTACCTAATCTCTCACCATTGAATCCCATTTTCTTCATCATTTTGGAACCAAATCCTTTGGTGTGCTTTTAAAAACACCCAATTTCATCATCTTCATCAATGCTTTTAACAATATTGCATTTGTCGTTATTAATGAGATTATGGAGCTCTTTTTTAGGAGGTTTAGTTTTTAAGTCACTAGTGTCACAAGCAAAATCTGCTATTGAAATGAGATCACTTGTGCTATAATTGATATCTACCATAGAAGGTATGAGGTCACCTGTATCACAACAAGCATGTGCCACAATGGGCTAAA
The DNA here is from genome assembly GCA_028583015.1 of Wollemia nobilis. Lineage (NCBI taxonomy): Eukaryota > Viridiplantae > Streptophyta > Pinopsida > Araucariales > Araucariaceae > Wollemia > Wollemia nobilis. The sequence continues at coordinate 35,786,535 of JAQPPZ010017052.1, forward strand.
GGTCACTTGTGTCACAACAAGCGTTCGCCTTTAGGACCTCACTTTCCTTATTTATTTCCAATTTACGTTGGGCACGGTCAAGTGCAACAAATACCAGGTATATGCCCCTTAGAACGCCAATAGGAACTTGAGAACAATTTGTCTAAAGGTCTATACAAGACTCAGAATCATCGAGGAGAGCTACTAAACCATTGTTTAGTGTGAGGAATGTGCCCTCCTCATAAAAATCCAACCCATCCATCTCTGGTGGAAAGTATGGGTCTTTAACTGATTTAGCAACATCGGTTTTAGGGCTATCTTTTTCTTTGATCTGCCCATTTTTAAGGTGTCGGTCTCTGCCGAAAATGCACCTTTTACAATAAAATTTTGCAAAATAATTTGACTAAGGTGTCGGTCACTGCCGAAAATGCACCCTTATAAGTCTTCCCCCCTTGGTTTTGCAAAATTATATCCTCCTTTTGATGCAAAAATAGGAGATAGTGGAGAGAGAAAAAATGTTATCCCCCCCTTTTGTGCAAAAAAAAATGCAACAATTAAACCTAAAAAAAGGCTCTTACAAAGCTTGCCCTGTAGGCATATTAGCACAATATATCACCAAAAAAAATCCCCCTATGTGAAGTACTTCAAACAAAAAATTGCTATTTATGAAGTCTAAAAAAACAGGTTTGGAGGTTTGATGATTTTATGCCTCTTTAATTGCTTTGATGGTGGAGAGAAAAAAATCTATCCCCCCTTGAAAAAAAATAACTCCCCCTTTAAAATTTTCCTTTATAAAGCATTTTAAAACATTTTATATTCTAAAGTTTAAAAAAATTATTATTCCTAATAGCAAAAAAAAAAAAAATTTAAATAATTTTAAACTATATAAAAGAAATAATTTAAAAATTTTAATTTTAACTTTAGAAAAAAAATATTAAAAAATAACTTAAAAAAAAAAATTGTTTTACCTTTGTTTGGGGGGGGTCGGCGGGTTTTGATCCCCCAACCTCACGGGCGCTAGCCTGGCGCTCCTGCCAGTTGGGCTAGCCCGCCCGATGAGAGGGAGAAGGGAAGATTTTCCCTTTCTCCCCTTGCGACCCTCGCGGGGAGCAAAAAAAATTGTGGGACTTTAGTCCCACATTGCTCCCACGGGGTGCATGAGGGGGGAATAAAAGGGAAGATTCCCCCCTTTGTACATTATTGCCTTCGGGTAATTACGACACCCATTTTTCTGCGCCACGCGACAGGGGTCAGGTCCGCGTCGGGTCACATGGCGGCCATGTCAGTCCACGTGGCGGCCACATCAGTCCAGCGTCCAGTCAGCTGCCACGTCAGTCCATGTGGCGGTCCAGTCCATTCCAGCGTTAGTCAACTGCCACATCAGTCCAGTCCAGGTGGTGCCACGTGTCAGTCCAGGTCGTCGCCACGTGTCAGTTCAGGTCGTCACCACGTGTCAATTTACCTTGAATTTCATGCCCAAGTCAGCCACCTGGGCTCCATGCCAGATCCAGGGTCTGTCAGGTCGCTTCAGTCCAGCATCGGTCTAACCTCAAGAAATGTGCCCGAGTCAGAACCAGTCCAGATTGACCTCGAGATCTGTGCCCATGTCCAGTCAGATCCAGCATCGGTCCAGTGTCAGTTGATCTACCTCGAGAAATGTGTCGAGTCGAATCCAGTCTAGATCGACCTCGAGATCCATGTCCAGTCAACCACAGTCGTCAGATCTCAGGATCTATGCCCAGTCAAGCCAGTCCAACCGCCCTCGTTCCGAGTGCAGGTCTAGTTTCGATTCCTCGGGATGCATGCTCGAGCAGGTCCAGTTCCTATGCCTCAGGATGCATGCTCGAGCAGGTCCAGCCATGCCTCGAGAAACATGCCCGTGTCTTGTTAGAGTTACTATGTTAATAACTATAATTATTACCTCATTTAGGTAATATTTAAGTTTCACCTAGGTAGATATAATTTACCACATGGTAAAAAGTAATTTCTTACTTTTTACCACTAGTAGTTACTATTACCAATTACCTTGGTTAGTAGTCTATCTTACCATCATTTCCCTTTTGGACGGCAGATAGGTTAGTTGTTAGCGTAGACATAGGATCTATTGTTAATTAGTCTATTTTGTAACCTATTTAATCCTATAGCTATCCTATGCTATAGTTGATGAGATTAATCGAATTATCATTGGGGTCTTACCTTTCCTAACATTGGCATCAGAGCCATACCCCGGAGTCAACCCGCAGCACTTTGTGGCACGCAATCCGAGGAGGTGACCCGCAATCTGGTTTTGAGCACGTTTCCCGAGGCGGCCCCTAGGCTTATCGACACGCTTCTCGAGGAGGACCGTAGGAGTTAATCGGCCCGATTCCCGAGGCGGACTGCAGGAGTTAATCGGCCCGATTCCTGAGGCAGACCGTAGGAGTTAATCTGTTGACGTGGCGGCACACGGCCCGAGGCGGCACGCAGCTCGATGCGGTTCGATCTGGTGACATGGCGATCCGATCTACTGACATGGCGACACGTGGCCCGAGGCGGCATGTGGCCCGAGGTAGATCGATCTGGTGACGTGGCGGTCCGATCTGGCGTGGTGGCACGCGGCCCGAGGTGACCTACGCATGGCTGCAGCGATCGACAAAATAGATTCCTGTGTGTGGCTGATTTCCCGTAGGCAATCAAAGTATTAAGCGCGAGGTTTTGTTTTTAAATCTCGTGAATGCGCCCGCAGGGCGCATGTGGGATTTTTCCCACGAAAGTTTAAAAAAAAAAAAATTCGGCCAGCCAGTTCTTAATAAGCACGGGGCCAACCTTGGCTGACGGATCAGCCAAGGTAGCCCGACTGGCTAGCACAGCCAGCGCGAGGGCCATCCGCGCGGGGTCGGGAGATCAATCCCCCGCGACGCCAATTTTTTTGGCATCTTCCCGTCGCGCGAAGGACGAAAGGGAAGGTTTTAACCTTCCCTTCTCGTCAAGTGGTGTGGAACGACTGGCAGGAGCGCCAGTCGGCCGATCTCCTGCCGCGAGGACGCAGGTTCGAACCCGCAGGTCAGGTAAATTTTTTTTTATTATTATTTTTTTCTTGCATTTTTTTTAATTTTTTCTTAGTTTTTTAATTAATAAAAAAAAAAATTGTTATTTAAATCATTTTTTTTCAAAATTAAGTGATTTTTTTATCAAAAATTTGTTTATTAATTAAATTCTATTAAGTTAAAGATTAAAATGATGCATTGAAATAAAATTTTATTAAAAAAAAAAAAGAGGGAGGCAAAAGTTTTTTTTTGTATTGTTTTCTCCTAATCAAACTGAGGGAGACAAGAGACAATCCTTGAAACAAATTTCTTTTGCAACTTTGAGACTTCTAATAAATTTTTAAATTCTCCAAAATTTTCTAATCAATTGTTTTGGGAGAACAAATTTTTTGTCTCATGAAGAAAAAGCTTTGGATCACAAAAGCCCTTCGTCGTCTAAGAGTTATTCGAAAGAGGAACGAACTTAGACGTCAGACGACAAGATCTCATTTTCGTCGTATGCTTAGAGAGCATAGAAGGAGCTTACCCCGTTTCAATACTTACACTGATCCTTGGAAGGGTTTGGATCGTAGTTATGGTCCCATGAAGATTAGAGAACCCTTTAATCCTGATGCACCTCTTATTTTTGAGTATTGAATAATTACGGGAGATAGAAAACCAAGTTGTGTGTCAACTAGTTCTGGAAGGTCTTTCAAAAGCTTGTCGTGTGTCGACTTGTCTTGAAAGATATGCTCTAAATTCTACATTTTGTAAACATTAAGGGGGGATAGAATTTTTTTTAGAATTCTATAGTTTTCAAAATTGTAAAGATAAAGGGGGGGCTATTTCAGTTTAAAGAAAGGTGCATTCTCGATTTTACTCGACACCTTCTCTTCAAAATTGCTTGTACTAGGTGCATTTTCGGTGGAATCCGACACCTAGAGTGATAAAAATTTGGGTGCTCTTATGTTTTTTTATTATTGCACTAAAAACATTTTTTTTGCAATTACAAGGTCAAAAATAAAACATTACAAGGAGCTTTTCACAAACACCCAAACTTCACTCAAACACCATGCTAAAACTTTGCATAGGTTCAAACAAGTAATTTCTCCCCATCAAAAGGTCAAAAATTTCAATCACCTTGATAAGACTCTCTTTTGTTTGGCTTAAATAAACCTCAAATTTTTTCATCTTTTTTTCAAAGGTGTTAAAAGCAGGTGCCATTAAATATCTTAGAGAGCAAATATCAAAAGTTTGACAAAACCTTCCCTTGTTTCATTTGCTCTATTTTGTTTGGCTCAATATTCCTCCAACTTTTCATCCCTTGGTAAGGGTGTTAAGGCAGGTGCCATTAAATATCTTATAGAAAGCAATTTGAAACAACTTCTCTATACCTTTTCTTAGGGTATAGTGCAAGATAGCATCATATTAGTCCTCTCCAAAAATTTGAAACCTAAACCATGGCCATGATACACAAGTATCTCACTAAGAGCCAATTGCTCAAAGGTTCAAATTACTCAGCATGGAAGACTAAGATGAAGGCTATCTTAACTGTAGAGGACTTGTGGTCAATAGTAGATGGAACTGTCACTAGACCTCAATCTTCTGGACAAGATCAAATAGACTTTGATAAAAAGGATAAGAAACTTTCCTTAATGATCTTGCTTGCTATTATTGATGATATCCAACCTCATATCAGTGAAGCTACAACTGGTAAGGCAGCTTGGGATGCCTTAAGTACCATTTTTGAGGGCAAGAATTAATCAACGATTCTTAACCTTCAAACACAGCTTCATACATTACATATGAGATCAGGAGAAACAGTAGAGCTATTCCTCTATAGAGTCACAGAATTAAAAACAAAGCTGCAATCCTTAGGAGAAAATTTGGAAGACCAATTCTTGAACTCAATAATTTTGAGAGCTCTTCCTGACTCCTACAGAATGTTGATCACCTCCTTACAAGTTTACGGTAGGACAAGAACTTTTGTCGAGTTGGTAAATATGCTTCAAACTGAAGAAGCTAATCAATTCCAAAGAGATGATGCATCCAACAATGCACTTTTCTCACACAAACGACAAGGTGGTAAGAAACAATGGAATCAACAAAAGGGTTCTTCTTCTAGACAAGACAAGGGTAAAACCAAAGAGGTTCCAAAGAAGAAGCAGCATTGTAAAATCTGTGACACAGACACTCATCAAACCAAGAGATGTTGGTTTAAGAACAAGCCTCCCAAAGAAAAAGGTCAAAATAAAAACCAAGGCAATGTTGCAAATGAGATGTCTAATACAGATTCTGATTCTGGTTCAGAGAAAGCACACAGAGTGCTAATTGCTAAAACAGTTTTGTAGAGGGAAAACACATGTGTCCCTTGGGCAAAAGCACCATATTATCTCTCTCTTCTTTTTAGGCTTCATAAAAAGCATAGGTATTTTGTTTGAAGACCTTGCAATAAGGGGTGCTTGTACCTCTTTTAGGCTTCATAAATAGCAAATTCTAAGTGTTTGAAGTACTTGTAACAAAGAAGAGCGACTTTTTGTGATGTAAAAATTGTCTAGGAGGCAATATTTGTAAAATCCTTCACAACACTCTTGAGTTGCATACTTTTTGCAATTGAGGGGGGATATCCATTTCTTTTCTTCACAATTTTTTGTAAATAGGGAAGAATGCTTACAAGGGTGCATTTTCGGCTTTGAAAGACACCTTAGTCACACTTCCTTCAGTAATTAATTACACTATGTTTTGCAACAAGAAGGGGGGAAACTTATAAGGGTGCATTTTCGACAATGACCGACACCTTAGCTACCTTATCTTTTTCAAATTCATATTGTAAATGAATGAACCTTGTATGAAGTGATCTATTCTACTACACCTAGCGATTGCAGCGGTTGGTTACCCATGCAAATTGATTGGATGATGTGATTACCATAAGGACATTCGTTGGCGTGAAGACAAAGCGAGGAATGACCCATTTTTTTCTTAGGAGCAGCCAGAGTACTGTGACAGAGCAAAGAACCAGCAGAACAACATCTTCTTCACTGTATTGGGGCAGTTATATACTTTTCCCAAATATTTTTGTATAGAAGGATATGTATGTATTACCCAAATAATGTAATAAGGGGGGATGTTAGAGTTACTATGTTAGTAACTATAATTATTACCTCATTTAGGTAATATTTAAGTTTCACCTAGGTAGATATAATTTACCACATGGTAAAAAGTAATTTCTTACTTTTTACCACTAGTAGTTACTATTACCAATTACCTTGGTTAGTAGTCTATCTTACCGTCATTTCCCTTTTGGACGGCAGATAGGTTAGTTGTTAGCGTAGACATAGGATCTATTGTTAATTAGTCTATTTTGTAACCTATTTAATCCTATAGCTATCCTATGCTATAGTTGATGAGATTAATCGAATTATCATTGGGGTCTTACCTTTCCTAACAGTCTACGCTAGTCTCCTTAGATATCGAAAAGTGTGCCCAAGCAAACCTTGCTCTGATACCATGTTAGACAAGCAATAGTAATGTATTATTCAAGAGGTGATTAAATAATACAACATAGGCCTTAGAATAGCCCTTAGGATATGGAACCACCTAGGCGCTAAATAGTAGTAGTTACAACTATACTAACAACCAACCTAATAATGTAGTAATAATAGATACGCTAACATGTTGAGGGCCACCGGTAAAATTTTTTGGCTAAATTTCATTAGCAGCTTCTATATGAGGGCCATTAGTTGGGATTTTTTCTGCTTCCATTTGTTCCTTTTTAGCTATTTTTCGGACAATTTCTACTTATCTACAGTAAAAACATGAATTAGGTAAGTTTAGATAGACAATAGGCTGACTTACTTGGCCCATTGAGTTCCAAGGAGAGGGGGCAATGACCATTAACTGAAAATTCTAAAACAATGATGTAAATACAATAAAACATCATATTTGGAGGACATTATTCCCTTCCATCATCTATTGTAAATATTTGTTAGAAAAAAGTCATCATGGTCTACATTCCATTAGCATGCAAAATCCTCTAGAACAATTATATGTCCCATCTACTCCACCCTTATAAACAAGGTTCTACATGATGTTATCTAGTAATTCTTTTAAAAGTAATACTCTCTTCTAGAACTCTATTGAATCTTGAATAAATTTGCAATGCCACATTAAAAATATATAATTTGGTATATCAAAAGACCACACACAAAACTATGTATCACAATTATAGCTTTGTCTTTTTAAAACTAAGTGGTGTTATGGTTATTGTATTTTGTATTGGCTTAAAGCCAATCTAGCATCAATATAGTGTTCTTGTTTTGAATTATTGTAGAATTATTGTGTAGCAATAATGTAGCTCGATTTTTGTGTTGTTGTAGCATTGTCTAAAAAATGGGATGTAGCACCAATTGGGAAACTAAAATTAAAAAAATACCTTAAAAAATAATAATTATAAATTCATTATTTTTGTTCACTTAGGACATCATGGTCATCCGTTGTAATAGTTAGGTGCATATAGAACCTAAGTCGGTTGCAAAGCACACAATCTAGAAGTCTCAAAGCGATATGGCTCAAGAGACAACATCCAAGATTCTTTTTAAGGTCATATCCTTACTTGATAAGATCTTTGATGCTTGCTCCACCTAAACTAGATTAGTCTATTGGATATCATTAAGTAAAAAGGGATAGAGAGGAAAGCAAATGGTAAAAAAACAATAGGGAGTAAATTCCTATGCTATGGGAGGTAATACACTAAGATCCTAAACTCATTTTGTACAATAGTGGGATTAGTGAACACATGCATCATTTTTTTATAGCTTGCAAGGAGCATGGTTCTATCAAGCATAAATAATCATGCATGGACATACATAAGAACAAGGACAAAAAATGCAATAGTCACAACTTCTCATTTATAAAATAACTAGAATAAATTTATGACTAATAAAGAGGCTTAAAACTTATCAAAAAAATGACTCAAGGCTCGAGCCATACTATAATACAAAAAAGAAGTGAAGAAAAATTGCATACAAGTCCATATACTAGGCAATAATAAACAACTTCCAATCCTTTACAATGAAGAGAAAACTAATATTTATAGATATAATTGAGGGAATTTTCTCCTAAAACCTATGCAAGAAATTCAAAATGCCAAATCGAATATCTACCCAGGATCCATGGCATTAACTTTGGGTGATCTCAAGGTCTTTATATTTGGATCCATAAATGTTGTAGGGGGATTAGTTTAGTTAGACATGGAATTCTATGCCATTCCCATATTGTAAATATTACATGATTAGACTCTAAGACCTACCACCATTAATGTCTTTGGGTTATGTTTTTTTTTAACATGGTGGAATCGATAGCCGCCACAAATTCGGGTAGGCTGTCCATATTTTATGGCCACCACAATATTCTGCATTGTCTACCTCGAAAGCCTTCACATAGATCTTCGCATAGTATGCCCCTATAAACCGCCATGCCATAATAATTTTAAACCTTGTACGCCACTGAAAACACCAGGAAAGGGATAAGCGTTCAGTCCGACGAGACCCGAGATTTGAACCTTGGACCTCCACCCCCTTATGGGGTTTAGATGAACCAATTGGTCTACACCTCGGACCTTGACCTTGGGTTATGTTAGGAACCTACTATTAAAATTAAAAAAAATCACACAAAATACTAAAATTAAGTAGAAACTCATGCAATATCATAATGTAAAAAGTAAATGCAAAATTAAACAGTCTCATAATAAACATTGAATCACAGGCCTCTTCCAGGAGGCAACCTCCTTCAATATTTCATTCACTTGCAAAATATAAATTCGTACATGGCTTCATAGCTTTTAAAGAAAGACTCCATGCAATCCTAACCTTAAGCTCAAGATTTGGCTTACATGCAAAATGCCACTCAAGCTAGAATATTCCACCAAACGTTGGTTACAATCTTGATAACGGATACATAAAATGACCCCATGTGGTCAGGAGCCTAACTTGCCACATACATTACAAAATATTATAAAATAACATTATATATGTGATCCTCCACGTTAAAAGTGGGTTATTACATAAGCAATGAGAATTACAAAATAACATTAGGATGGGATTCTAATATGTCTGTCTCCTTCAAAAATCTTTGTCCTCAAAGCTAAAGATGAGGAAACTAGTGCTGGAGGTAATGGAGAAACTCTTATGTAGCATATTCTAGCTAGAGTCCACACCATTAAACAAGGACCTTAGTAATGGTGTGGTTATAGAGAGTGTTAGTTCAATGATCCAACAATTGTTCGGGATTGAGTAAGATAGAACCTTCTTCATATATTTAACATGTACCTAAGTGTCCACCATATTTTTGATAGAGGAAACATGAAAAATAGGATGGAACTTGGATTTAGGTGTAAGGGCCAATTTCTAGGATATGGTACCAATCCATTGTAAAACCTAGTAGGGTCCATAGTATTTTGTAGCAAGTTTCTAGAACCTACGAAGTTGTAGAGACAACTGTTTGTATAGTTGCAAGTGAAGGAAAACCATATCACCCACATCAAATTCTACGCTCATAATGGTGTTGTTTAGCCTATTGGCACATCCAATTTTGGGTTGCATCTAAATTCATCTTTACTTTACGAAGGAAATCGGTATGCCAATTGAGAGTAGTGCCAACTACATGGACCTTGGAGCTACCTATAATGTAGTAGGAAGACGTGAGTGGAGGGCACTCATAAACTACCTCAAAAGGGGTATCCTTGGTTGTTGTGTGATAGGAAGTTTTGTACCACCACTCGACCAAAGGAAGCCACTTTACCCATTACGTAGGATGATTAGAGGTAAACCATCCATTTTTAGATGATAAACTTAACTCATTTTGAGTTGAGTTCCCTATAAATTAAATAATTCTTGCTAGAAGTAACTAGTGAAGGTTAGGTCATTATCAAACATGATGGAGGTGGGCATACCATGAAGACAAAATATAGAATCGAGGAAAATTTGGATAATGGTGGAAGTTGTGTAAGGATGGGAGAGGGAACAAAAGTGAGTATACTTTGAAAGACAATCCACTACCACAAAAATAATGGATTTACCTCCAGACTTAGGTAACCCTTCAACAAAATCCATGGAAATATTGGTCCAAACCTGGTCAAGAATGGGTAATGGTTGGAGAGTGCTTGGATAATGCATCGTTTTACCTTTCATCCATTGATAGGTATCACAATCTACCACAAAAATTTTAATATCCTTTTTTATGCCCTTCCAAAAAAAGGTGCGTTTAAGTCATTCATATGTTTTGAGGAATCCTGAATGGCTAGAAGATGGGGTGGCATGCAGTTCTTTCATGAGAATTTCTCAAAAGTATGATGTGTAGGAAATAAAAAGGCATTGGTGGTAATGCAAATCATGGCCATCCCAAGTGTAGTCGAGAAATGAATTAGAGTCTGTGTGTAGAGAGACAATCAAAGTCTACAAACCTAAATCCTAAAGTACCTCCCATTGTAAGTAATTGATCCATTATGGAATGAGCAATGAAATGGTGCATAGCATACTGTGATCCACAAATTGGTGAGAGAGAGCATTAGCCACAATGTTCTCCTTTCGTTTCTTACAAGTGATATCATAATCATAACCCATGAGATTAGAAACCTATTTTTGTTGTTTGGGGGTGGAAACTCGTTGCTCGAAAAGGTATTTGAGACTTTGATGGTAATTTTTAATTGAGAAATGATTACCAATGAGATATGATTGTTAATGGGTTACCATATGCAAATTGCTAGAATTTCCTTAGCATAAGTGGATTTTCCTAGATTACAATTAGAGAGTATTTTACTAGTGAAAGCCAAAGGTCTCCATTCTTGCATCAACACTAAACCAATACCATGACCAGAAGTTTCACTTCCAATGACAAAGGGTTTAGAGAAATCTAATATTGCTAAAACTAGCATTGTGTTCATAGCACGCTTCAATTCTAGGAAAGTCTATTTAGCGGGTCCTGTCCAAGTAAAAGAGTCCTTTAATATGGAAGTGAGGGAAGCTAAAATTTTACCATAGTTACAAATAAATTTACAGTAATAAGCTATAAGATCTAAAAATCCCTGAAGACCCTTGAGAGTGTGAGGTTTCACCCATTCCTAAATTTCCTAGATCTTATTGGGATCAACTTTGATGCCATCCTTGGTGATAATGTATCCCAAATACTCCACTTCTATCAATCCAAAAGAACACTTGGATCACTTAGCATAGAGTTGATGTTGTGCCAACAACTATAGAGTCACATCCACATGAAAAATATGTTCTTTCCATGAGTGGCTATACACTAGAATGTGATAAAAACTAGGATAAATTTTCAAAGGAATGGGCAAAACTATTGTTCATGAGGATTTGAAAAGTAGAAGGAGCATTATTCAAGATAAATAGCATCACAAAAAGCTCATAGTGACCTTCATGAGTATGAAAAGCAGTCTTGGAAATATCCTCATCCTTGAGCCTGATTTGATGGTACCTAGAGTGAAGGTCTAATTTGAAAAAGTACATAGTCCCATGTAGTTCATCCAATAATTCATCCACCACCAAAATAGGAAACTTATCCTTGATGGTGATTTTATTGAGCTCATGGTAATCAATACACAACTTCCAGGACCCATTTTTCTTACACACAAATAAAACTAGAGAAGAGTAAGGATTATTTCTTGGTCGAATGATGTCAACTTTTAACAATTCTTGTACTAACTTCTTAATTTTTGACTTAAGAGCATGAGGATACCAATACGGTCTAACATTGGGTGGTGCATTACCAGGTAAAAAGGGAATAACATGGTCATGAGAGCGATGAGGTGGTAATTCTGATGCTTCAGCAAAAACAAAATTGTGCTTGGCCAAAATAAATTACAAATCTGCAGGAATGGAATCCTCCTTAGATTGGTGAGGTTGGATCACAAATATTTGAGCTAAGACACCCCGAGATTATTTTTTTAACAACTTCCTCTTCTGGATTGAACTGATAATCTATGAAGGCCCTAATTTTGAGCCATGGAGAGTGTGGGACTATCCATTCTATGAAAATTGCATCCAAAACTCAATAAAGTTCCATGAGATGGTTCTCAATGCACCCAATTATTGAGATCCTAACATGATATCACATCCCCCTAGTTGAAGTGCAAACATATCTTGTTTGAGCTTGTAGTACCTAGTTTTCATCTTAACATTATGAAATTTACCTTTGCAAGGTAAGGCCCCACCATTGGATACCATAATCTCAAAGGAATTACATTTATGTACATAATAATTTACCTGTTTGGCAATAAGGGGATCAATAAAGTTGTATGTATTACCAGAATCAATCAGGATGTAAAGATGTAGGCCTTTGAAATAACCTACAACTTCCATGGTTTGGGGAGTAGTAATGCCAACAAGAGAATGAACAAAAAATTTAACCTATGGTTCTTCTTGGATTTCTTCCTCCAATTGGGGTGGTTCCTTTACTGGTTATATGTCATCATCACTTTTGTCACTGGTTTCAGGATCATCAACATCTATGAGGAAAAACTTATTTTGAATGCACCTATACCCGAAAGTAAAATTTTCATCACAATTGTAGCACAACCCTTGGGTACATCACACATCCATTTATATGGTAGTCAAACATTTGGGTACAATATTTTTTTTTTCATTATGATTTTGGAATCTACGAGGGAAGGAGGGTCTAGCCTTTGGAAATTTAGATATCCACCTATGAGCTAAAAATTTGGATTCGGCCAAACGAGCCAACTTGATAGTCTAAATTATGGATTGTGGTTTAAACATCATGACCTTAGCTTGGATATATTATCTCAAATAGCTAATGAAACAACTCATAAATAATCCCTCATTCAATCCCTTAGTTTTATTTACAAATTTCTCAAATTGTATTTGGTAATACCGAATTGTCGAAGTTTATTTCAACTTTGTCAATGCTCCTATAAAATCATCATACACACTAGGCCCAAAGCAAGTGAGTAATTGAGACTCAAAGTCTTCCTAAAAGGATAAGAGGTAGTGTTTTGAAACCATTGGTACCACTATAAAGCTTCATATTCCAATTTGAAGAAATCCATTTGAACTCAATAATATATAGGGACATTATGGAGTTTAAAAAATTGAGCACCATGACATAACCACCCATCCACTTCCTTCCCATTGAACTTAGTAAAGTCTAATTTAGGCATATTAAAGGTAGGATCACAATAATAGCAAGGGTGAGAGTCATTTTTTGCCCTTCCTTTACCTTTTTTAGAGTGTGATTGTTTGGTACGGTACTCAAAATTTCTTGGACCATCTTGTAATTTGGACTCAACATTTGCAAGTTGTTCTTCTAGGAGGGTTCTAGAGGTATTGTAATCATCTCTAAAATTTTGAAGCTCTACCATAATGCCTTGATTTGCTATTTGTGTTCTATCAACATTGCTTTTAGGGATTCTAACAATGAGGTGGCTTGATGTATCTCTTTTTGATGTCCATGAGTGCCAGTAACCATTTTGGATAGTCTTGAACCTCTTTTACTAAATTGCTAAAAATAGAAGTGTGGTTTTAAGAGTTACTATTTTTAGTAAGGAGTCCAAAAAAGTGCTTGGGTGTTATATCAAAATGATCAGCTTGAAAATATGGTCACAATGAGCTATATCCCATAACATGGATTTTGGGCACCCCAAAAATTTTTTATTCTCTATTTTGATGAGTCTACTAGTGTGGTCGATTTTTGATTTAGAGATATGGTTCAAAATTTGGGTACTAGATCAACTATGTTTGACCTATACATTCTATCTACTGATCCCAGTGTCACTATCCTATCTGTATCCCTATTACTTTTACTGTAGTTATTGACACTTCACTTCCTTAACATCAAGATTCTCTATTTTGTGTGATTACTAACATTGATAGTTTTTTTTCTAATACTTGACAACCTATAGTATATGACCGGTACAAATGATTATTACTACCACTATCAACCTGACTGTTACTTTCACTGACTTGACTACTACTATCATTGACCTGAATGATACTAAAATATTACAGACTCTCATAGACACTTGTAAACTTTATCCTAATTGTTTGGTGCATGTAAAAATTTGTTCTTCAATGATAAGGAAGTTATGCTCACTTTTATGGGTTGTAAATGTAGTTTTAGAAAAATAGGAGGGTTTTTATTTTTGTAGAATGAAGTTTTGACAAAACCAAGGTATGCTAGACAGATGAGTATGTAATACCCATAAGCCCTCTATTATACTACAATGACAAAAAATAGTTCTCAGACCAATATTTTAGGCCACTACACAAGGAGGATTTCGCACATACTTTTGAACACACTATCTACCTCTTTGGTAGTATAGGAGGGTAATCTTTCGAGATGTTGTGTCCCATGTACTATGGATAATACAAGTCAACAAATCTTCCTATTGGATAAAATTTTGTTTAATCCTAAATGGTCTCACGATACATCCAAATATGTGTGGGAGCTCAATTCCATGCATGAGTGTTGTCTGAGGCTTGGTTATTGGAGCCTGATCACCCCTCACTTCACTAGATGCTTTATGGTCTATCTAGCTTAGCCAATAATGATAACTCCTTCGTGATATTTTAAACCCCCAGCATAAGGTTTCTAACCTACTCAACTATTGTAAAAAAAACTTTATTTTTTTTGGCTTTTCTGGTTTTTGCGTTTTTTTTTTGCTTTTTTAAATAAAGGAAAATGAAAACAAAAAACACAAGAAAATTATACCTAATATATGGAATGGATGGGTAATAATTGTCGCAGTCATAGTATAACATAACCCTATAAAATGCTCAGATACCACTTGTTATGAACCTACTATTACAATTAAGAAAACTTACACAAAATACTAAAATAAAGCATAAACTCGTGCAATATCACAATACAGAAAGTAAATGTAGAATTAAACACTCTCACAATAAACACTGAATCACAAGCCTCTTCGAGGGGGCAACCTCCTTCAATATTTCATTCACTTGCAAAAATATACATTCGTACATGGCTTCATAGCTTTTAAAGAAATACTTCATGCAACTCTAATCCTGAGCTCAAGATTTTACTTACATGCAAAATGCCACTCAAGTTAGAATATTCTACCAAACATCAGTTACAATTTTGATAATGGTTACATAAAATAGCCCCACTTGTCTAGGAGCCTAACTTGCCACATACATTACAAAATAACATTATATATGGGATCCCCCATATTGGAAGTGGATCATTACATAAGCAGTAAAAATTACAAAATAATGTTAGAATGGGATCCTAACAGGCTATCTACATGTTGTCAATTTAAATGTTCAATCTATCATCTTTGGGTACCATGACTAGGTGTTGAAGAGAGTAGGTCTAGAAATGTATCATCACTTCTTTTGTATCTGTACCTTTAAAACTTGTCTAGTGTTTTAGTTTTCCAATGATCTATCCACTTCATGTTCTAGTCGAATACCTTTAAAATGGTTCTTCCTTGGTTATTGATCAAAGTTTTTGTTTCTTCCTTTTTGCACATTCTTGGTTTAATGAACACTTTTGCTACTAACCTACCTCTTGTTCTCATTTGGTGTTCTAGTAATTTCCTCTTGATAGTAATTACCATACCTTTTAATTTGAAGGGCACATCTAAATTGCTCCTCTTTTTCCTTTGCTCTCTTGTCATTGGATTTTTGAGGTGCTCTTCATATGGACCAGTAGATGATCTACATTATCTTCACTACTTGAAGTGCTCCAATAATATTATAATTCACTAGACCATAATTGTTGAGATCCTCTTAATGGAAATATTAACATGAAGGGGCTTATCCTAGAAGTTTTTTGACCAAACATCTTGGATCCCCTATTTTCCTTCATGGTTGTTGGGTTCTCTTCCCTAGGTTATTTCACTAGTGTTGTATCATAAACACATTGGGGAATAGTGGATATATAGATATTCATTAAAAATCTAATCATACATAGAATATATCCTAGGCTAAGGTCTCATCCCTCTTGGTGGAGAGCAAATCTATATTCATGTGGGTTGAAACCTCTGTCAATTGTGGAGATCTTTTAGATATCACTAGAATGGAATAATAACTCCTATAAATGCTGGGGGTTGATTTCACTAATACTAGAAATGGAATAGGCCATATTTTTCATTTTTATTGGTCAATATGACTTCATGACACAAGAAGCTTCATTTTTGCTTTTATATTACATGAAAGCTTTTGCTTGATGGTATCCTTGGATTTTTTTTGACATTGGATACTTGATAGATAACAAGGGCCTCGAGTCCTCTTATCACATTCTCCTTTTAAATCAGAAACAGTTGATGGGTCACTCAAGAATGGTTGTCCTCATTGAGATTTATGTTATGTAGTAAATTTTTACTATAATTTTGGTGACTCACAAGGGATATTCTACTTGTATAAGATAAGGAAAACATAAATCAAAGCATTGTCTATTGAGTATGGATTCTATGGAGGCAAATCCTATAGATATATGAAGCTAAGGGGAAAAGAGCAGGAGGATATGGATTTTCTTTCTTGGCTTTGGATGGTAATCTATCTAGGAGTTGACAACAAGTTAATAGGAAGGTGGTCCTTTTCTAGACTTCTCCCACTTGAATCATTAAATTCATCCTTTCTACATCTATCACCATTATATTTATTTCTTCTTGGGTGATGTGATATGGAAGGTCTCTTATTATGTTCCTAAGAAATAAATACATCATCACCCACCACTTTCCCTCATATTCAATCATGGAAATCATATTTTTATCAATCCAATGGCTCTTGGATGGCTAGTGGTAATCATGAGGGGATACTTTATTTTTGTATCATTTGCCTTTTATTTTGCTCTATTTGGATGAGAAAAATTTCTTATGCAAACTATCCTTCAAGCATACCACCCATCTCATTCTCTTGCTATAAATCTAAACTAAAAATATCCTACAAAACTTAGATAAACATGTCAAAAGGAATTTTTTTCTTTTTTTATATAGAAATTCAAACCTTGATATGGCTGGTATTTTATCTCTGCCTAGATTCTAACCCATGATTGTGGGTTCAAAGGCTTT
Source organism: Wollemia nobilis (assembly GCA_028583015.1). NCBI lineage: Eukaryota > Viridiplantae > Streptophyta > Pinopsida > Araucariales > Araucariaceae > Wollemia > Wollemia nobilis. The sequence goes on from JAQPPZ010017052.1 coordinate 35,803,581, forward strand.
TATGGGACCAAAATCATAAAATTTGGTGGCCCATTGTTTTTTTCAAATGAAAGAATGCGATCCAACCATAAATAACTTTGATTCAGGATGTTCTTCCTCAATCGTAGAATGATTTCTAGTATTTGTTCCATCCATAGGTAGTTTTTGAATGTGATGTTTATGGAGATGTTCTAATGGGATCTCAATTCTGGTTCAACCATTATTTTTCAGGATCATGAGTGTCTAGTCCATGTAGAAATAACATCTTAACTTTGTAGTGAAATCCCTAGGAATACAAATGTTTAATGATGTTGGGAGATCAATCACCACTATATCTTATTGGATAAGGATATTAGGGAAGGCATATAATGTGAGTTAAATTCCCCTTTCTACCCCATTTATTTGAACTAAAATTTTAGCTAGTTGCACAAAATTTCTATCAATTGACTAAAAACCCTACTACATCTGCAACTATATTTGGCATGACCAAAGAGCTTACCCTAGATTCAATGTAATTGTGTATCAAATTATCTTTGTATATTAGGGTCAAAGGCTCTAGCCTTATCTAGATTTTTATTAGATAGAAAAATATTAAGATTACTAGTTCCCCTTCTTTTTACCACTCACCTTAATATACCATGGATTCCTGTGGGTCCTCTTCCAATTTAGGGACACTCAATAGTGATTTTAACCTAGAATCTTCCTCATCTAACTAGGAAGTTCTTGTCAATTCTAACCAAAGTCAAAACTACTTTAGAAACTTTGGGATGTCCTTCTTAGTGGCCACCATAAGCTTTAGTGTGTTCTAGCTTAATGTGATTATGATAATGATGCCTTCTTCTAGTTTTTTTGGCCTACTATATATGTCCAAGGACACATTGTTCTCCTTGTGTTCTTTGAGCATATTCATTTTAGCCCATGTCATATGGTCTAGTTAAACTTGTGACTCATTGGGCACTGGATAACTTGCCCCATTAGATAAAACACATACTTCCTCCTCACACATGACTAAAACTTGCTCTAGAGGAGCAACATTTGGATCATGGAGTGTGAGGAAAAGGAAAGGTTAAATATTTATTGATGTTTCTACCCCTAGATGGAGGAAAAATTCCTAAATGGGTAGCACCTCACTTGGTACTACTATGAATTACTAAAAAATTCCCCTAGGATAGATGTTCTAAGGGCAAGTATCTAAGTATTGAGCAAAATAGTCATCCTTAATATTATGAGTAGCAACCAAATTAACCTTGTATTGCATATTGAAGAGCTATAAATAGCATCGCGAGGTAGTTCATATGGTTGTGGAACTACCCAACCACCACAACTACCTATATTATGTGGATATGAACTTTATGACAATATAAGCGTCATTAAAATATAATGTAATAACCTAGTATGCTAATGTAGGCTAACATTCCCCCCTTATTAGAGTATTTTTAAATACAAAGAGTGTTGTGAAACGACTCAAATTTGACATGTCCAAGTGCATTGGTGAAAATATTCACAACTTTTTCATTGGTAGGAATGTACTGGAGCTGGATCTTGTGCCATGGAACTTCATCTCAAATAAAATGATATTGAGTATCAATGTGTTTGGTACGTTCATGAAATACTGGATTCTTGACAAGCTTCAAAATACCCTGGTTTTCGTAAAACAAGTGAATTAGAAGATTTTTTGGAAGACCCATACTTGAAAGAATGTGACACAACCATATGACCTCGAATATGGCTCCACATGCTATGTGATATTCTACCTCTGTTGAAGATAAAGAAACCACCTGTTTCTTATTTTTGTGCCAAGAGATAGGTTCAGATCCAATATGAAAAAATGTATCCAGAAGTTGATTTCTAATCATCAATATATCTGGCATAGTCTGAGTTCGTGTATCTATGTAAGAAGAAATTTTTATTCTTCTTATACTCTAGGCCATATTTTGTACTAACATAGACATAATTAAGAACCCCTTTTGCTACTTTCCAATAAATCACTTTAGGGTCCTGCATGAATCTTGAGAGATAACCCACAACAAAACTAAGATTTGGCCTAGTGTTTATCAGATATATGAGACTCCCAATCAGCTGGAAATAGAGAGTACCATATACCTATGGAGAAGTATCATATCTGTTGGAAATTTGAGTGATTTTATGTTGTCATTGATGTTACATGGATCACATTGAGTTTTTGTGGCCAAAGCATTTCATAAATAAGCATTTATGATATTTTGGAGAGCATGGATATATATAGTATTTTTGTGAAAACCAAGGTAGGAAAAATAAAAGGTTTTATTTAAAACCATGGAAGGAATATTTAAAATGGGTTTTTCTTAAAATCCAGGTTGGATTTTTGTTTCGTCAAAAAAGGTTCCAGGTGATGGAGATATTTAATTTTAAATATTTAAGTTTAAATTTTAAATTATTTAAAATTTAAAATTAAAATTAAAATTTAATTTATAGCCCCAACGTCAAAGAAATAAAAAGGCATAAAACTAATATTTAAATTATAGCACCGACGTCAAAGGAAAGGAAGAGGACATATATATATATACCCAAAGTTTTGATTTATTTCTCTAAGCGCTTGATTTGATATTTGGATTCGAATGGTAAAAGAGCCTGCGCATCGTGTGTCGAAGTGTGTGTGAAAAGGGTTTTAAAAGGCTTACAATTTTTGCATTCGTTGAAGAGACTATTGTGGAGTAAATCCAAATGTATAGGCCTCCTTGGCCTAGTGTTTCATGTGTTGTGTGTGAAGCAAGTTGTCCTATGTTTGATTCTCGTCGGAGGTGTTTTGCTGTGTTGAAACGCGTGAAGCACGTTTTGTTTTTGAATGGCACAGTTATTCGTGGCATAATGTTTTGTTGTGTGCTCCTTTTGAGCACATAAGGGCATGTGGCCCAATGACAGGTTGGTTGTGGTTAAGGTGCTGAGCAAGGAAGGTCACGAGATCGAATCCCATTAGGGACAGAGGCAAGTTAATAATTTTTTTAATATATTTTATTTTTCTAAAGTGCCCTAGGAGGAATAAGGGTTGTGATGCATGTTTAGAAAAAGTGAGATTTATGATGATTTATTTTTTATAAGTATATCATATTATATATCGTTGGAAATCTTATTTCGAGATCTATTTGATTATATTGCTTAGAGGAAGAAATAAGGTGTGTGTAAATAGATATTTCTGATTTTGTAAAGAGGTTCAAAAGTGAAGATTGCTTTGTTCTTTTTCAAAAGAGATCAATTTATTTATGAAGTGACATGGTGTATGTTATTGAGTAGAAGTAATAAGGTGTTATTTGGATGTTATTGTTGTGTTATTAATCAAGATCTCTAACCCTTGTTTAAAGTTGAAAAAGAAAGTGTGTTGAGTGAGATAGATTTTGTGGACAACCAAAAGGCTTATTCATCTTCATAAAAGGTATGGGCACATTATTCTATTGATTGTTTATGGTGGTTGATTTCTGAAATATCATTGGAGAGAAAAGGATTAATTGTGGTTTCACTTTCAAAAGTAGTTGGTTGAATGTCTCAAGGTTTTCTACATTGAGAGTTGCTATTAAACCTTGTTTTATAAGCATTGTTGTTGAAGCCATTAGTAGTGTGAAAAATTTGAGATAAGGTTTGATAAGAACATGAGTATCATTGTTATGTGAAGAATGTTTTATTATAATTGTTGTTAAAGCCCTTTGTTTATGCAAATAATTTGAACTTGAAAAGAACATGAGTATCATTGTTATGTGAGATTTGTGGTTGAGCATTGTTGGAAACATTTGAGTTGGTTGATACATGCTTGGACAAGGGTTTGTAAGAAAGAGTTGTTCCTTGTGGTAGTTGGTTGAGAAGATTTGTTTGAGCCTAGTCAAGTGATTGTGTGAAGTGTTTGTTCAAGTTCCATGAAACAAACTATTCTATATTCTGGATTTGAGTTGAGATTGAGATTTGAGGATAAAACATATTTAGTCTCTAACAATTATCTTTATGCTTTATAATATTGATTTGAGTTGAGATTGATATTTTAGGATAGAACATATTGAGTCTCTAACAATTTTCTTTATGCTTATATAATATTGATTTGAGTTGAGATTGAATTTGAGTATAGAATATATTGAGTCTCTAACAATTCTCTTTATGCTTCTATGAGATTGAATTATTGAGCAAGTTCTTGGTGAGCTTGCTAGTGTAGATTTGAGCATGTTATTGGTGAGCTTGCTAGAGCATATTTGGGCAAGTTCTTGGTGATCTTGCTTGAGCAGATTTGGACAAGTTATGTGTGAGCTTGTTGAGAAGATTTGACAAAGTCTGTGTGAGCTTGTTGATCATATTTGGACAAGTTTTGTGTGAGCTTGTTAAGTAGATTTTACAAATTCTATGTGAGCTTGTTGAGAATATTTGGACAATCTCTGTGTGATATTGTTGAGCATTTTCTAAGTGAGCCTATTGAGCAGGTTCTGAGTGATCCTATTGATAGAGCTTTGGAGGTGATATAGTACAGAGGAAAGAGTCTCAATGGATAGATATTCAGTAGCTAGCACAATTGAATATAGATCTGAGTGATGAGTCTTCAAATGGAGAGAGATCCACCAGTCAATGCAATAGAGATACAAATTCTTCTAGAATATCACTGACTAGGCGATAAGTTTCGGGTCTGATCTGACTAGTGATGACAAAGGGACCTAACCAGTTTATCGTAAACTTATCTCGTAGATGGGGCGGCAAATTAGAATTTTATTGGTTCTCTTTTAGAATAAGGTCACAAAATTGAAAGTCTCTAGGATGGAATTTCATATTGTAGGCTCTCTTAAGTCACTCTTGATAAACGCATAGGTGCTCAAGAGCATTAATGTGATTTTCATCAAGCAACGTAAGCTGATCTAGGTGAGCCTATCGCATGGTGTCATCATCGATAAAATCTAGCATAGATATGCGTAGCAATGGGATTTCTAGCTCTAGAGGAATAACTACCTCAACACCATACACTAGTGAAAATAGGGTTACCCTAGTGGGCATCCAAATGCTAGTGCGATAGGCCCATAGAGTAAGGGACATTTGTGTGTGCCAATCAATGTGATTCTCTTTAACTATTTTCTTTAGAATGGCAATCAACATTTTATTTTATGCCTCTACTTGCCCATTTTCTTGAGGATAATAGGGCATCAAAAATTTGTGCTAGATATTATACTTTGATGTCAAAGCATGCACATATTTGTTCTTGAATGATGTCCCATTATTAGAAATGATCTTGGATGAAATACCAAAATGATAAATGATATTGTGCAATATGAACTCCACTATGTGGATTCTTGTTGTGGTGGTAAGGGGAATTGCTTCCACCCACTTTGTAAAATACTCGATAGTCATAATGATAAATGTGTGATGACCTGAAGAGGCAGGCGATATTTTCCCAATTAAATCCAACCCCATTGCGATAATGGCTAAGCCTATTGGATCGGTTGCAAGGCCTAAGAAGGTATGTGTGTCAGGTTAGCATGGTGTTGATACTTCACACACTTATTTACATATGTACAATAATCTTGTTCTAAAGTTTGCCAATAATAGCCCATGCAAAGAATGCTCTTTACGATGGCCATGCCATTGAAATTGCCACCACAAGTACCGTCGTGTGCTTGGGCCATTACCCAAACTAAATCTTGATGCTCTAAGTAGTGAAGAAGGATACCTTCACAGCCTCGATGATACAAAATGTCTCCAACAAAGATATACTTTACCACCTTCTATTTAAATGTCCTTTTGGTGATGTGTGACAATCCAGGAGGGAGATTACCAAGCTTTAGATACTCCTTGATTTATGTGGACCAGTCCTGTTGTGAGGAAGCCTCGATTACATGAATTACCTATCCCTCTTGAAGTTCCTCCTGAGAGAATGTTGATTGGAAAAGAACTTGTAAGAATAGCATTGTACTGCTATCAAAATGGGTTTGAGGGAATAAAGTCCCCCAAGCGACATGATTCAAGTGCTCATGAATGTGTGAGAATATCTCTTGATGAGGTTCAATTTGAATCAAGTGGACCTCTAGTGTGGCTTGAGTGCTCTCACACTCAACCATAGATTGTGATAGCATCTTGATCTAAATGGTTGTCATCTCATCAACAGGGTTCTATGGGATCAAGGACCCGAGGGAGGCCATAGTATCTACAAAATGATTAGATGATCGAGGGAGTGCCTCAATGTCATACCATTCAAACTTTACCAGGAGTTTATCCACAAGGGCTTTATAGGATTGCAAAACTGGACACTTGCACTAAAAAATTCCTTTGACCTGGTTGAAAATGAGAAATGAATTGCCAAAAATTTTGAGCTTGGTTATTCTCATGGCGATAGCCATTTGAAGGCCTATGAGCAAGGCTTCGTACTCGACGTTGTTTTTGGTGCATGATAAATCTAGTTTAAATGATAAGGGTATGGGAGCCCCTTGCAGTGTGAAAAACATGATCCCTGTGCCACTCCCTTGCTCGCACTTGGAGCCATCAAAGAATATAGTCATATTGTCCTGCAACTCAGGCTCATCAGAATCAGGCAATTCTGATATTTGGAAGACTCCATCATAGGGAAGCTCCATGCTAAGAGGTTGATCATCCTAGAGAGGATCCTCTACAAGTTGATTGATGATGAACTAACCCTTGATTGATTTTTATTTGATAAATTCTAGGTCAAACTCCATCAACAACATAATCCATTTTGCCGTGTGACTATTGTGATAAGTACAACTCATCATGTCTCGCAATGGATTCTCTTTGGATACAACATAGTGGTATGTCTAAGCATGTAATGTCATAGTTTCTTGGTGGCAAAGACCATCACTAGGCATAACTTCTCAATGTATGCGTACTTGATCTCATAGCTGACCAGGATGTGACTAAGATAATAAGTACCATGTTCCTTATGCAATTTATTGTTCTAGGCTAACATGGCGCCCAATGCAATCTTAGTGGTTAATATGTATAAGCGAAATGACACTCTTGGTCTAGGCAGATCCAACACTGGCAGTGAAGCCATGTATTTTTTGATTGCATCAAAGGCATCTTGACACTCATAATCCCAATGGAATGTGACCCCCTTGTGCAATAATTTGGTCATGGGTTGATACTTATCTAAAAATTGTGCTATGAAGCGTTTGATGGACGCGATATTACCCTGTAGGCTTTGGAGCTACTTAATAGTAGTTGGGGGAGGCATCTCAAAGATTACCTTGACCTTGTTGGGATCTACTTAGATGCCTTGTTTAGAGACTATGAATCCCAAGAGTTTTCTAAATGTGATGCCAAAGACACAATTCTTGGGGTTCAGTCTCACATTATAATCAATAAGGTGATAAAATACTTTGCGCAAGACATCGAGATGCTCATGGCATAATAAATATTTAGCCAATGAGTCATCCATGTAATCTTCCAAAATATTATGCATGTATTCATGGAATATGTATGTCATGGCACACTGGTAGGTAGCACCGGTGTTTTTAAGGCCAAAAGGCATGACCTTATAGCAAAATGTTTCCTAAGGCATTGTAAGCACCGTTTTGAGTTGGTCCTCTAGACTGATACAAATCTGATTATACCCATAGAAACCATCCATGAGGGATAATATTTAATGGCCCACTATGGAATCTACTAGTGCATTGATTCTCAACAAAGGAAAATCATCCTTAGGACTCGCTTTGTTTAGGTCTCAAAAATTGATGCAAATGTGAATCCTCCTATCAAGCTTCTTGATGGGAACCATGTTGGACTCACTTTTGTAGCTCATATTTGACCATTAGGGCTACTGTGGGATGCATATTTCTTAGCTTTTTCTTAATTGGCTTGACCTTGGGGTCAAGCGTTAGATTATGGGTGACTAGATTTGGATCCAGTCACCGCATATCTTTGTAGGACCATGCAAAAGCTTCCTTCTTCTCTATGAGAAGGGCTATGTAATCAGCTTGCTCTTTGGGGGATAGGCTTTCCCCTAACTTGATATACTATGGATTCTCAAGATCTAAGCCGATATATTTATCAATCGTAGGCTCGATTGACATATGTGATCCCTCCTCCAACTGGTGAGGAGTAGGGATCAGGTGGATGTCATCAACTGGGTTTAGATCAGCAATTGGAACCTCGGGTTCCTCCTCAACATGGAAGACATCATGAGTAGGCCTTGGAGAGAAATGAAATGGTTGTAGCATCTCATCGCAAGGCCAGTACTCGAAAGGCGATGGGGGTGAATCTCCTCGATCAAAGTCAATTACCCCCAAGTCGAGGTGCAATGGCTCCAATGGGTTATTCGGATCTTGCAAGGGCTCGAACAGATCTATGGAAATCATGTTTATGGATGGATGATTTCCCCTATGTGGTGGGTGGTGTTCATGGACATCAAGATGTCGCAAGACATAAATAGGTGGTTGTGGTAGAGGCTGAATGACTAGAGGTGGTCGATGCGGCTACGGGTGATCTTGCTCCTCTAGAGGTAGAAGTTGTCGCCAGATGGGATCATGTAATGGGAACATGCACAAATAGAACTCATCCTCATCATCTAAAGGGATGATTCATGCATATTCTCCATCAGAGCTATCAGAGTCAATCGACGTGACTCCATAATCCGACTCATCATTGGATGTCCACTCATAAGGGGACCCTGGATCCTCTTCCTCACTATCATGGGGAAGAGTGCATGAACCTTCACCTCTCTCGTAATATTGGATGACATCGCGAGGTGGGTCATCATATCCCAAGGGCATAGGGAAGTAGTCCCCTAGTGAGTAGACATGATTGGGGTTGGTATAAGGATCTCATACAAGCTCATCCCTAAAGTCTAGAGTCATGCGCTCTAAGCTATCTATGAGGATGTCTAGGGGCATAGGCTTGTTGTGTCCCAAACTAGATTTATCATAAGGCATTTGATACTATGGTTGATAAGGAACTCTGGTGCCTTGTTCATACAGGCCCAACCCATAACCATGCCAATTATAGAGGTGAAGATACTTCAAGGCAAATTCAGGATTGGACATGTAGTTGATGTCCTCAAAAAAGGGCTCTTCATCCTCCTCCTACTGTTGGTAAGGCTCAATGCCATAGTCAAGACCCCCATAGATAAAATTCATTTGATTGGGGGGAAGACCAAGAGGTATGATAGTACCTATGGGAATATGAGGTCAACCCATGTCTTGCACTGACTCGATGGTAGGAGTGGATGTGACATTCCTAACCATGTACTCTCCTAAATCGATAGAGGCTAGATGCACTATGACATGTGGCTACAGAGATATGGAAATGAGGCTTGAATTGATTCAATGTTTGCCTCATGAGGTAGCTCCTCATCCATTGGGCTAGGGGTCTCATTGGTGGAGATGGTGGATATGATTAGAGGGCTCTCATCAATAGGCCTCTTCCCCATGTCCCTCGATGGAGGGTTCATCGATGATGAAGGCACGTCCGGAGGTGCTGAAGATAAGGATGGTGTGGCATGATATGATGATGGATTGAATGAAGGTGATGGAGAGGGAGTCAGACCTTGACTGGATTCATTCGATTGAAAATCTAGGTGGGTGGATGGTAAGGTAGACTTAAGGAGTTGCTACACCATGTTGCAGTACTTGAAGGGTTCTAGGTCCATGGGGATGACATGAACTTGCCCTTCATAGGTGTATTTTAGGCATTGGTGAGCAATGGAAGGGACACACTTCATGTCCCTGATCCAAGGTCTACCCAACAAGATATTGTATGCCATCTCACCCTCCAAGATGTGGCATAGTGTCGATATGGTATTTTGTCCTACCTGGATGGGCAGGACTATTGTGCCAACTGTCAAGCATATGGCATCATTAAATGCTCGAAGGGTGTAGGTAGATGCAACAATATGGGATGCTAGGAGCTTCAAATGTTTGAGAGCTATTGTAGTGATGATGTTGCTAGAAGACCCAGTGTCTATCAACACTCTCTTGTAAGGTGTCCCATTTACACATGCAATGATGTGCAAGGGAGGATCCACCATATCAGTTGGAACCGGCTTAAGTTCATCTTCTCGAAAGGTAATCATTGGTTTTGTGCATTTCCGCACATGCCCCACAAAATTGTTGAAGGAGTTAGACTCCTAGGGCTGTAGCTCTATTGCCTTAAGGATATCCATCAAGGCTTCTCTATGAGGTGGTGATTACTAAATGAGCTCATAGATGGAGAGTCGAGTAGATGTCATTCTTAGGCTCTGAGCGATCTTGCTCTTAATTGTGACCACAGGCCTAGGTGGGAGGCTTAGCATAGGAGGAAGTAAGGGCTATGACATTGAAGGAACATTGCTTTGAGTTGCAGGTGGTGTGACAAGACTTGGGTACTACCTATTCCTCATTACAATGTTGATCATGCTGACATACCCTTGCTGAGGGGGTGCATGATGAACCTCATTTACTTGGGGCACTGGCTTGGCCTACTCTACATGGGTAGGCAAGGGGTCTTTAAAGACCTCCATTTGTTGGTTGTTTGGTGTGATAGGGTTGTCTACCTGAAGGGTGTTCCTATCAATCATGTCTTGCACCACATGCTTGAACTTATAGCACATTTGCACGTCATGCCCATTTTGCCTATGAAACTTGCAATATAGGTCTTCTATGTATCCTTTGGGCTTAGGTGCATTTGGGTTGACAGGTCGAATCTCAGGCAGATTGATCAAATTAGCCGCTAAGAGGTGCTCAAACAATGAGTCCATAGACTCTACAATGGGTATGAACTATCGCTTGGGGTGACACTGTTGATTTTGCCCTTGACTATTTTGGTTGTCCTTGGCATAGTTCCTAGGTGTGGCCTAATAATTAGGCTTTTGAGGTGGCATTGCTTGCACTGGCCCTAGGACACTAATGGCAACCTGATTCACTACTATTGGCTTAGGTTGCATTGGGGTATTCTTAGAATTCTTGTTCCACTCCTTCTTGTGAGGCTTCACAATATCTCCCTCTTGAATCTTGATGTCCTCAATGGTCCTAGCTTGCGCTAGGGCATCTTCAAGAGTTGGATATTATTGCAACTACAAAAACAAGGAGATCGAATTTAGGCAGCTCTTGGAAAACATCTGAGTCAACTCCAACATGGGGAGTAGATAAGGTAGCTTGGAGAGCAAGGCTCACCACCTATTGCCATAATTTTCTATTGACTCATCATCATATTGTTTCAACCCAGCTAGGTCAGCCAGCGTCACCTTCCTCTTGGTATTGAAGGTGAAGCATTCGAGGAACACATATACAAGTTGATCCAAATTGTGGATGCTATACTTCAAGAGTTGGGTAAACCACTCTGTGGTGGGGCCAGAGAGGGTAGTCATAAATATCTACAAAAGCAAAGCATCATTATCCTGAATGCCAAAGCATTGACTCAAGAATTTGGTGACATGTTCCTACGCATCTTCCTCTCCCTTAAAGGTAGCCAACTAAGGTAACTTAAATTGCTCTGGATAGGGAGGGGTAGGAACCAAAGGATGAAGGGGCTGACTATGTAACTGGTGCAAAGTGGGCTTTTGAGATCCAGACCTAGAGGTCTTGTTCTCTACTAACTCTAGGCGCTCTAGCAATGCTCGATATGTGTCTGAGGATTTAATCTCCTCATCCTTGCTCCTATCCTGCGATGGAGGTCGAGGATCCTCCAACCTATTGTGGGGTGGTGGCATGTCACCCCCCTACCTTGGTAAGGCATTTCCAAATATTCTACCTCTAGCTCATGCTCGGTGTAAGCCCCATAGGGCATCTCTCGAGCCGGTCTATAAAGAGGGGTATCTGCCCGTTGTGGGCACCCTATGTTTGGCCTGGGAGGCAAGTCCCGATCTGGCCTAGGAGGTCACGAAGGTAACATTGGATAAGGCCTAGGAGACCTATCTCGAATGAGTGTGGGTTGCCTCGGGTGGACTTCCTACCTATGTGTCTTAGGGGTAGGAACCCTCTCTCGTAAAGTTTTTTGGAACAACTCATTGGTCTGTCGTTCGATTCTTTCTTTCTCAAGCTGATGCAAGTGGTCTAGTTGCTCTTTGTCTCATCGAAGCTGCTTGAACTGCGCTTGGTATTCTACATATATTGCAACCACTTGATTGATCTATTCCATTGTGTGGGGCCTAGGAGGCCTAGGAGTCTCACCCTTAGGCCAACCTTGTTCAAGATAATCTATGATATCTATCGCATGCTTCCCTCGATCGAGGGCCATTGCATTGACTTGAGGTTCGGGCCTGAGCATATGCTCATTATACTCAATGGGCGCAGAGGCACATCATGCATGCATGGTATACTACTCTTAAGGATAATCAGAGATTTCCTCATGCCTTCCTTCATGGATGAGGAAGGGAAGGGCGGAGTTAGCTCACCCCGAGCGATGAGTATCATACCCATCAGGTTGCCTAGATTGTTGGACCCTATCAAGGTGATGTAGAGGTAAGGTTGGATCAACCTACTCTGCCCAATGTGTGAAGTCATGCTCTAGCCTATGAATAGGTGCATTAGACCTATCAGGTATGAGGATGCATGGCACCACTCTATCTATTTACACCTTAATGCACTGTTGCCTTTCATCAAAGAAGGCATGTGATGTGTCTAAATACCAGGAACACTCTCCTAGGTAAGGTCCATCACCCATAGGGGTGTCCCGCATAGGGCTCCCTTGTAGGTGTGGTTCACATCCCACTATTCTAGGACTTGGGTGAGTAGAGGCTCGCCAAGGAGGTATGACCAAGTCCTTGGGGCTATAGCGGAGATGACTCATATCTCCTAGTCCACTCTCCATAGCTTCCACCCATGATTGGGCTTGGCTGTAGGTGCACACCATTGTAACTCTCTACCAAACCCTAGATGATTATCTCCTTTACAAATTCTTAATGAAATAGCACACAAGAAAAGGAAACACTCAATAAGATAGATGATTATCTCTTTTAAGTTTTAGATGTGAATCCCTAAACTATTTTGTGTGTTTCAGATGTGTTGTTTGTAAAGGATGACCTTGTATCATGTGTTTGAAATCTTGTTGGATGATAATATTGTGTTTAATTGGATTTCACCTGTATACTCATAGCTCAAAAACCTGGTGATGAAATCCAGGTCACGTTATCCAACCTATAATGTGTGGTGATGAAGTCCACACACGGCTAGGGAGCACAGGTCCTACCAGTTCCTCACCCAGTTCACCCATAGTCTGTGATATACCTCTCCGAAGAGAGATACGTGCTATAACCCATGGGCTATGATGGATCTTGGAACCGGCCTTGGAAAAGAACAAGGTTCATGGGATTTGAGACAATGGGTGGAGATGAAAGCCACCTCGTTGAACTCTACTAGTGGATGGTGATGAAATCCACCTCACTAGCATTTAAGTGAATCATGGTGTGTGTGGTTCCTTTTAAGCCAAAGAAAGTAAAAAATGAAGCATTCAATGATAATTCACTAAATGCATGCAAAAGGTGCATTTTACTTTCATAAGAAGCTAGATAAAAGGAAACCTATGAAATGCAAACCCTAAATGATGGCCTACCCATTAGGTAGCCTACATGCAAGCAAACCATACAAGGGCATCATAACTTAACTTATTTTTTATTTTCTTATTTTTTTTGTTATTTTTGCATTTATAAGAAAAGGAAACTATATTTCTACCTTCCTAGAAAACAAATCATGCAAGAAAAACCAAATTTCAGCTAATTCTGATTATGGAACAGAAAGCAGAGAGTTTAGGTACTTACCTTATCACCTAAAAAACTTGTTGTTTCTGGCATCTGAGTAGAAAAGGCTCTATTTTGTGGCCATACTGAGGTGGGATGGCTGCCAGTTCTATGGCCATCCTAGGGTGGGATGGTCATGTGGCCATCCCAGGGTGAGCTAAGGAGCAGTCCAAAGGTCGTTTCAGGCCAGGACGACCAGTACCTGCAACAGAAAACAAGCAAAATATGAGGTCAAACCTTCAGAAAAGTAATAGGGATAGGGTCCCACCATGATAACCACTAAATTATGGGAAAAATAGTGCACCTAATTAAGAGGAACAATATGCATCTATCTCCTATGTCTCATGAGCATCAAATCGGAAGCATGCAAGTAAAAATGGAAGAAATACCAAATAGCAAGAAATGAAGTAAAGCAAGTCTCTTTCTTATTAATTTGGTGGATAAAATCCAAGGTTACATAGAATTCCCCTTGAGGGCTCAAATATGATACAATTGTTACAAATTTTGGGTGCCCAAGGATCAAATCCTTCAAGTAACTCGGTGCACTTCTAGTGTCTTTCCTCGTACCCACAATCGAGGTGGGCGGGCTAATGCTGCCACCGCTTGTATATTTGATCTTGAGGTCTTGTGATCCTTCCTAATGCACTATAGAAACCTACACCTACACACAAGGAAATCAGAAATGTCAAATAGCAAGTGTGTATGATGAAAAACATGCAATCCCCATAGGCACCAAAAGACTAGTAATGATAATATGCATGGATCTTATACCAAATCAACTCCAAATGACTTGAAATTTTAGAGGGATGTAAAATAGATGGTTTTGGGAAGATCTCACTAAAAATAGAACCAAAATTGTGTCTTATGGTGTGTCGCATTTGCAGTGCCTGTCTCCAACCTACAAAACCCAAAGCAAGCAATTTTTGAACCAAAACACATCCAAATCAAATGAAACTTGGAAATTATGCATAAAACATGATTTTAAGAGAACCCATATGGTAATATTTGTAAAATAAATAACAATTTTATGTGCTTCTCCAGATGACCTCCGTAGACCTGCATAAGACCCTACAAAACACTAAAAATGTGATATCTCGCTCAATATAGCTCCAAAATGCATGAAATTTGGACAGTAGAATAATATGATAATATAGAATATAACTAAAAAATAATAGTAAAGAAATAATGCACATATAAGCCACCATCCTGGGGTGGGACGGTTGGGACTATCACAGATTAGGGACCGTCCTGGGGTGGGACGACCACCAGTTCTACACTTATTTTATCACCAATTCCTCTATGAATTGGTTAGGGACCTCCTAAATAGTGTTTTCATTGAATTTTGTGGTAAAAATCACTCATATGGTTTGGTTTTGTAAGCAGATCGCGCCTCCTAGTTCACTCGCAAACCTCCTTCGCTAGGTAGATATTCCGAGGGAAAATGGCATGAAAGGGTGAGGGGAAATCTTGGTAGCACTTCATTGCTATGTCTCCAAAACTCCTCTCTATATCTTGTGTGGAAAACTAATCCACTTTATAGCCAAAGGAGGCCTTTGGGCAAAAAGGCATGCGAGGGCATGCAGGGCAAGAGGCGCCATTTGGCCAACGAGGTGGCATGCATTGGAGGGAGAAGAGAATATCCCTATTTGACCTCTTACATGCAGCATGTCATGGAATTATGTGCCCTTAGGCCTTGCATGGCCGAATAGGCAGGGAAAATGGCAATTTTTGGGTGCCATTTGTCCAGATTTGACTTTTTAGAAGTCAAAGTTTGTGGCCATCCCACCCCAGGATGACCAGTTTGTGACCATCCTGGGGTGGGATGACCACAAACTGTGACCATCCCGGGGTGGGACGGTCATGCCTATGTGGACCAAAAGCTCCCAAAAGTGGGTTAGGGCCTCCCAAGAGTGTTTAGGACCACTAGTAGACCTCTAAGGGTTGCCCAAGGGGGCCATATGGTGTCAATTAACCAGTGCTTGTGATTGCCTAATCGGATTGACCAGATTTTAGTGTCTACACATCTCATCCATGGAGTAGTCCAATTTTGATGGCTCCTCTTTATCTAGGTAGGTCCATTTTATGATTTCCCTATAGGGTACTTATTCTATGTAGTGCATGTGGAGGGGTTCCTATGGATTCTTAAACTTGGTCCCATACCTAGTTTGGAGCAACATGTGAGTCTAGCCCATAGATAGATAATATCTAATTTTGTTGGCAAATTCTCTTAAGAGGCATATCCCAAATGTGGTCAATAAGTAAATAATCACTATATATTGGCACATAATTAGGTCAGGGTAAGCTTGGAGAGCTAAGGGAAGGTCTTGTACTAATATGAAGACTAGTACTAGAGTGGAATCTAGCTAAAACACCCTATTGTTTTTGGGATTACATATTTAGCCATGCAAATCTACTACTCTTTTAGGCAAGACTGAGGTGCTTGACCTAGATTCTACCAAGAAATTTTTGAATTATCTTGTCTTTGTAGATCATGGTTAGATAGAATAACATAGGCTTGGACTGGTTGGAATTTGACCTAGATAATTGTAGCATGATGAGTGTCTTTTGTGTGCCCAACTCTTTCTACTTTCATAGGGACTCTTCCAAATGTTTCATATACTCTATTATTGAGAGGATGTTATAGAGAGGTATGGCTACAATGGACTTTCTCAGGTGCTTCACTACATTGAAGGGTTCGATGGAAGATGCCTTTGAGATAACGCTTGATGTTGGTAGAGGCTTGGACCTTTCTATTGTTGGAGGTGATTTTTGAGGATTGGTAGCATGCTACTTTAGAATATATAGGACCATTATTGTAATCATTAAAATTGCTTAGGCCTGGATTACTTGGAGAGTTTATGTTAGGGCACTCTAACTATTTGCTTAACTATCCTAGGATCTAGGGTCTATTGGACTAGGTCTTATTTACTCTTTGATGGACTTCTTTATAGACTTGGTGATGTAGTTCAACTATACTTAAAACTTCCTAGAAGCTGAGGGGATTTATTTGATTGGCATGGGATATACTTCTACTTTATCCCACATGATGAAGGTCTACTTTAGAACTGAGGAATTGATAGTTGGCATAGTCAAAGGCTTTGAGACAAGTTCTAAACTTAGCATCTAGGCTTTTGACTATGAAAATAGGGTGAGATTATGATAAAGTGGAGCTATTTTGATTGCCTAAGATTCAATTTTGACATGAAATTTAGAAGGGTAACACTCAAAAGTAAGAGAGTACCATCCATTGAGATCTTTGACATAATTATTTTACATGGTGACTAAGTCCTTGACTAGATTTATAGACATCTGTTGGATTGGGAATGGCATAGGTACTATCTAGTAGGTTAAAGCCTACAACTGACTGTGCTTTCTTTTAGTAAAACGTAAGGGCTTTTGATATCCATTTGAAGGTGGTTGTGCAATCTAATTTCCCTATTGGAAATGAGGTTTCATGTAGTTTTGGTAGGTAAACCTTTGAGCATTCCTTTTTAGGGATCTAATATTGTTAGATAAGGTAATCATATTTCATAATTCATCAATTTTAGTAGCATAAGGATCAAATATATGAGCTTATTCTGATCTTATGGAAATGGTAGTTGGACTAATGATGGGTTGGATAGTTATAGAGGGGTGATGCAAGGTATGCATGAAGGTAAAAAATGGTGGAGGTGGTCTAGGGGATAGCCTCCCTATTTGGATTAGATCCTTTTTAACCTAGATGACTATCCCATAGTCTTCGAGTAATGAGTTCCCTCCCTTAGAATTTATCATCATGGCAATTTCAGAATTAAAATATTTAAAGTAGAAGATAAATTCCATACTTATAGGAGGTCAAATATCATTGATAATCATCTACCAAATCTTTTGGAACTAGATATTGAAATCATCCATTGTCTCTATGGGTGCCATTTTTATGGTTGTGAGTTTCTCCAAGAGAAATGCCTTATTTTCCTTCTCTTAGAATTTGCTTATTAGCAGGTTTTCTAGTTGGTCATAACTTATAACTAATTTAAGGGTTAAGTATAATGTACCATTTACAAGTGAAATAGGCCACTAGTAGCCTCATGGCAATATCTTATTTTTCAATGAAATGCACTACAAACAAGCTCACCAAGTGGTGCAAATGCTGCATCGAGATGATAACATCTTCTACTAAGAAATAGGGTAGGGACTTGAATACTAAGGTAGGAATAATGCCCCATACAATAGGAAGAGTAGGAAATATCAAAGAACCTCTATAATTCAATACCAATTTTTTTTTAGGTTGTTTCAATGGGTCTACCATGCTATGTCATCGATTCCTAATCCTTGCACCTCAATTTAGGGGATGTACTAGATATTTCTAATTAGATCAAGTAAATTATCTAGTGATAAGCCTTTTGCTCATATATTTTTGTACCTTTTCCTTGAGAAAAAGTCATCAGGTGGTGGAATAATGATTCAAAAAGGTCAATAGACAAATACCCCCACTAGAATCTTAGTCTAACTTTTGTAGGATTTATTAGAGTCTTTTCCTTTTTAGTAGAATCACTAGGTGAATCTCTTGATGCTTCTCTACAAGTGGATTGACTATGACCTTCATTGGAATCAAAGTTGGGAGTCTTATTTCAACTTCATATGGAGAACATAAAATTTCATCCTATCAGGTGTGCCAAATAAACTATTATCATGTTTGGATGTCATGGCTTATTAGGGTAGCAACCCAACACACCTAGGACACTCGCACCTCAAGTAGAATAAAACAATATGAAGCTCTATAGACAAAGGAAATTCCTATGAGGTAACCTTTAGGGCTTTTAGCCAAGGATGAATACTTATTTGGTTTGATATTTGTATGCTTTTAGACTTCATAGGCTTAGGCCTAATTTTTTGGGGGGGTGTAATGAAAGGAAATGCAATGAAAGTAAAATACATAATGCATAAAGAATAGGAAAGTAACTTGCAAGGAAGCAAATTTGTAAAAAAACATAAAAACCTAAGCTACGGGAGCAATGCACTAAGATCAAGATTCCCCTCCTGACTACATGAATAAGATAGAAATGAACACATTCACCATAGTCTAATAGCTATAATTTGAACACACTTCAATATGCATAATCCAAAATTTAAAACATGCTTGGAGAAGTAGGACAAAAAAATTAGTCACAACTTGTATTCATGTGCTAAAATAGTTATAAGACATGTGTCCTAAGGAAGATAAATGCTCCTTAGATAATGGATCAAGGTTTAAGCCTTTCTCATATAATGCAATAAGTGAAAGGAAGATATCATAAGTCCAGATATGAGGCACAAGTAAATAGCTCCCAATGCCTTTACAATGAAGCTACATGCCTATTTATAGGATTAAATGAGGGCTCATTACCTTTGAAACTCTATGTAGAAGGCTTGCATATTCTTCTTTTCTCTATAATAAAAAATCCTTCTATTAATATTATTGACTACTTTAAGGTCTCTAGATCTAGAGCCATTAATAATGGAAGCTTTTAGGCCCGTGGATGGTAAATTACTACTATCACCTATCATTGTCGTAACCCTAGAGTGGTTGCACTATCAAGCTGTATCTCATACACTTAATTTGTCAATATAGGTTAGATTTAAAGAACAATAAATCCCATATAGATTATTCCATAATCATTAATCATTTGACTTGGTTTTGTTTCCTTAGTTTCATTTACAAGAAATGAAAATTATAGAAAATAAAATAAAATAAAATAATGCTTAATCAGAAGGTAATTATGACTTAGACTAATTCTATGTGTATATGTGTATGTTTGTTGTTATGGATCCACGTGCAACCTAACAATGCATTTATGATTTTAACTAGTTGATTTTTTTTTTTTTTTAAATAATGCAATTTAATTTAACTTATAGTCTAAGACTAATTCTACTCACTAACTAATTCTACTCTATTTCAGGAGATAGAGAGCAAGGGACTGATTGTTCGAAGTGGGCCCTACCTCATAGAAGACAATGTAATTCTCTTCTCCTCTATTCTAATTTATTTCAATAAATAATATTCATTAACATTAACTCTTTTCTATTTAACTCATGGATGTAGGAAAATAAAGTAAAGGCTACAAAAATAGATAAATCATAAAGAAACAAAATATACATTACCAAATTCAAGGAGAAAAATATTGTTGCTTTATTTATGAACTTCAATTCTTCATGTGTACAATGTGAATGATCAACTAATCAGATGATAGATGAAAACAATAGATCCTAGACATTATATGGTAGCTAGACATTTTCAGAGGTCTCCAGATTGTATTTTATAATGAAGAACACAAGCTTATACTGAGGGGGGAACAATACAAGACCATTTTTTACTTTTCTTTCCCAATCAATATTATGCAATGTAAAGATAGCAATATCAACAACAGTAATCAAAGTAATGTATAAATCACCACACACAATAGAGACACCAATTTAACGTGGTTCACCCAATGTGGGCTACTCCACAAAGAAAATATTTCACTAAAATTTTCTCAATCAATCTCTTGGGAATCCTTTCCCTATTAAAATATTTATGGATCTCTGTCCAAAGGAGACACCAATCCCCTAATAAAGTTAGTGGATCTCTATCCACATAAGAACTCCTTTCTCCTTAGCTCTGACTGGTGATATTCTAGAAGAATTGTTGCCCCCATTGATCTGGCTAATGGATCTCTATCCACTGAAGAAACCTATCCTTACTACATGTATTTCTATCCACTGGAGACTGATGTCCTCTATACTCTATCACCTTCAAATATCTATCTCAAATATGTACTAAACATATTCCTTCAGTCTAGCACAAATATGCTCAATATCTATCTCTAGTTTGGCACAAACTTGTCCTTAAATATGCACCAAACTCTATCCTCAAATCTATACTAAACACAGTCCTTCGGTCTAGTACAAATATGTCCACAATATCTATCCTCTAATCTACACTAAATATTAACCCAAGGTTTGAACAAATCAATCAATCAACTCTGCTCACAAGTCTACTCAAAGACTTATCTCAAATCTGCCTTTTAAGCTTCCACAAAAGCTTACACTAATCTGTCCATAAGGCCTCTCTAGAACTTGTCCAAATCTGCTCAAAAAGTCCTCACTAGAACTTGTCCAATTCTGGTCAACAAGTCCACACTAGAACTTGTTCAATATCATAGAAACATAAAGAGAATTGTTAGAGAATCAATATGCTTCACATCCATCACAATGCTCAATCACTTTCAATTACTCTTTTAGAAACATACATAGAATTATTAGAGACTCAATATGCATCACACTCACAAAATCTCAAACAATTTCAATCTCTCTTTTATCACAAAAACATATAGAGAATTGTTAGAGACTCAATATGTTTCACACTCATCCATACTCAAATTCTTTCTCAAATCAATTCAGAATATAGAACAATTTGTTTTATAGAAATTAAACAATCACTTCACACATATACTTGACTAGGCTCAACCAACTCTACTCAACCAATCACTCAATGAAGTAATTCTTTCTCACAAACCCTAGTCCAAGCATATGAACACTCACTCAAAATGTTTCCAACAATGCTTATCAACCGATCTCACATAACAATGATACTCATGTTCTTTCCAAACCCTAGTTCAAGTTCTTCGCTCAATAATTCACTTCAATAACAATGCTTATAAACCAAGGTGCATAGCATTCATTTCAAAATGGCTCAACAACTCAATAAGGAAACCTAATCAAGTCCTTTTCACTCCAAAGTTATTTTTCTAAAAAACCAACCAATCAACTCAACCAAGGAAGAATATGCCCATACCTTTTTATTTGATGAAGAATGATCTTCAAAACCTGTTTCAATTATCACCACTTTCTTTTGCCAAGTACAAATGGTTATATGACACGAATTATCACCCTAACACTTTTCACAATTTACCTCAAACACAAAGATAAATCAAATCCCAAATACACCTTATTGCTCCATCTCAACAATAAATTTCAACATCATTAATTTCATCAAAATCCCCTTTAAAATATAACACAACTTTTACTTATAACTCCTTTCTCAATATTACATTTAAATTGAATAATTCACTTTAACATTAATGTAATAAATTAATTTTTACTTCGCTAAGGTAAAAATAACAATGAGATGTTTTTCGTAGGACTGCCCAAACTTCCGAACTCGTTTCGGCCATATCTCACTCATCCAGACTCGGATTGAGCTAAAATTTTGAGGGTAGATGCCTAAAAAACCCTAGAACATCTCCACCAATTTTCATATCATTTGGAGCAACACAGATCCTAGCGCATCCCTATGTGTGAATGAGATATTTGGCAAGCGACTATGCGAGGGTTTCATCTGGGTTGAGTGCAAGCAGCTCCAGAGGTTGGTTTTTAGGGCCTTCGGGCCCTAGAGGCCAATATTTTTGTGGTTTATGCTCAATATTTTAGCAAGGAAATGTTGCAGGGGATACAATATGGGTTAGAAATTTGTCTTTCAATAGATCATACTATGAACTTGAGTGACAACGGCTTCCAATTTGCTGCACAAAAGAAAAGTGAAAACCATACCTTTCCACGACGTCTAGGGCAAGGATTAAAGAGATCACGAAACAAGTTTCAAGCAGCTTGATCAAAAAATGGCTCATATCTCAAGTGAATCTAGTGCTAAGGTGCACCCACAAAATAATTCTACTCGTGAAAACCCCTCGTCAAGGGTAAGAATTTTGAAGACTCAGTCCCAAAAATGAATTTTAGGGATGCCCTTCATGGTGGACAGCCTCAACCCAATGCTAATATCAATATTAGGGCTTCCCATAAACCTCTAAGAATGCCTAAGATTGATCCCAGGAAAACGGAGTCGGGATGTCTTAAAGCAACTGATGGAACTCCTATTGTTAAGCTTGATATGGGTAACATTCAGACTGGCATTGAAGATTTGGAAAAAAGAGGACTAATTTGTCGGTTCGTGGGTTTTCGTCCGAGTCTATCTGCTTTCAAAGTCTGGGCTGCAAAAAGCTAGAAAACTAAAGGTGAGTTACAAATATCTATTTATCCAAATGGTTATTTTCTTGTTTTATTTGCTAATAATGAAGATAGAGAGAAAAATTTTCAAGGGGGTCCTTGGTTTTTTGGAAGGGCGAGGCTTTTCATGAAGCCCTGACATACTAAATTTAAAGCCGAAGAAGAGATGCCTTCTATAGCTCCCGTGTGGGTTAGACTCTTTGGCCTCCCTATTGAATTTTGGAATCCTACTATTTTTTCTTCAATTGGAAACTCTTTAGGAACTTTTATGATGTCTGCTGATTGTACTCAAAATTTTGAACATATTATTTATGCTCGGATTTGTGTTTTAATGGATTTTGACAAACCCCTACCTAAAAATATCACATTACAATTTGGGGAAGACACTTGGGAGCAAGTAGTGGACTATGAGAACATTCCTTTTCGTTGTAGAATTTGCCATGAATATGGTCATTTGGCCAGTGCTTGCCCAAATAAAATTCCTGATCAAAAGAAAGAAGATATAAACTCAAGCAGGTTTCCAAATACCTAAGAAGAAGAACACTCAAAAAAAACTAGTTATGAAGGATCAATCAAATTCATCTCGCTAATATGTTTGAAATCCTTTCCACAAATGATGTCCCAAGTGAGGAAGAGGAAATAATGGAAACTGAAATCTTAGAAACACAATTTAAATATGAAGGGAAGAACTCAGAGACAAACCAACAAATCAAAGGTTTTCAACAAAAAAAAAAGAGAAAATTTACACAAGAAAAACAATATTTCAAATGTCAAAACTTCAAATAATGCAGGTCCCAATATAGACTCCGTTGAACCATCTAGTAAAATTTTGGCCGTGTATGAGCATTCTTCAAGGTTAGAAGCCATCTCAGATTCAATTGGAATAAGTCAAGAAATAGGGAAAAAAAATTGAAGATGGATTCTAATCAAAAAGTAGGTCGCAAGACCAATCAATATCATATGGTAAAAGAAGGTGAAAAGCTTGTAGAGGAAGGTAAGATTAATGCCCTTCCCAAATTTTTTAGCCCTGGTATTAATGAAGATCATCACTTGGAATATTAGAGGACTCAAAGGGAGTCTTTCAAAACAAAATGAAATTAGAAGAATGATTCAGATAAATCATCCACATCTTGTTTTCCTTCAAGAAACAAAGATGTCAATGGAGGATATGGACTTAATTGCCAGTAAAATTTGGCCAACTGGAAAAGTGGTTTCCCTCAGTTCCCAAGGGACTTCGGGTGGCATTGCTTGTCTTTGGGACCCAAAAGAGGTAGTTATTCACCATATGGTTGGCAGTTGGGGTTTGTTGGCTATAGCTATTCAAAGTAGACATTCCAACCAGATTATGCTCTACATTACTATTTATGCTCCGACTTCTTTGGAGGAAAAAAGAAGACAAGTGGAAGGATATTACTCATATTATCTCTCATTTTCCTAAAGCTTGGATCTTGATCGGAGGAGATTTCAATACCATCCTCTCTCTGGATGAGAAAATGGGGGGAAATAGAAATTTGGACAAAAGCACTGACCTCATGAGCGAATATATTGCAAACCTCCATCTTGTGGATATCCAACCAGATAATGGCCTTATGACTTGGTCTAAAAGAAGGCAAGGCTTAGCTTGTATAATGGAGAGATTGGATAGGTTTTTGCTCTCTAAAAATTTCTTAATCCATGGTCACATTCCTAAAGTGAAGACTCTTAATAATGTTGGTTCGGATCATTGGCCACCATGGTGGAAATGTGGAAAACCAATGTGAGTTTCTCTCCTTTTCATTTTCAATTAATGTGGCTTAGAGACATTTCCTTCAGACCTCATGTGCAACAATGGTGGAAGGAAGGTAAACCTAGGCATGGGACTAAGATGTTCTGTTTTGCCAAAATACTCCAATACATTAAATCCAAAATCAAGACTTGGAACTGGAAAGAGTTTGGGGATGTTCATAAAAAAAAACATGAAGTTATTGCTCATCTTGAAAATTTGAATAAGAAAATCCATTTAGATGGCCTCACAGAGAAGAGAAGTGCAGATGAAATTAAACTCACAACTCGGTTAGAGGAATGGGAAAAAAGAGAAGAAATCTTATGGAAGCAAAAATCTAGAATTCAATGGCTCAAAGAAGGAGATCGAAACACAAATTTCTTCCACAAATCTCTTCTAGCTCGAAGATCTCACAACTTTATTTCTTCCTTAAAATCAGATTCTGGAGATGTTGTTTATACTTGGGATGGCATGAACTCTATTGTTGTTGATTACTTTTCCAATATTTTTGCCGCTACTCCTCTTGACTCAGCTTCACAACAAAATGTTCTTCAAGCAATCCCTTCTCTTATCACTTCTGAGGAGAACTCTATTTTGACTGCTCCTGTTACTATCAATGAGCTTCAACAAGTAGTTTTTAAAATGCAAAAAGGGAAAACCCCAAGTCCCGATGGTTTTCCCATTGAGTTCTACCAAGAGTTCTGGGATATCCTTCATGTTGATTTATTAGAGGTGGTGGAAGAAGCCAGGAAAGCCAAAGAAATTTTGAAGGTTATCAATAAAACTTATATTACTCTTGTTCCAAAAGCTCAAGAGGTTGATCATATCTCAGCTTTTAGACCTATTGCTTTATGTAATGTTCTTCTCAAAATCATTACTAAAATCATGGCAGAAAGGTTGAAGCCTCTTTTGCATAAGATTATTTCCCAGAGCAAGGGGGTTATGTGGAAGGACGTCAAATAGTAGATGAGATAGTTCTTGCTCAGGAAGCCATCCATTCCATGGATATGCAAAATTCTCCTTCCATGTTCATTCGGTTAGACTTATCCAAAGCTTATGACAGAGTGGATTGGCACTTCCTTATCAAAGTTTTGAGGCAATTTGGTTTCTCTAAGGATTGGATGGATTGGATTATGGGATGTATCTCTTTAGTTTCCTACTTAGTTCTTATCAATGGTAGGCCTTCTCAGTCTTTCCCAGCTTCCAGAGGTATTAGGCAAGGTGACCCACTATCCCCTTATTTATTCATCATTCTTGTTGAATGCTTGGGTAGGACTATAACCAAAAAGAGGGAAAACAAAACCCTTGAGGGAGTTACCATTGCTCATGGAGCTAGACCTATCTCTCATCTTCAATTTGTGGATGACTCTACTCTTTTAGGTAAAGCTACGAGTTAAGGAAGCTTCTAATATTAAGCAAATCATTAGCTATTTTTCTAAGGCTACTCGGGAGTTGATCAATGAAGACAAATCTAAAGTTATTTTCTTTCACTGCTCTGCTAGACAGGAATCCATGGTCTTGGATAAATTAAGATATAAGAAGACCTCTCTTCCAATCACTTATTTAGGTATTCCCATAAATATTCAAAGGCAAAAAAATAAATATTGGAATTGGTTGTTGGACAAAGTCAAGAAGAAAATTGGAAAGTGGACCAACAAGTGGCTTTCTTCTCGGGGGTAGAATCACCTTGGTAAAATCAGTCCTTCAAGCTATTCCTATTTATGTTTCTTCCATTTTGAATATCCCAAAGGTTGTTCTTCGAGAATTGGATCAAATCAGTCATCGTTTCCTTTGGAGTGGTACTAAGGAGAAAAGAAAATGGGCCTTGGTGAAATGGGATACTTTATGTCTTCCTAAGAGTGAAGGGGGGTTAGGATTCTGGTCTTCAATTAATAACAACAAAGCTTTAGCTGCTAAATTATATTGGAGGATGTTGCATAACCCCAATGCTCTTTGGGCCAATAATCTTCATGCTAAATATGCTCGAGAACAAAAGTCCCGAAGACCTTGTTCGCTATCAACTTCCTACCAAAGGTTCTCCCATTTTAGCAGTTCTTAAGACCGGTGAGGATTTGATAAAGAAAAAATTATTTTGGATCATTCATAATGGTCAACATGCAAATTTTTGGACAGATTCTTGGGATGGTCACAAGCCTTTGATAACTCGGTTTCCCGATTGGAGGCCTTGGATGGAGGAGCTTCACCGAGCTAATTGGATAAAGGTGGCTAATTATCGCTAGGTACCATACTGGTAATTCAAAGGTTGGTAGATATTGGATCCCTATTGAGGACTGGCCTATTCAAATCCCATAAAGGCAAAGACAAGATATCCAAGGCATCCTTCATATGAGATCCCTCTCTTGGTCCCATGAAAAAGATTTTTTTGGATGGAACAACACTACTAAGGGTGAGTATTCAGTTGCTCAAGGTTATTTGACCTTATGCCATAATAATCCCAACCATTCTTCTGACATATTTTCTCGATTGTGGGCTCAAAATCTCTGGCCTAAGGTGAGGTTCTTTAATTGGCTTTTATTGCATCGTAGGGTGCTTACCGGTGAGCAACTTATGAAGCGTGGTTTTCATGGCCCTTTTAGATGTGAAATGTGTGAAGAGAATGTAGAAAATATCAACCATATTTTTATTGAGTGTACTTTAGCCTCTGAGCTATGGAGGAGAATGGCCACTTTACTTGGCTTACAGTGGTCCAATTTTTTTACTTTTGAACAGCTTTGGAGGGATTGGCCTAATCAAGAGGGTGTTGATCATTTTATTAGGTAGTTAGTTTGGATGGGTTCTACCATTCTTCTTTGGAATATTTGGAATGAAAGGAACAACCGAATTTTTAATCAAGATAGGAAGGATATTCACTATATTTGGCAAAAGACCATAGCCAACTTAGTTGAATCAGTCCATCAACTCCTTAATCACCCCCAAAACTCCCACCAAAGATGGGATCAAGTGATGCAAATATTGAAGATTAAATCTTCTAAGGGCAACCAACTTAAAGGGAATGTGAGTATTAGTAAGATGGATAGGACTAGAAATTGGCAACCTCCTCCTAAGGATTTTGGAAAAGTCAATACCGATGGAGCCTCTAGAGGGAACCCTGGAAAAGCCAGTGTGGGAGGAATTGGTAGACTTTCAGATGGCTCCCCGGTTTTTACTTTTGCTGAGAATTTGGGTATTCTTTCCAATAACCTTGCTGAGGGGTATGGTATCCTCAGAGGCCTTCAGGAGGCTACTAAGGTTGGATGGGAAAAGGTGTTAGTTGAGTCCGACTCTCAACTTATGATTAATCTCTTGAAGACTCCTTCTAAGAATCATAAGGTGGATTGGAGAATAAAAAGAATTATTGAGAAGATTCAGTTAATCCAGATGGGATTTTTGAAAGTTGATTACAATCATGTGGTCAGAGATCAAAACAAGAGTGTTGATGCTTTAGCTAATTGGGCTTTGGACAAAGGTGATCTTACTTGTTATGGCCACCCTCCTATATGGTGGGCTTCTCAAATTAGGGAAGCTCTTCTTTCTATCATTTCTTTGGATGGCTCCAATTCTGAAGGTACCTAGTTTCTTCTTGTTTTTTTTTTTTGCTTCTCTTTGGTTCATTCATTTTTTTTAGTTCCCTAGCTCATTCTATTCTTTATTTTGTTTCCTCTGTTGATTCTTGCCTTAATAGTCTTCTGGTCTAGATAGGTCATTGTTTTGTTCAAAATTTCTTTTTTCTTTTTGTTTTTTTTGTTTAGTTTTTTAAGGTGGGTGGGTTCTTTTGTTTTGTTTTGTTTTTGTGTTCTTTGTGTTGTTTTTTGTTGTTCTTGTGTTTTTGTTGTTTTGTTTTGTTTTTTTTTTTTTTATGTTTTTTGTTATTGTTCTTGTGTTTTTTTCGTTCTTGTTCTTGGGTTTCTCTTTGTTTGTGTTATTTCGTGTTTTTATGTGTGAGTGTTTTCTATGTTTTTTGTTTTTGTTTATTGTCTGTTGTTGGTTGTTTTTTATTTTATTTTATTTTATTTTATTTTTTTAGGTTTTGGTTGTGTTTATTTTTCATGTTTTTTTTGGGTTATGTCTTTGTAGTGTTCTGTTGTTTTTGTCTTGTTTGTGTTTTGTTATGTGGTTCTTGTGTTTTTCTATGTGGTTTGTGTTGTGGTTTCTTTTATCTTATTGTGCGTGTTTGGTTGTGCTTTTGTTTTTGACACACTCAAGGAGCATGTTTTTTATTTTATTTTATTATTTTTGTTGTTATTTACTTATTTTTAAATTGGTTTTGTGTGTTTGTTTGCTCCTTGAGTATGTCAAAGGTGGTAGGCCAGGTCCGAGTCCTGGGCATTTTTGGTGGAATGGATACCCCTGCCTCCTTGGGTCTTACCCGAAAGTGGCATCCCTTTTGGGATGTTTTCCACAAAAAAAAAGGTAAAAACAACAATTACCCTAACAACATTTACCATTTACCACTTAGGTAAATAAAAAAATTACTCACACCTTATCTCTCCAACAACCTTAGCATAGGCAATTAATAAAAAATCAAATTATAAAAACCTTTTTCCACTCCGCAATTCATGGGATTTGATCTTGCACCCTATGCTACAGTAGCGCCGACTTCCACGCCATGTGAGCCAAGCGCTCACCTTGCTTCACTAAAGCGCAATGTGTGCTTTA
Organism: Wollemia nobilis; assembly: GCA_028583015.1. Lineage (NCBI taxonomy): Eukaryota > Viridiplantae > Streptophyta > Pinopsida > Araucariales > Araucariaceae > Wollemia > Wollemia nobilis. The sequence goes on from JAQPPZ010017052.1 coordinate 35,832,638, forward strand.
TCTTCTTCGCCTTCCTTAGAGACCTTTGGATCCTTCTCCAACACGTCTCCTACTTCCACGTAGCACTTCGAATGTGCTTCCCTTTTGAATTCACACAAGCCTTTTGCACCAAGTATTGCGGATATTAATCAAATTTCACTTCCAATGTTTTTGGCTAAATGCCTTTGTTCCATGCACATTGACAAAGGTAATTTATTTGAGGTCGGCGCTTTTTTTTTTTCGCTTATGAATTTGCATTTAAATATTTAATTTATAAATTATTTAAATTCTTTAGAATTTAAATATTATAAATTAATATTTAAATATTTTGACTTTAGGGTTTAAAGCCTCCTTGGGTTTTTATGAAAAACCTTTTATTTTTGCTCATCCATGGTTTTAATAAAAACCCTTCTAATTATGCTTCACATACTATTAAAAATAAGTATTATGAAGCTCTTTTGCCATCAACCTTTTGCATTTCTCCTTTTGACCTTTTGGCATCAACGGTAGCTTATTCCTTGACATCAATGACAACTTCATGCCTTGACATCAATGACAACTCCATGGACTCAAAATATCCAACATATAATATCACTTAGATATTTACAATAAAATTCTCTTCTGCCATTTGTTACATTTCAAATGCTTGAATATTTGAATTCTAATCTTTCATAACAAAGATATTCTAAAATTAAGACACGCTAACAACTACCTTGGACTTATTACAATTGAAATTGTCCAAGTGGCAAACTTCCAAACTAACATAATCAAAAGACCTAAACTTAAATAATTTAATGATAAGATAATACAACTATTTGTCCTCTTCTTATGGGAAGAGATAAATTAAGTTTATGTCCATATCTAAGAAACTTAACAATTCAACAACATTGTATATTTTAAAAATAGACCATATAATAGATTAACAAATTCCAAGTCACTTATACAATGCCAATGTTTCAAAAAATCATGCTAACTATGAGACCCATGTGGCACTGCTATTCTATCATCAAACGTGGAATTCCAACACATCGTATGGTTTACTAGATCAACATCCTGTTAGTAGACACTTTCCATAGGTTCTTTTTGTAACACCTTTCCATATGTGTTTTGTAACACCTTTCTGTAACGCACTTCCATGCAACTTCCTAGTGCACTTCTACATGATTGGTTCATAAAATCTTGACATTAAGCGTACGTTCTACTGCAATATCTCCTGTAAAACACCTGCAATATTTACCTACTAAAAACATACAGAAAACTTGCATGATTTTTGTAAAATACAAGCATATATCACTTAACTTTTTATAAGTCAAATTCATTCATAAGTTAAGAAAATAAGATATAACGATCATCAAAACTCATTTGTTTTCATCAAGTTTGCATATAAAAATCAAGATAAATACTGCATAATACAATATCAATCCTACACTCATCATTTCCCTCCAAACTAGAGGAAATGCATGTCCTCATGCATACAATATTAATACCACATCATAACCAAAATGTTACAAATATAATACTGCAGATAAAATAAATAAAACACTGTAAATTTTATAAATAAAACACTACAAATTTTATTAACGAAATACTACAAATATAATACTGTAAAATATCATAGATGAAATTTCGCAATCATAATAAACAAAATACTGTAGAAAAATACTGCAAACACAACAATTATATGTAACATAAATGTTCATGATAGGATATGATAATGTTATTTTTCAAAATCAAACTTGCTTATATCAAATTCAAGCTAAAAATTGGCTTGAAGCAATTTGAGCAGGGATATTCCTCCCACACTTCACTTTCTGCACCCATGCCTTAACCTTCTCAGTATCGAGTGGTGCTTCAGTGGCCATAGTTATGATATGCATGACTTTCTTAGGTTCTTCATCTTTTGATTCATGTAGTACATCCTGCTTTTCTGATAATGGGAATGGTCCTACAGATTTGGTGATTTTTTTAATCACCTTATTAACTTTAAAAGGTATTCCTATCTCAACATATGACACCAATATTTGAGTAATATGTGTAGGGAATTGTTGAAATAAGTACTTCGACAACAAAAATGAGTTGTCCTGGTTGAGCACCTTGGTAAACTCAAAATTTTTGGTAAAGTTCACCATTTTCTTCATATTTTCTTGGACATGGAGATTTTTTTAGGGGATGCATTGACATTAATCGGTTGGATAACTAGGTCAGTTGGTTTTGCCACTTTATCTACAAAAAGTTGTTTTAGGAGGTCAAGCTGAAGAGTAAGAGCCCATTTTACTAAGGTTGCATGGTTTGAGAATTCATTCCTAAGCTTGTCCATCTTGATGTTCAATAGGGTTTGTTGCATTTGGATTTTGGCTAAGGGTTTAGTGATCTAGACTCTAGTAATAACAACTTTTAGGGATATATATAGAAAGCAAGATAAATGAATAACACAATCTTCATATTTGGGGTATTTGAGGTTCAACATCATCTTCAAATGATAACCTCCATAATTAGACAACCTCCCTTCTACTATGAAAAACTTTATCAAAATAGTAGAAGCCTCCTACCACTTCAAGGGGAGTGAAGAGGTGGCTACACCCTTGATCCACCCTTCCTTGTCTCTCACAACTACACATTTTTCCCCTAATCTATCAACCATTTGGCTTACTCCCTTGTAGGTGGATTTGTAATATCTTTGGCCAACCTTAGGGAGACTTAAGACTTCAAAAATTATACTAGGGGTGATCTCAATTTTGACCCCGCCCACATGGGTAACCATGGTCATGGGATCACAATTTAAAATGAACTGCTTTGCCACACCCTTATCATACCCTTGAAACTTGGTTAGGGCTTCCCACCATTGGGCCTCTTGAAAGAGCTTTTTAACAAAGTTGTTGGGGTTTTGGGTGTTGATAGAGCCTGGTTCAATTTTTTTTTGGAAGATGGGTCTTGGCATGGTAATAGGGTTTATAGGATGGAAAGGGTATGGAGTTTTTTTAGAGGATGGTTCTGTTATAAATTTACTATAAATAAACCTACAACAACATGCATGCATATATGTATTCATTACTTACTTTATAAAACTAAACTTATGTAGAGAATTCATCAAAACCAACCATGAATTCATAATTTTACATAAATATTTTTTTGATATAATGAGTCATTACATTTATTCAAAAAATAATTGATAGTCTTATCACATTTTTCTACAAAATTTTAAAGTTTTATAACAGTATACTTACAGTTTTTTTTGCACATTATTTTCTGATTTCTACCATCATCCAACCTTGCTTCCCTTTCGTTATTCAACTATAATTTGTCGCTCATCCAAGTCGAAGTTTCCATCGGCCGTGGTTCTATGCAATGAGACGTCATTATGTAAAATCTTATAGAGAGAAATTTTATAAAAGTTTATATTATGGAAAATCTTATATATAATAATTTTTAATATTATTTTATTTATTTAATTAAGGATATGGGGGTATTTACTTATATACTATTTATTCATGTCAAGCCATCAAATAAGTTTGTAGGATAATAAATCTTCTTAGAATGGAATTGCTTGTTCCCAATAGCAAAGATATTATGCAAAATGTTACTACTTCCTTGACCTTTTAATAAAATATTCCATGGTCTAATAACAAATCCTTCCAATGCCCTAGAAAGATCAATTTCTTGTTCTAATTCCTTTAGCTTCATTAAGGAGTTCCATGTGAGAGAAAAATAATGAATTTAAACTTGATATCAATCATCAATACTTTAGTTTGCAAAATAGGTCTTCATCTAAGGTTTGGACACACTCAAAACCCATTTTGGAAGGGGAGAAATAAGATAGTCATTATGGTATCATCTTGATGTCTTTTTTATAGAAATGTGCATTTATTTGTTAAACTTATAGGGGTGCAAAGCTTTGGGGAATCGGATTCCCAACCACTCTATCAAAGTCCTGATGGGAATTGTCACCCTATCCTTACTACTTTATCCCTACAAGTGAATATTAAGGCGTTGGGGATTCGATCATCCATACTCGATGGAAATGTAATCCTATCCTTACTACCATTTTATTTTAAATAAGTTAAAACTTTGGGATTCAGATCACATCTCCATCTGGATGGAAACATAATTCTATCCTTACGATTCTTTCTCTTCCCTTTTTATTATTTATGGGCTACAAGGTTTTTCACTACCTTGCTTTTAAAATTAATGATACCATCATGACTAGTTATTCTCCTTCCCATAAGGTAAGAGCATGCCTTCACACACTGAATCTGACTTCTTTATTAAAACCTGATATTGAGACTGAAAAGTGATGAATAATAAGATGAAAATATTGTAGATATTAGAACTCCATCATGAAACAAAGGAAGCATATTTAAAGAACATAGAGTGATCTTCTAGTTTATTTTCAAGAAATATTACTATTCCATGATAATCTTCTTTCATTGGCCAAGTAGTGTAAATATTTTTTCCATCCATATTATTTACTAGTGCCTTACTCATCCAAACAAGAGGACTGATTATACTACATTATTTTTAATGATTGTACTTATTTACTAAATATATAGCAACAATTTTATTTAGTAGATAATATTTTTGTTGCTTAGGATAGGAAAGAGAAGTTTTTATTTAATAGTAGTTGATTGCAGTTCAGAAATGCACTGCAAATCAACCTATTGCTTAAGATGGTTTATAAATTCTTCTTTAGATAATGGCTTCCTATAGAGTTTAAGCCTATGTCCATTAACTAGTAATCTTCTTGTTGAATCATCAATAGGCTTAAGTTTAATTGTACCATTCCTAAATATTTCTTCAATCTCATAGGGTCCTAGCCATCTTGTCCTTAGCTTACCTTGGAAATCTTGGTAGTGGGAGTCAAATAGCAAGGCCCAATATCTTGGTTGAAATGTTCATGGTACAATATGTTTATCATGCCATTTATTTCTTTGTTGTTGAGTTAATTCAGTCCTGTGTAATACCTCTAATCTTCTTTCATCTAGAATGTTTAATTTTTCCAATCTAGCTTTTTGTGCTTGATCCAAATTCATATCAAGTTGTACCATTGTGCGAAGAGTCTCTATTTCAAATTCAATAGGTATAATAGCTTGCTTTCCATAAACCATTTCATAAGGTGATAATCATGTGGTAGTTTTCCAAGTTGTATTATATGCCCATACAACTTCTTTTAATATTTTTACCCAATCAACCCTACTAATGGCTAAAGTCTTTGTTATTATCTTTTCAAGTTCCCTATTTGTAACTTCTACTTATCCATTAGCTTGAGGGTGATATGGTGAAGTTTTTCTATATTTTATTTGATAGATTTTAACAAAATTTTCAATTACTTTGGAGATAAATTGAGACCCATGGTCTGAAACTAGTTCTCTAGGTGCTCCAAAGCATTGTATAATTTGTGAGTAAAGAAAATCAGCAATTGGTTCAGCTTGTGCTCATGGCAAGGCTTTTACTTCAGCCCACTTGGTGATATAATATGTGCACACAAGTATGTGTTTATTACCTTCACTTGGAGGATCTATTGGTCCAACAAAATCAATCCCCCATTTCTTGAATGGTTCAAAAATTATTTGTGGGACCAAAGGCATCTCCATTGTAGGTGTAGGTTTACTAGCCCTTTGACAAGCATCACATCTATCAACAAATTTATGGGTATCCTTATTCATAGTAGGCCAATAATAACCTGTTTGGAATATTTTACTAGTTGTTCTTTGGGTTGCATAATGACCTCCACAAGGTTCTTCATGTGTTGCTCTAATGATGTCATATACATCCTCTTCTTGCACACATCTCCTAATTACATGGTCAGGGCAAGACTTAAACAAGATTCCATTAATCCACATATAAGGGGCACTCTGATGTATTAATTTTCTATGCTCATGCGATGTAAAATTTTGAGGTATTTTTCCTATTACCAAATAGTTTACAATATCAACATACCAAGGAGTAAAAACAGAAAGAGCAAACAAATGTTCATCTGGGAAATTATCAAGAATTAACTCATCATCATCAAATATTTGCATACGAGATAAATGATCTGCAATGACATTATCTTTACCTACTTTATCTATAATTGTGACATTAAATTCTTACAATAAGAGAAGCCATCTAACCACTCTTCCTCCTAATATAGCTTTGTTCATTAAGTATTTTATGGTAGAGTGATCAGTGTGAACAAATACTTCATACCCTATTATATAATATTTGAACTTATTAATGGTATGGACTACAACTAAGAATTCCTTTTCAATAACTATATAATTAAGTTCAGCCCCATGCAAATTTTTACTCACATAATAGATAGCATAAGGTATTTTATTCTCTATTTATTGTAGTACTACCCCTATTGCATATCCTGAAGCATCACAATGTATATGAAAGGGAAATTCCCAATTTGGTCCTCTTAAAATTGGAGCAGTAGTCAATTTATTCTTTATAACTTCAAAGGCTTCTTGACATGCTTTAGTCCAATTAAATTCACTTTATTTGGTTAAGAGCTTAAGCATGGGAGAGGCAAATTTGCTGAAATATTTAATGAATCTATGATAGTATCCTACATGTCCTAAAAATATCCTTACCTTTATTTATGTTTTTGGAGGTTGGAGGGATTGAATAACTTGGATTTTTGTAGGATCTACTTTAACACCTTCCTTAGATATGTAATATCCTAAAATAATACCTCCTCTCATCATCATGAAGCACTTTTCATGACTCAAAGAGAGATTTTGTTCTTGGCATCTAACCAAAACTTTTTGTAAACTTGATAGAGTTTCTTCAAAAGTGTTACCATAGACTATGAAGTCATCCATATAGACTTCTACACATTCATTAATCAAATAAGAAAAAATAGCTAAAACAACCCTTTGAAAAGTAGCATGTGCATTGCATAATCCGAAAGGTAAAACTTTATAAGCATAGGTACCTATAGGACATGTGAAAGTAATATTTTCTTGATCTTCTTATGCTATTGAGACTTGATTGTACCCACTAAAACCATCCAAAAAGCAAAAATATTTCTTTCCAACCAAGGTATCAAGAACTTGATCAATGAATGGTAAAGGAAAATAATATTTCTTTGTTACTTTATTTAATTCTCTATAATCTACACAAATCCTCCATTTACCATTCTTCTTAGGAACTATTACTAATGGTGATACCCATTGGCTATCAGAAATTGGATATATAAATCCTGCATTTAAAAGCTTAATGATTTCTTCTTGAACTATGTCTTTCATAGATGGATTTAGTCTTCTTTGAGGTTGTCTCACTGGGTGGTAACCTTATTGAATGAAGATTCGATGGGTACAAATATTTGGATGAATCCCTTTCATGTCCTCATAGTTCCATGCAAATGTTGTTTGATGTTTTCTAAGTACTTCTATCAATTGTGATTCCTGAATTCTTGTAAGCTCATTATTAATATTTAAAGTCTTCCCAGATGTGATGTCTATCTATTTGCAATTTTCAATATTTGCATCTATTCCCATTATTTCATGTTCAAGAATATTTAACTGATAGTTATAGGGTACTAATTGATGAGATTGAATTGTACTTGCTTCATCATTAGATATAATAAATTCATCTAAACAATTAGTACTTTGTTCTTCATCAAAAAGTGATCCTAATGGTCCTTCAATTTCTTGCTGTAAATATTCACTTAACACATTAATTGATAAAGTTTGAATAGCATCCAAATCATTAGAAAAATCATACCAGAGTTGTTTTGAAAATCCTTTATCTAATGTTGACTCAGGAAATAGACTCAAATCTTTAGTGTGCTTCCCATTGGAAATAGTCATATTACTAGATCTACAACTAATGTAAGCATCAATTGTTGCAAGCCATGGGTATCCTAGAATTAAGGGATGTCCCCCTAGCTTCTTCTTAGGTTGTAAGACCACAAAGTCTACAGGATACTCCCATGAACTTACAGAAACTATGATGTCTTCTAATTTTCCTTCTGGTTTGATAGTAGATCTATCTGCAAGTTGAAGCACTATAGAGGTTGGTTGTAATTTGTATACCCCTAAATATTCTATTGTTTCTTTGGTCATAACATTGATGGAAACCCCTAAATATATTAAGACATTATGCAAGGTTGTATCACCAATATGGATTGTGAGTATAGGTATTCCAGGATCTATATATTTTGGTAATAACCTACCTTAAGTCATTATCTTTGATAGTTGTCCAATAACTTGGATAGTTTGAGGTTCATTCTTCTTTTTCATTCTTAAATTGGATGTGCAAATATTCTTTATCAATTTAGAGTAGATAGGAATATCCTTGATAGCTTGTAATAAAGGAATTTTAATGGTAATATTTTCTAATTCTTGAAGGAAATTGAAAGTTGGTTTAGAGGGTTCTTTAGGTATTACCAACCTTTTAGGAAATGGAATTTCTATTTATTTCCTTTGAGGGATTTGGATCTCTTTTTGTTTTGATGTAATATTTTCTGGTAAAGTTTTTGTTTCTTTTTCATTTTCTAACTATCTACTTTAAATCGTCCCCCTCCCCCGGGGGGGGGGGGGGGGGGGTGGGGGGGTTTTGAGGTGGGATTTTGAGACCAGCTAGGTCCTCCTTGATTATATTGGCCATTCATATTCCAACTAGGCATATTATGACCTGACATTCCTTGGGTCCATGGAGGTGGACTTCCATATGCATTGGCCATAAATTGGGCCCATGGAGGTATATTCCAATCTTGGTTATTTGGGTATGGGTTCCAATTTGTCCAATTTGATGTATTTGACCACTAGTTAGGTCTTTGTTGGTTAGAATAGTTAGAATTTGACCAATTATATGGACCATTGAATGGGCCATTTCTTCTTTGAGCTACAAAATAAACATCCTCTACCTCCTCAACTTCAGGTTCTTTTATAGCAGATTTCACAACTGATATATACTTGCAATTTTCAATGTTATGATTCTTGTCACAGATTTTACAACAAGCAAAAATATTGGAAATATTTGTAATGTTGAGAGGGCATTCCCTCAAGTTGTGTCTTTTCCTACATCTATGATAGTATATCTCCTCAATATCTTGTTCTTTTGGTTTCTTATCCATGAGGTCAAGAGATGTAGTTAATGTACTTAACAAATCAGTTTTTAAGCTTTCCAACATATTACCAATTTTTGCTCTTGTTACTCCTCCTCCTGTGGATGAGTATTTGTTGTTCCTAAGAGGTTTATTCCTTGAATAATTTTTGCAAATATTCATAATCTCTTCAAATTCTATTAGATGAATATCCCCCTTAGCCATAAGGTTTAAAACATCAAGGATATCTTCTTTTAATCCTTTTAGAAAGAGTTCTTTTAAGACTTCTTCATCTAAATCAATATTTACTCTAGATCCTACAAATTGAAATATTTCAAGATAATCCTCAAGGGATTCTTCTTCTCATTGGTTCATATGAAAGAGCTCAACTTTCTTGTCCCTAACTCTATAGTAATCCTGATATCTTTCAAGGAATATATCTTTTAATCCATGGTCTCCATCCCATCATTTACAAACACTTTCTCCTAAACCCATAAACCATATTAAAGTTACATCCTTAAGGGTAGAAGGAAACAATCTTAATTTTTGTTCATCTGTGGTATAAAAATAGGCTTGACACACTACTTCAAACTCAAAGAGAAAAGCATCAGGATCTTCATGTGGTTTCCCATGGAAGGTAGGTAAAATAGCAATAGAGACTGGTTTTGGTTCTCTTGTTAGCCTATCTATTGAAGAAGAAATTGGAAAGGCAAAAGTTTTTCTTTGCCTACCTCTTATTCTGATTTTCTTCTACTTCTCCATGATCATTACTCCTTTGCCTATGTCCTTTTTGGTTTCCATCTACTTCCCCATGTTCACTAGCTTGGTCAGCCATGACTGATTGGATGAATTCTAAGATTGGACTTGGTATAGGTTCAGAAAAGATAGTTGATGGATCGATATGATTATCGAATTCAGGTTCTAGGAATAAAAATGATTCAAGATTTTGATTTAGTAGAGTCAATGGTAGCTCAACTTGTTCTTCTACTAGAATCTCAGTCTCTTTTGATCTAGAATTATCAAACTTTTCACTAGAGTTTTCTTTACAGACTTTGATGAATCTTCCTCTTGAATCTCTAGGTCTACTCATAAATTTGCAAAGATCTTAAATTTTTTGCAACAAAAATCATTCATTCCTCCTTAAATAGTTTGTGAATATCATTAATTGGGTCTAGTTGTTTAGGAGTCATGTAATGTTCCTCCTCAAATTCAAAATCTTGTTTCACAAGAAGGATTAGTTGAACAATAAAATCTTATTTTTTATTTGAGATAGGACTTTCAAACTATAACTCATAATGTAAATCAAGGCACAATTCTTTGAAGCGCATGATTCTAGGAGCCTTGTTATATATTTTGTTGTATTCTAGATCCACTTCTCTATTTTCTATGTCTACTAGGAATTTATGGACAACAAGGGAGTCCTCAAAGTATTGCCCCCAAGGATATGTAGTTGAATTTACACTTGCTCTCCTATCTCCTAGCCAATGTTCACAACTCCTCACAAGATCAAGATAAGGTGAATGATAATCTAGCCCTAGGGCTTTAACTATATCAATCCTCTCAATGTTGCTCAACTCTTGTGTTCTTTCCCTAATAAGATCAAGGTGTTCCCACATATAATCCCACTATTTTCCAGATGATCTATGTCTTTGTTCAAAAAGTAGGTTGATTTCTTGTTCTAGAAATAATTTTCTGAGGTCTATTAAAGTAGACTGAAAATAACTCTTTACCATCTAGCAACTTTTACTTCTATTTATTTCAATTTGTTTTTATTTATTTATTTTTGTCTCTATTTTCAAAATATAGTTTTCAGAAAATAAATTTCAATAGAATAGTCTTACTATAATTAAGATCAATATTAAATTTCCAACCAATATTAACATAGCAAGGAAGGTAAAATTTCTATTCTAAAACAATTCTTACTGCTACTAAAACTAGGTTTGTTTTCCAACCAATTTTAGCACAATAAGGAAAGATTTAATAAATAGTTGTTACTACTTGATTTTAAGGAACAATTTAGTATGATTTTATCACACCTACTTCCTTGTTTTCACAAGTTAAAGAACCCAAACCTAAGTATATAACAACCATAAATTAAAATAACTTTGCAAGAATCAAATGCTAATCTAGGAAAGCAGTAAAATTGATCCTAAGAAAATGGAACCTAGAAGTATTGATATGAAGAAAATTGTTGAAACCCTATTATCCCAACCTTGAGCTGCATAAATGTGGATATCCTTTCTAGTCATGTAGGTAAGTCTCCTTCTCACCCCAAAAGTCTCTAATTAAAAATTATGACACTGTTCTCCCCAACAATGGTGTCAAAATGTTGAGCTATAAACTCATACACTTAATTTGTCAATCTAGGCTAAATGATTTAAAGAATAGTAAATCCAGTATAGATTATTCCACAATGATTAATCTTTGACTTAATTCTATTTTCTTAGTTTCAAGTTGCAAAAAATAAAAATTACAGGAAATGAAATTAAATGAATGGAAAGATGATGCAATTTATGATTTAATCTAAGTTTATGTATGTGGGTGTCTATGTTGTGGATCCACGTGCAATTCTAATAATGCATTTATGATTTTAACTATTTAATTTACTTTATAGTTTAAGATGATGCAATTTGATTTATCTTATGATCAAAGATTAATTATACTTACTAACTAATTCTATTCTATTTTAGGAACAAGAGAGTAGGAAATGGATGTTGGAGTGGGCCTTGGATCTTAGAGGAAAGTATAATTATCTTCTCCCCTAATCTAATTTACTTTTAGTAATTAATTTCCATTAAATCTATTCTAACACTATTTATTTTATTGATGCAAAAAAATAAAATAAAGACTACAACAATAAATAAATCATAACAAAGATACAAGATACAGTTACCAAACTCATGAAAGAAAATATTGTTGCTTTATTGATATATTCAAATCCTCATGCATACAATGCCAATACTAACATAGATGATAGATGAAAATTAGTAGATCCTATACAATAGATACTAACTAGCAAACCTTTTCAAAGGTCTTTTACATTGTATTTTATAATGTCACTTAGACATTTTTAATAAAATTCTCTTCTACTATATGTTACATTTCAAATGCTCAAAGATTTGAATTCTAATATTTCATAACAAAGATATTCTAAATTTAAGACACGCTAACAACTAACCTTGGACTTATTACAATTGAAATTGTCCAAGTGGCAATTTCCAAACTAACATAATCAAAATACCTAAATTTAAATAATTTGATGACAAGATAATACAACTGTTTGTCCTCTTCTTACGGGAAGAGATAAATTAAGTTTATGTCCATATCTAAGCAACTTAATAAATTAACAACTTTACAACTTTTGATAACAAATCATATAATGAATTTAACAAATGCTAAGTCACATATACAATGGCATCGTGTTATCCAATTGTGTTGACTATAACACACATAATGGCACTACTATGTTGTCATCAGATGTGGAATTCCAGTGCATCAGATGGTTTACTCGGTCAATGTTCTTTCTATAGACCCTTTCAGTAGGTGCTTTCTATAACACCTTTTTGTAGGTGTTTTTTGTAACACCTTTTCGTAATGCACTTCCATGCAGCTTTCCAACACACTTCTACATGACTGGTTCATCCATACTTGACATTTGGCCTATGTTCTACTACAACATCTCCTATAAAACACCTACAATATTTATCTATTAAAAACATATAGAAAACTTGCACGATTTTCGTAAAATATAGACATATATCACTTAATATTTTATAAATCAAATTCACTCATAAGTCATGCAAATAAGATATAATGATCATCAAAACACATTCATTTTCATCAAGTTTGCATATAAAAATCAAGATAAATACTACATAATACAATATCAATCCTACACTCATCATGCACCATTAATATATTGCTAGGTTTCCTTATGGAATATCCTACTCACTAACATAGTGGGCATGGCCTTCCTAATTATTGTAGGATGTTAGGGTAGACTTACCCTTGTGGTGGGTGGATACTACAACTACAATAAAAATGGTTCTAACAGGCCCTATCATGAAAGTCAACTTCAATGGCCTATGGAAGATATCCTCTTTTATTGCCTTTTGCACTATATTCTTGTATGCATGAATGACCACCATATGTTCTTGGATGATATAGGATTTACTTCAACTAATGGTAGGTATTCTTCAACTATGTATTAGTGCTCATCTCTTTCTACTTCCAAATGGCTACCACATGCTCAACCCAAGCTATGATAGATCCCTTTTCCTTTTGCTTTTGCTTGTCAAAATGTTAGTGTGGACCATCAAATGGATAATGGATGGTCCATAGGGATTGGCACATTTGAGTTGTTGACTTTAAGTAAGAAGGGAGCATTGACCATTGATTTAATATCCAATGGTTAGCATGGATAAAAATATATCCACTTCTTCTTGTATTGTAGAGCTAGCACCCACCCTTTTAACAAGAGGTGAGCTGCATCTTTTGACTCTTCTTTTCAATTTTTCCCATTTAAAATTTGGCTTTTGAGTGAAGTGGGATTGTAGGAAAAATTCCCTACACTTATACTTAACCTAAATCCCTCTTGTTTTTTCAAAGATTTTACACAAGTTTTTAGGAGGGGTCTCAGTCCCCTCATACTGCGTGGGTTTTGAACCTTGGGCCTCTCAAAGAGAGGCAAAAGCCCTTACCACTACAATATGCTTGTAGCTTTAAATCCCTCTTATTTTATATTGGCTTAGATTAAACATTATTATGTAATTGGTGTTTTGGTATTGGTATAAATACCTCGTCTTACTCCTCTTCTTATTATTGTAGTGTTGTGAAATATTACTATAGATATAGTGATTATTTATGGTGCCTACAGGTGCCTCCAAATCTCTTTCATCCTTATTTTACTTTTTATATAATACTTGAGTAAATGTTTTACTTCTGTTTGTTTCTAGAAGCTATTGTAAATTTCAATAAGAAAAGGGTTTTTAGAAAAATAAAGCATGGATTGAATATGTGGATGGAAATATAGTTCAAAGGATGTATACATTTTCTAAACATAAGATTCTAGAAATTAACTAAATATTACATCCTTTCTTTGATGATCTTGAAAAAAGTAGGATATATATTTTTACCATTTGATTTTTTAATTTTAAAAAGATTAATTTTATTGCTTTTAGTATTTTTCTTTTTAATCATTAGAAAAACATTACAAATAAATTCTATAGAAAAATATGAAGGATCCTTTATATAATATTCATTATATTGCTACAAATTTTTATTTTTTACAATTTGATCAAACCAATATTTTATTTAAATTGAATTGAAAATTAGATGTGGCACTTAATGAATTTCTCCTATATGATCTTTTACCTTGTGAATTGGATTGAGTCAATTATTATTATTTTTTACCTTCTTTATAACTGTTAATTGCTTGTAAAACATGTTTTAAATGTGTTTTTAGATTATTGAAGTTGAATATTAAAATTAAAATTCTTAATTAGTCTAATGCATTTCTATGTGTTCATTAGATTGAATCAACTGAAAATTCATTTAATAGGAGAATCAATTGTAAGAAATTTGGCATGTCTGATGGATACAACTTCAAATCTATAGTGAGATTCACATATTAAAGAATTTTCATCATTGTCTTACGAAGAATTTACTAGGAAAACCCTATTACATGCCCATTCAGTCCAATGCAATACACGTCTTGAGCCAGCCTAATAATATTTTTTGAACTAGTAGCTTCATCCAAGAAGAAAAATATAAAAATTAAATGCTATCCCATAGGGAAGTATACCATCCATGAAAAAAACGAGCTCATTCTCTATCATCAATCTTTAAATTTAAAATATTCTAGTCTTTTGTCAATGTTTGCTTAGATTGTTTGCCATTGTATGGCCATTTTCCATTCAACTTGGTAACTTACTATACGAATATCACTAGAAGAATGAAGGCTTTACCCACTTTCAACCAAATAGAGGAGAAGACAACATATGAGCACAAAAAGTATTTGAATACCTTCTACGAAATTTATAATTATAGTATACTTATTGGCCTTTTTTCTTCGAGGAAAGACATCAATGTGGTATAAATTTTTACCTACTACCTCTATAAATAATTTGGACCACACTTGTAGATGCATTCACCCAAAGGTTTGATGATTTTTCTAATGCGTACTATTTAATGGTATAATAGGCATCCTTTAAAGGAAATTCATAATTTTACTTATAATACCACTAGATTAAAATAAATTCTAATAATGTTGTAGGATTTTGCATGTTACATGAAATATTTATAGTAAGAGATAGCAATAATGGTAAGATATTAGAATTGCATGATCTTCCCAAAATTATATTAAGAGATAATTTATGTAAAGGAATTTTTGGATCAAGTCAAGAAGCTATTTCCTAAATCCCTATGCCTCTTCTAGTAGAATTCAATTAAGGATATGTGACATCTACTTCTCATTAGATATAATTTTGGCTCATTTTCAAAGCATAACATTTTTTAATACATAACAAAAACCACTTTATAACAATACCCAACTATATCACAATCCATGCTTTTAAGAACATCTCAAACAAATAGTACTGTAGAGTGGATGCAAAGTTAGCTAAATAATTTGAGATTAATATTCCTATAATTATCAATATTCTTACAATCATAGAAATTTGGGGTCTTTATTATAGGTATATCAATAAATAATAACAATATTTTTCCTTGTCACATGATATAAACTAATGTGCTATGGTTGTAGAACTAATCCAACTCAATCAACAACCTCAAAAATCCAATACCTAATATTGTGGTAAATTAATATATAAATACAAATTCTATACTTATAATGATATACACAATTCATAGATATGCGTGTGGGAGAGACAAACAACTCGAGATTTAATGTAGATTTAGCAATATCCACCAGTAGTCAAGAAAGTTTTTGAGGATTTGAGTTATTATCAATAAAGTAAGATGCTATCTCATAAATGTTTGGATGAATAAAGATTATCCATATTTATCTTTCAAGGATAGAAGTATTTTTAATAATAATTATGTCTAATAAGAGGCTATAAAAATGGAAATCAACTATGACCAACAAGAAATCTAATTCTGACATATAAGATGCACTTAACCACCAACAAGGATAATTTAAAAATCAAAGTATGGAAGTTAGAGAAAAGAGGGCCCCAAGGAAACTACTAACTAAATTTTAATAGTTGTAACAAACATTCATAATCATGTTTAGTATCCTTCCAAAGGGAAAGAGTCTATATAGAGAAGGAAACTATAGAATTTTTTTCACAATCTATAAAAGCATCAAAGGGCTAGGAAGTTCCAACATAGAAATTATAGTTTTATTTTTTTATAAGGTAAGCTAGGTAACAAGCAATAAGACAATATCATAGGTCAACAAAAAAAGGATGAAATATCTTTTTGTTATCGAAGAGAATTCAACATCATAAAATACTTGAAGAGGACTATAATAAAGGTAAGCATGTTTGATGCTCTATTTTTTTGAGATAGTTTTATCTTTTTTAGGAAGCATTTAAAGAATAAATAAATTACAAGACATCCATTAAAAACCCTAATAAATATTCTATGAAAATAACCCAATCATACATAGTGTCCCATAACATAGTCCTAAGAATGAATTTTGTTGTAGAGACTAGAAACCCAAATCCAAGGAAGATTAAGGGGCCCCTTTTCTACATTACTTTAAGGGTTAAGAAATTCCTATTGTACAATTCCATAGTCAATTTTGATGTAGTGGTATCCATGATATGCAATATTATGTATAAGAGGTTGAATTTGATTTACCCATAGACTTTTAATGGTTAATTTAGATGAACAAGACTGTAGTCAACATGATTAGAGCATTGAAGTATATGATGATGGTTGTGCACTTACATCCAAATTTATTGGTAGTTAAGAAGTAATTGCAGTATATCTTCTTCTACTATTTTCAATGTTGCTCTCAAAGGAGTGGAATAAAATGCTATTAGATAATGGATATATACATGTATTACATTCATATAAAAGTGTTATATAAGGACCATATCATTAGAATGGAATTAGAGCAAGTATATTCAAATTATATAGAGGTATATTAAGAGCAAACATAGTCAATATCCCAATTATAAACTAGAATGAGAACCTAGATTAGGATGAGCAACAAAGTGAAGAGTACCAATTTGATAAAGTGAACATGATAAATAAAACTCTATAGGAGTATGGATATTTTTATCCCCTTGTGAAGAAACCAATTTGGGTAAACTATTTATTGTTGAATGACATGAATAAGATCTCAACACTTACCAAGGAGGACTTATAAACATTGGACTAGGGATGGATCATATTTTATAATGGATAATAGATTATCAAATAGATTTGATTACCTTAATGTGTATGATAAAAATATAATTGAACACACCATAGATTTTATCCCAGAGTAATTTCACTCTAATAAAAGCATAGGCTAGTCAAAGTGAAAAATAATCATGAGAAAGGAGCCAATAAAACGTGTATGTCACATCAAGAACTCAACCTAGATGGCTATCATGGTTTAAAAATTAAAAAAGCTAGTACATTGATTTGTAGATTTTAAAAACTTGAAAAAGGCCATCCAGGGACCATATTATATAAATAGTAGTTAGGTTAGGGCTGATGTCATTATTTGATTGATTCTCAAAATATAATTAAATCTAAGTAAAATATGAATACAATTATAATACAACCCTCATTACGAAGTAGAAAATCACATGTAGGAGAATCACCTTTAGCATATTTAGATAGTATTTTATAAATACCAATAGATTATGATCTCATTCAATACAAAGAAATCATTTTTATGTCTAGGAAGGAAGACCGTGCTATAGTTCTACTCGAGTGAAATAAATCATAGAGCTACCACTATCATCATAAAATAAAGGAGTATACTATTTATAGGTTATATAAACTCCATCTATAATTTCATCACCAAATTTGTACATATTAAAAGTTCAATCTTTTAAAATATCAATAAGAAGGAAAAATTTACATAAATATAGGAAGTATAAAGGGTATTCTAATGTATTAAGCAAGCAAACCTTGTGTGAGAAGTTGGCCAGATAACATGTAGAAAATTAGATAGCTTTATTGAAAAAGGAAGACAAAGAAGAGTAATATTAGACTCTATAATGTCAATAAGAAAAATGAATGATGGTAGGATTAGATATATGTAGATAGGGAACACACAATATGATTTTTCATAAAAGAGGAAATAAAGGTTTTACCAACAAAAAAGGTATTATTCATTGATGGTGTATTATTTAGAATAACTTTTGATAGTATATTTTTAAGGTGCGTAGATATAAAAAAGGTCCCATATTTATTTCAAAATTTTCATCATGGACCAATAGGAGATTATCATCAATCTTAAACCACAAGTCATAAGGTATTACGAGTGGGATATTATTGGCCTACTATATTCTGACTTATTTGATGGATGAAGAAGTACTAATCTTACTACATGTACATGGAAAGAAGAAGAAAACTACTATTTACATTACTAATTATCATTATGAAAGAGCTATTTTAGTAATGGTATTTTATTTCATTGACAAGATCAAATTGAATTTGAGTGATGGCCACCATTGAATGCTAACATCCATAGATCACCTATTTAATAGTTTGAGGTAGTTTTAATAAAAATACAAATTATGCAATGATCATAGAATTGATAGAAAATATTACCACATGCTTCAAAGTACCTATGATGGTCATAGCGGGAAATGCTAATATTTTATTGAATTGAAGGCTATACAATTTGTGATAGAGTATAGGATTGTAATAACTTTTTTCTTAAGTTACTAGCCATAAGGAAAATTTATAACAAAATATACAAACAAGAGTATAGTCAAAAATTTTGAGCGTCCTATTATGGAATAAAAAAGAACTAGCACACTTAGCTATGAAAGGTACTATGGATGGACAGGATCACATTAAAGGCTTCAATAGTAAAATTCCTAGACAAGATCATATATGGAAAATTAGTACTACCTATCAATTTAGAACTATCATTCATTCACTTGATAAAATAATTAGAGATGGAAAATGCATAAATGATACCAGATATTTATCACACATTAGTCCATGATTAAAATATGTCTTGATAGGAATGCAAATTCAATGGAATTCATGGAAGGTGACTTGGTGTGAGTAGGATGAAGATAAAAAAATATTGAAAGTTATTCCAAGTTTAACTTCCATTAGAGCATACCTTATTATATCATAAGAATCATAGGTGTGAATGCATATGAGCTCATATCCTAGTTGGAATCCTATTGCTATTTTTCATGAATGGACAATATGTGACACTCTTCTAAACTAGAATTAGGTTTCAATCCTATTGCATATAGTATACATAATTTTTATTGGAATAATTTAGGAATTTAGGTATGATCCATGTAACAACACACCAAATTAGTTGAGTTCAGGTATAATATGGGTAACAACATACAAGACCTTATTAAATCATAAGAACCATATGTGTGAATGCATATAAGCTCATACCCTAGTTGCAATCCTATTGCTAATTTTTATGAATAGACAACATGTGAAGCTCTTTTAAGCTAGAATTAGTTTTCAATCCTATTGCACATAGTATGAATAACTTTTGTTGAAATAATTTAGGAATTCAAGTATGACATAGATAATAACATACCATATTAGTTGAATTCAAGTATGATACAAGTAACAACATACAAGACCTTATTAAATCATAAGAATCATAGGTGTGAATGCATATGAGCTCTTACCCTAGTTGGAATAGTATTGCTAATTTTTATGAATGGACAACATATGAATCTCTTCTAAGATACAATTACGTTTCTTCCTATTTCACATAGTATACATAAAAAAAAATTGGAATAATTTAGGAATTCAAGTATGATACGAGTAACAATACAATAGATTGGTTGATGGGTTGATACTTTTAGTTAATTTTAAAATGATTTTGTTTTATTAACATTTATTCCTTTTAGGTATGTGATTTGCTATATTTTCAACAACATATGTAATATGCTTCATCACATTGTTATTATTCTTTTATAGTATTAAATCCCATCTAATATAAGCTAGTTTGATATTTGTAGTTGCTGGGTTAGTGAGAACAAAATCCCATCAAATTCTATGTGTAAGGTATATGTCATCTATGTCTAGAGTGCCCAACTTGTGTTTAAATGCAATCCTAAATTTGTGTAGTATTTCTTTAACATCTGACATCTAGATCTATTGCATGTGCTCAAAGGAAGCAAGCTTGTCACAAGGGAGAATGCATTAAAAAATATAATTAAACCTTGTCTGATTTAAAACATACACAAATATTTGTTTATTCATTTATCACCATGGAGGTTAAAGGATCAGCTTTCTCCATTGTTTTGTATCCCACCAAGAAGCACCTAGGTCCTCCATTATTCTACAGAAGTAGCGATTTTTATGTAGGGTCTCGAGTGACCTACATAAAATAGTAAAAGAGTGATCTTCTAGGCTATGATGTATCTAAAATACTATGATATTTTAATGGCTATTGGTTACTTAGGGAGTGTATAAATAAAAAACAATATTTAATAGATTTATTAATATAATCATAATTATGATGAAGAGAAAAATTGTTGTGCAAGTTGAAGTAGCCTTGATTTGAGATCTAGCAAAAATTACAAAATCCTATGATTTAAATGAATTGACTATAGTGATATGTCAATTTGTTTATGGAAAGTGAAAAACATAAAGATTTACATAGGGAGGGAAAACACCATGTGATTGATGAAATCTCAAGTTCAATATCTTTATCAAATTGATTGTAAGAGGAGAGGATAATTACCTTAGATTCCTAAGTGGGGGTGTAGGGAAGCCACCAAGAAAAGGTAGGAGTGAGGGAATCCCCTATAACATGCACATTATTTATCTCTCCATGTTAGCAAGTGACTCAAACTTTGAGAGCGGGAACATTTTATAGTGATGTATTCTTCCTTTTGAATTCTAAGCCCCAATGATGGGTAGTGGGGCAAGCTATACACATCCTTCAAGGAAAGGGTGAGCCTTATCCAATTGAATTATCACGAAATTTAAAAAAATAAGTGAGGGAAGTACATTCTAAAGCAATGTAGGGAAATTTTGACATTTTTGAACATGTAGGTATGGGAAAAATATGTGTCTAAGGAATTT
Organism: Wollemia nobilis; assembly: GCA_028583015.1. Taxonomy (NCBI): domain Eukaryota; kingdom Viridiplantae; phylum Streptophyta; class Pinopsida; order Araucariales; family Araucariaceae; genus Wollemia; species Wollemia nobilis. The sequence continues at coordinate 35,853,858 of JAQPPZ010017052.1, forward strand.
CTTTCCATTGGATCATAGGTTTGAGAGTAGAGGCAATGTCAATAAAATAAGTCAAAAATTTCTAGTTGCCTTAGAGAAAATAACATACAAAAGAAAAGGGTAATGAGTGTGGGACCAACTACAAAAATTCTACCAAAGTTGGAAAGATATTGAACCCTCCTATTAAAAAAGATAATTGGTTTTTATCACTTGATATAGTGTTAAAATTGGATTAAAAAAATGACCTTCTTAGTATCAAACACATCACACTTGTGAGTAATTTGTGTAGCTATGCATGCATTGGTAGTGATATATGTATTGTAAATTAACCAAGTACATAACTAGACATAATAAATCCCATTGAGGATGTGCAATATGCACACTGATGATTTCTCTTTAGTGGTAGTCATATTGACCATCACTTTAAGGACATTATCATTGTAGTTTGATGTTATGTAAACACCCTAAATTTGGTAGATTTGACCTTTATTCTAGCAATGTAAAGTAATCCATCTTATCAATTTAGTGTGACCTTAGTGTAATATAAATTCAAGGTTTTAGATGATACTTAGAGGCTATGGTTTCATGGAATAGTAGGAAATGATTTCAAGAGATGAGGTGGATGAGATTATGCATGGACATAGAGTTAAGAGCATCCTATTTTTTAAAAGGAAGATATTGTACAAAGACATAGTTGTTGAGAAGGTCAATAGGCATGCAATCACTTGAGGAGTAAAATTGTGACAAGTGATGTTAGAAATGCATGCTACAATATTTTTTCTAATCAGACTTCAATTATTTTTATTATAGGCTAGGATTTGACTATTTTTAGTGAGGTGAATTAAAGTAAGGGATCCCTTTTTTTAAGGATAAATTATATATCTAAGTTCTCTATTGCAAATGATAAAAGAAATAAAGAAAGTAAAAAGGGATAAAGAATTTAAAAAAGGACATTGCACATATGAGTATTTGTGTATGACATATTTTAGAGATATCCATTACAAAGAAAAACAAAAAAAGAAGGTGAATTAATTATTTGTAGTGGTGTTGTGGTTAAGCTTAGTTACATTGGTATTTTTTGATCAAATATCTTGAGTAAATTTGTAGACATATTTTCATCAAGTTTGAGTAATTTGAAATTGTGATTAATGGTCAACTCTAGTTGTTGATCTTAGGGGTGAGTCTTAGTTGTCAAAAAATATACTTTATCCAAGGATAAATGTCTTTGACTTAGTTAATATTTTCAATGTAACCTATGTCATTGATCACTATGAAGGAGGAATATGGATCTATACCTTTTAGATCTTACAAGAGACTAAACATATATATTTTAAACATTTGGTATCACAAGGTTGCTTATACCACTTGATATTTGAGGCTCATTATTAAGAATGATATTTCAAGTGATATTTGAATGAAGGCTATAAAGGTGATATCAAAGATTATTTAGAATGGAAATATTATCGATGAGACACATGTTTGGTCAATGGATATTTGACTTAAATATTATTGTACAATGTTTCCAAAATTGATTAAGACTCTAATTGGGATTGCTATATTGGATGAAGTTCATTGCTAGGATGATTTTTAAGTCTAGAGATTAGTACAATTTATGGAGTACACAATTTATTTTTGGTCAAGATTTTGGTTAGCTTGGTATATTGCTTGGATAGTTCAAATTAGTGCATTGGTGTCATAAAATCTAGAGTTTGGTCCGACTTTTGGTTTAACCAAGTTTTGTGGTTGGTTACAACTTGCTTCTCATCAATTTTTGGAGTTTAGTTTAATATTTGTTTCATGTACAGGAGTTTCTTAGTTGAGTTTTCAGTCTAATTATTGTATAGGAGTTTCTTAGTATAGTAACACCACTATAATAGTAGTAAATCCTTATAATGGAATGCTTATGTGTGTTAACGACTAAACCTTGTGGTACATCTAGTTTAATCATTAAGGAGGTGTTGGATTAATTTAAAAATTTAGGTATGATACATGTAACGACATATCAAATTAGTTGATGGGTTGATACTACTAATTGATTTTAGACTAAATTAGTTTAACTGATAGTTATTCATTTTGGGTATGTGATCTGCTATATATTTATAAATATATGTAATATATTTCATCACTTTGTAATGAATATTTTAAATTTATTTATTTTTGCCTTTTAAAAAATCCATCATATTAAAGTTAAAATCCTTGATGTGGTCTTGGTAATATAGGTTAGTCATGGATGGATTTGTTAAATGTCATACAATCTATCAAAGTGTACTGGGGAATAAAAACTACTAAGTCAAAAATAGTTTTGATTCAAGGAATCTATCAATCCATGGGTTTTGATCTTTTGATATTAATACATTGGAGCATCTAAGAGGTGATATTATGTTGATATAATTTGATCCATCAAAAATAAATTAGGATCAATGAACAGTAATCACCCCCCTTTTATAGTGATATTACAAATTACCTAATGCATCGATGATAAGAAACGTGGTGAGGTTACTGAATTTAACATAACTTAATGGGTTTAATGATAGTTTTAGAACTATTATGACTGAAGAAAAGAAGTATCACTTTGTATTACATCAAATGAAGTTGTACAATCAAGAATGGAGCTTAGAGTCCATTATATAGGAAGATAGTTTCCTTGCTCTTTACTCTACCTAAGATTCTATCCTAAGACTTATGTACATGTGGACTACATGCACATTTACATCATTGCACATTCCAACACTTGTGCATTTATTACTTCTTCCCCAAGTAACCACTTAACATAAAGTAATCTAATAATTAACATGTATTAAATAATGTAATATACTCTAACACCCCCTATATTACATTATTTGGTATGAATTCCTTTGAATTGCATAACTGATCTCTGAAAGTCTAAAATTTATTTCTTCCAAGATCTTTTGTAAAGATATCTACTAGTTGTTCTTCTGTAGGAATGTGCTTCAATATGATATGATGATTATGGAAGTGATATTTGATGAGATGGCATTGCACTTTAATATGCTTAGTTCATTCATGTATAATTGGATTTTTAACCAAATTGAGTACTCCTTGATTATCACAATGTATCAAGGTCAAAGTTTGTTTGATGCCCATGTCATATAGTATATATTGTAGCCATAATGCTTCACATGTTGTATCTCTTGCTACATGATATTATGCTTTAGTAGATGATTGTGCCACTGTATGTTATTTTTTACTATACCAAGATATAGGTCCTGAACCAAGATAAAATATATACCCTGAAGTAGACTTTCTATCATCAATAGAATTGACATAGTTTGAATCCGAGTAACCCTATAGACAAAAATACTTAACATTCTTCATATAAGTTAGGCCATAATCAATAGTATTCTTAATGTATTATAATATTCTCTTTGTAGCTTTCCAATGACTTTTCCTTTGTTCTTGCATGAATTGAGAAAGATAATTTACAACAAAGACTAAGTCAGGTCGGCTAGAAGATTTCTAATTAACTGGCTATACATGGTTGCTAAAACCAAAGGTGTTTCATAATTTTTGGATAATTGAATCCCTAGTTCCATAGGAGTATTTTTTGTCTTACAATTCTTCATCCTGTATCTTTCGAGTAAGGCTTCAACATATTTTGATTGAGTAATTATAATGATATCTTTATTTTGATGAATTTCCAGGCCGAGGAAATAATTCATCAGTCATAAATATGTCATCTCAAATGCCTTTTCAAGATCCCTTTTAATATCACTTATTATTTTATGAGCTTCCAGTGATCACTATATAATCAATGTATACTATTAGAATTAGTATATCATTTCCAATTCTTTCTGTAAATAGACTAGGATTAAAAGTACTTTGTTTGAAGTTATGTTATAATAAGTGATTATTGATTTTTATATTCCATGCTCTAGGTGCTTGCTTCAGACCATATAAAGAATTGTTTAGATGAATTATCCTTATATAAAATCAACTACTTAAAGGTCCAAATTACTCCTCATGGAAAAATAAAGTGAGGGCAATTTTAATAGTTGAGAAGCTTTGGGAAATTGTCAAAGGAATAACTAATAAACCTAATTCAAGTGATACAAATATTCAAAAGTTTAAAGAGAGTGATGCAAAAACATTACTGGTAATAAATTTTGCAATCACAAATGAAATACAACCTTACATCAGTTTAGTAGGAACATCTACAGAAGCTTGGAAAACCCTAGAAAAAATATTTGAAGGGAAAAATAAAGTTACTATCCTAAATCTTCAAACTCAATTACATTCCTTGAAAATGAATAATGGTGAAAATGTTGAACTATTCCTAAGGAAGGTGGAAAATATTAAAGGAAAATTATTAACCTTAGGAGAAGAGGTTAAAGATAAATTTCTTGTTCAAGTAACCATGAGAGCTCTTCCAGACAACTCCAAACATCTAGTTACATCTTTAAAAGTTCTAATTAAATATATATTATTCGATGAGCTAGTTAATATTCTTCAAGAATATGAGGTGGAAAATATAATGAAGGATGAAATGACTAACAGTGCATTGTTTTCAAAAGATACTCCATAGGGAAATATTGCATCATCCTCAAAAACATGAAGACCATGGAATAACATATATTGCCATGTATGTTTTTAAGTACCCAATATAAGTATTTAATATTATGTTATTGTAATGTTGGGGTACCTAGAAATAGATATTTGGGGATATATTATTATATTGTATAAGGGTTGGCATGGGCCACATATAACCCAAGATTGATTCTATTATAATATTATATTATATTATATTATATTATATTAATAGTGGGCTCCCCAAAGTAGAATTAGAAGATGAGTATATAAAGAAGAGATATTGGTCATTGTAATCATCATGAAGAGAATTATATTGTAGAAGTCTTAGCTTGTGGAGTTGAAGATCTTGTGGAGTGGATTCCTTCCAAAAGGAGTATTGTATGGTGTTGCCCTACCTCAAGGGTTTGCTTATGTTTTGAATACATTGCAGTAATTTCCATATTTGTCTTGTTTTACATTATGTGGATCATTCATTGTGGCTATTATGCAATATATCTGCAATTTGTTAATAATTTATGTGGATGAGAAAAGGAGGTTCTTAACTAGTGATATCAAAGCGGTGATTTGGGCAAAGTGGGTTTGTTTTTGTAGAGCTAGGGCACATTTCTTAGGAGCAATGATTTGGGAAAAGTGAGGATTTGTTTTTGTGGAATTGCAGAATTAGGGTTTTTTTCTGGAAAAATATCTCATCTTTTAGGAGCTTTATCTCTATGAAAGTTTATCTGATTTAGACGATTCTTGGACTAGTTTGTGCAAAATTTTAAGAGCTTTATAATGAGTGGTCATATGAAGGAATCTATGTAGTATTAATGGAGATATGACATTTTGAAGTCAGTCATACAAAACAAGGGCAGTGACAAATTTTCAAATCGTGAATTTTTTGGAAGATAAAATTTAGTTTGGGTAAGCAAATCAATTGCAATTTATTTTTTTTGGAAGAAAAATTGCAGATCTAGTTTATTTTATGGAATTTTAGCTTCAAATCAATGGGAAGATATAAATTTCATAAAACCCTAGGTTGCATTAGGGCATCAATTATGGAAATACACAATGTTTTTGAAGGAAATGTTATTGTGTAGCGACCCCGGGATGCACGCACCACTCTTTTTACTCTACTTGCAATGTATTAAAACCCAAAAATGAAATGGAAGACAATGAAAAGCATATAACACGGAAATAACAAAGATGGATCTCTTTATTTGTATTGAAACCCCGTTACATGTCGGTCCCTCTTAGGGATACCCATTTCGATACAATAAGGTTACAAATAGGCAAAGAGTGCCTCTTTCACAAAGAGGTGGTGCGCTTCCAAAAGCTTCCCGGTTCTACACATGGAAATGTATGAGGGCTTACAGATGCCTCCTTCTCCAGGCCTGTTTCCTAGAGGGATCCCTTTTGCTCTCGTATGTTGCAGATTTCATCCGATGAACCTGTGGCCCTGTAAGCAATGAAACAACAACACACGCTTAGATGTTCGAGAATACCTCCCCGGATGAGGTTGTTAGCAATGAATATAACAAATGAAAGCAAGTGCAAATTAGACTAATGCTATGAATGCGAATGAATGAAATGATGCTATGCTAATGATATGCTAAAAAAAATAATGAATCTAATGTCTAAAACCCTAAGCTAAGCCTGCGGGCCACTATCCAAGACAACGGCCGCTAAAGTGACTCTCGTCCTCTTTGCTCCAAAGCTATGGACCAAAGCTTGTATCCGATGTTGAAATAATGGTTGCTATGCTCCCCAATTTGTCAGGGCTTCATCGTAAATGTGATCTCCAAGGGAAACTCTCCAAGTCTCGAAAGCTCTCCTCAATGACCTGTCTTGATAAATTCTGGATTACTTGGATAAAGATCTCCAGATAAAAGATGAATAAAATATCTCCTCTCTTGGTGCTCTTAGGCTTGCACCTTTTATAGTGTGAAACCCTAGGTCTATGTCCAAGCCCTAGGAATGAATTCCTCATGCGTAGTGAGAGTTAGCATGAGAAGATTTTTGTCTTTTCTATGTTTAAAGACCAGTTAACTAAAGTCTAAATGCAAACTTAAGTCTCCCATGTGAACTGGTCATGAAAGGGAATGCAAAGTTACTCCCGCTCACCTTTATTGCATGCAGACTACCACTTTTACCCATGATTAGGCATGTTTGTCGGCAAAACTGCTTTTATGGTTTAGCCGTTGTCATCTACAGTGACTAATATCTGGTCACTGTCATCTATAGTGGCTAAGGTCTGGCCGCTCTAGGCTTGAGCGGCTAAGATCTGGTCGCTCTTGGCTTGAGCGGCTAGGCTTGGATGGCTTGAAAAGGCCCCAAATGAGTGGTGAGAACCACTGTTGATGCTTGGAAAGTCCAATATTATGTCATATGATCTTATGAATGTGTCTATGTGAGTAGCTCCCCTAAGCATGACACATTTTAGGTGTCTACAGATGCCCCTTTTTGCGATGCGTTGTGTGGAAAACACAACGCTGAGCAAAAATGTAGACTGATCTATTTTGTAGGGTGTATGGTGATCAATGGTCTGATCAACGTCGGATGGCCCAATCATGCAAGATGGCATGCATCCTTCGAATCATCGCCTCAACATTCGAAGGACTTAGCTCAGTGGCTTGGGCATGTTAAATTGCACTCATTCCTCAAACTCAATCGGGTAGCTTCAGTTGCTACAACAATTCTGACCGGTAGGAGAGCTACAATTGAAGATGTCATGTCTGCTTACGTTCCCAGAAAACAAGGGAAATTTGTGATTGTTGTATGCAATGATTCATAGGATGAACATGATTTTGATGTGATCGAGTGATCTTTTGTTGATTTGATTATGATTATGTTGAAGTTTTGAACTACTTCCTCACACAATGGATTGGTGAAGAAATGACAATGAATGAAGCGACAAGTCGCTTGACCAATATGACTAATCTGGTTCCTTTCTAGCATTTGTTGCTTTTAATGGGCAATCCCACATCCAAGTGTGATTCCAATTGTTTATGATAATCATCCATCCTTATCCCGAGGAGCGGTCCAGCTATCAATAGCCTTCTTAGGGAGTTAGGATGAGTGATTCTATTTATGTTCATATTGTATCACTTTGGCTTAATGTTTTTGGTATCATAGGGGAATTAGGATGATCCTTTCGCACCCGTGGAGCAGTCCGACCATCTTGGTCTTCTTCGGGATTGAAGGGTGGCACATCGTAATTCCAAAATGAAATGTTTTTGCCCCAAGTGGCCTTATGGTAACCTACTCATCTCATCGAAGTGCATGGAGTGTGAATCGCTGCAATCATCGAGTGGATAGAGTAAGTAACTGGGTACGAGGCCTGCTTGAGATTATGCTTTTATGTGATTTTTTTGTTATTTTGATCATCAAGATGATTTTAATTCATAAAAATGCATTTATTTAATGTTTTTTTTGTTATCCCCCATGGAAGGAATCTTTTGTTTTCATCTGTGGAGCAGGCCACTATCAGGTCCAGCGGCCTCTGAGTCTCTGCCTGTGGCTATTGTCACCTTGAGCGACCATGAAGTTTGGGCCGTTGACGTCAGTAGCGGCCAAGGCATAATTTGAAAATATAAAAATACACTTTTAGGGTTTTTGACCTATCATTTTCTTTATTGACAATTCACTTTTTAGAGCTCTAGTGAGACAGTGATAGTTGCAGTTTCGAAAGGTACCTGCATCGAGGATATGGTTGCGCTAGGTGAGACATCAACTATTGGAGGAGTCAGAGCTTCTCGAGTATTCTTTCAAACCCTAACCTCTTTTCCTCTTTTGGGTAAAATTGAACCTCACTAAGTAACTGGTAAATGAACCTCACTAAACCTGTTGGTAATGAACGAAATCCGTAGCTAGGCTTAGTATAGGTTTTTATGTGGTGGGTTGGTCCCCATTTTTGATGTTTTCAATTTTTTTGCATTTTACGGCCTAGGGTTCATGGGTTTGCCATGTCGCCCTTCGGTCGTTATCACTCAGAGCGATAGAAACTTGGTCACTGTCACTCAGAGCGGCTAGGTTTGAACCCCAATGGTCAAAAATTTGATCATTGGGCTTTAGCCACTATTGTCTCTAACAGCTAGATTCTGGCCACTATGGGCGACAACGGCTAAATCCCTTAGCCAATTTTGCAAATATTTTATTATTTTTTTTGGATTTTTTGAGATAGTTTTTAATTTTTTTGGAATTTTGAACTACTCTTTAGCATGTGTTGCATGCCTAGGTGTATTTATCCCCCCCTCTTTGCTCATATTTAGGAGAGTGTCATATTTTTCATGTTTTATTAGGATTTATGCCTTAGATGCATTGTAGTTATGTTTCATATTTCTTTTGCTTTGCTTAGATCCTTACTGCTCGAGCTCGAGACCCGAGGCTCATGAATGACCTTCTACCTCTTCTGGATGACATGGATTGGAGGTGGCTTAAGGCTCGCGAGCTCTAGTATGTTACTAGACTACCTCACATTATGTCAGATCAGGCTTACCTTATGGCTTTGGCCCATCGTTGGGACCCTCGGACTAATACTTTCCACCTCCCGACCAGTGAGATGACCATTACGTCGAAGGATGTGTACAGGATCTTTTGGATCCCTTTTGATGGGGTGGCCATTGTTTCTTTGGCCACTAATGATCAGGTGGTTATCTTCACTCGGGTGTTCAGAGGGCGCTCTGAGGATGCTCTCAAGGACACCAAGTCTGGGGGAGTGTCCATTATCCATTGGTATCGAGAGCATGTTTTCACAGTGAGGCATGCGGTGTTGTTGATGGTCATCAACAACGTCCTTATCCTAGATTGCTCAGGCTTGAGGTTCCCTTGGAACCTCCTTGCGATGGTTCAAGACCTGATGGATAGTGAGGAGCCTATCAGATATGCATGGGGTAGGTCTCTACTAGCTCAGTGCTATGATGAGTTGTACCACATCCACCGGAGGGGTCATGTCAGCATCACCTGTAGTTGGCTTTTGCAGATCTGGGGATGGGAGCACATTAAGGTAGATCATCCCAAGGGGCTTCCTATTGAGATCATAGTTGTGGATGGGTGGATGTAGTGCTATGCTGCTAGATGGGCTAGAGAGAGCGAGGAGTGCAAGAGCCACACTTTTGTAGGGGAGTTGACTCATTATACTGATACTTTCACTAGACTCTAGGCTGGAGATGTCATATGGCACCCGTATCATGAGTGTCCTACTTGGGATGACCCGACTAGTTTTACTGCTAGGACATGGTGCGAGCGATGGCTCATCGACCACAAGATTAACATCTAGGAGCACTTCTTCTACTCTCGGGTTCTTCGTCAGTATGGATTGCAATAGGATGTGCCACTAGTACCATTTTTGTATAGGTGCATCGGAGCAGAGAGAGACCTCCCTCCTCGATAGGTTATAGAGTTAGCTGATGAGGAGGATGCCCCAGTTGTTGATCCTAGAGTGGTTGGGGGAGTCACAGATGCATTTGTGCGATGGTGGGGTGACCTGATGTGGCATGGTGAGGGTAGTCTAGGCCGAGAGGATGATGGCAGAGATGGGGCAGATCCATCGAGGCGCAAGGTTCATGCTAGGACTACGATGTGGGGCCAGCAGGCAGAGCAGGTGGTAGTGGAGGAGCAGGAGGCTCTTGAGGAGGTGGAGGAGGAGATGGAGCCTAAGGAGAGAGATTCTCCTCTCAAGGCACAACTACATGATGTGGAGGCCAAGCTCCAGTCGGCCAAGATATAGGTACAATAGCATGATGCCATCATAGCTCAATGAGATACCACTATAGCACAGCTTTCAGACTAGATATAGGCTTTGTAGGCCACTATGGGAGGAGCTACCTGGATGTAGGTTGTTGTTGCTCCTCCTACTCTCGAGGGTCCTTCGAGGGTAGCTCTCAAGGATGAGATCAGGCATCTACAGGGTTTTTTAGATGAGAGTGATGTACATATTATTGAGGATGCAGCCCATATTGCCGCTCTCTCGAGGTAGATCAGGAGGCTAGGAGCCATCCCTAGAGAGAGGAGCCACAGGTGGGTCATAGGTCAGTAGGAGCTCTACAGCAAGGTAGTCTTCCATCCAACTTGGTCATGGGGCCTAGACTCATACTGAGAGACCAATAGGGTCCAGCTCACACCATTCTCCTAGAGATCCGACCATAGGGGGCGGTGTTGCAGGGGGCGCAGGCCCAGTATTTTGATTGATGGTGCTCTTGGTTTTATTTTTGAGGTCGGTTGACCTATATGACTATAGCCCATAGGCATTTTTGTATATCCATGGACTTGATACACACATTTATATGATATCTTTGCTTTATGACTCATTATGTGTATCATTTATTGCTTATATTTTTGTTTTATTTTGTTTTATGATGTGATGGATGATGATGAATTGATGTATGTATGTGTTAGGTGATAGATGATATTTATGATGATGTGGATTTGAAATAGATGCTAATGTGTGTATATTTATAGATGTTCATATGATATGATGTGATGTATTATGAGTTGATCTAATGATGGATTTATGGTTATATGCAAATGGATATTGCTTATATGTTTTATGATGTGCTTTATGATGTAATGATGGATGATTGATGACTTTTGTATTTATGGATGCAATGTTATTGTTAAATGCATGTTTAATTTTGCTTTAATTGTATGCATCTAGCTTTTGTGATGGTATGGTATGAATGAACCTGTATGCTTTAATCACTTAAAACATAAGGAATGCATATGATATTAACAATCTTAATGGGTGATACCATAGAAAGTAAAAAAATAATCATGAATTTAAATAATCACTCCTATCATAAGAATTGATTAAGTATTCATATGTGAGATGTAATGGTGTGAAATGTATGTATTTTCTTGACAAGTTTCTATAAATTAAAAGATATAAAGTAGTCAGTGGTCGTCTATATATTATTTCTAATATATATGCGGTATCTATCCTACTATGTTGATACCCCCTAATTTATAGAATCTTATAAAGAAAATGTTGGTATGATTGATGAGATGATTTGTTGCTATATAAGAATTTTTGGGGCTTTTCTTGAGATTCAAATATTCTAGTTACCCTATCAATAGCTGCGTACTGACCATACTAGACTTTTGAAGAAGTAAGGCTTTCATCATGGACCTATGGATTCATTGTCCCTATGTGTGCAAATGAATATATTTAGATAGAACACAATATTTTCCTCCGATGTCAAGTGGGATTATTTCAGCCCATTGCTAAGATCGGGGAACCTCAATTGTTCATCTTATCCTATGTTGGACTCAGTTGGACTATACCACTAGGTGACCTTGGGTTACCTAAAGCTAGCTCATCCACATTCAAACATTGGTCTACACAAATGCATAATGCCTTTGTATTAGACATATCATCATGCTTTTGGTTTGATTGTGTTGAGAATTCCAGGGATTCAAGTTCCATTCCCTTATTTTCTTCATTTTGACTCGGGATACTTGCTCATGTCTAGTGATGAAAATCATTATTTATTTTAACTAATTTTTTTGAGCAAGGGATCTTGTAGTGATGATAATCACTATTTATTTTTCTTTTGTTCTTTTGATATTTTGTACTATGACTTTGGGCATTGATGTTCGACTTTTGATGATTTTGAATTTGAGATTTTGAATTTAGTTTTTGTTCCAAGATTTTTGCTTATTGTTATGTAAGCAAGGGATGTATGCAGTGATGATAATCACTCATTTTTAGGTAGGGCAGAACTTGTCCTTTTGCCAATTCTTAGCACCTTTGAACCGGTTGCACAGGGGGATAAGCAAGGATGACCCTTTTCGCTTAAGGTAACTTAGAACCCTATATGCAACTTTCATCTTCCCTTGTCCAGCTAGGATTTTAGTGTTTCAATTAGTGATGGGATTCTGAATATCTGAGGTTTTCATGACTATTCCTTATTCTCTACTAATCAATATGGCTTTTCACAAAAATTGATAAGACCACTAGATATGGTTGAATAACCAAAAAACCTTAGTATATTATGTATAGCAACTGATAATGGTTGTGTTGAGAAACACAATTACACACATGAATGAATGGATGATGGTGGATTTTGTTTTGATTTATGATACAAATTGTGGCATTACTTGTAATATTGTGATCATACCATATGCGAATGTAATGGAAATGATAATGTAATGCAATTATGTGGATGCAAGATGTGAGATGCAATTGTTTTTGTATTTTTATTTTTATGTTGTTTTTGTATTTTTGGATTAATGTGACCAAAGGGCTTATTGTGCCTTTGGGGCTTTTTATTTTTGACCAAGTAGCATGAAATACCCTTGGAGCATTTTGATTGGAATTTGACCAAGTGGCATGAATACCCTTGGAGCATTTTTATTGGAGTTTGACCAAGCGGTTTGTATACCCTTGGAGCATTTTTATTTGAGTTTGACCAAGCGGCTTGGATACCCTTGGAGCATTTTTATTTGAATTTGACCAAGCAATTTGAATACCCTTGGAGCATTTTATTTGATTTTGACCAAGCGGCTTGAATACCCTTGGAGCATTTTGAATTTGATTTTGACCAAGCGACTTTGATACCCTTGGAGCATTTTAATTTGATTTTGACCAAGCAGCTTTGATACCCTTGGAGCCTTTGATTGTATTTTGAATTTTTATGTTTTTATGATTTGTTTGTGTTTTTGACATATTTGAATTTTTTTGTATTTTTGACATATTTGAATGTTTTTGTATTTTTGACATATTTGAATGTTTTTGTATTTTTGACATATTTGAATGTTTTTGTATTTTATGTGTAGAATGCCTTCAAGTGAATGATATTGAGAGGTTCAGGCTCTTCAACACCATCTAATGATATAAGGTGATATGCTCCAGGCCCAACTCTTTGTGAAATCATGTACGGGCCTATCCAATTTACCGTGAACTTGTCTCGCAGGTGCGACAGCAGATTCAAATTTTATTGGTTTTCTTTGAGCACTAGATCTCCAACCTTGAATTCTCTTAAGTGGACTTTACTATTGTAAGCTCATGCAAGGTGATCTTGGTAAATGTGAAGATGCTCTAAAGCATTGACTCATCATTCATCAAGAAGCATCAACTGATCAAGGTGGTCTTGTCGTGTGGCATCATCATCTATGTAGTCTTTTAATGCTATGCGTAGAGTTGGAATTTCCAACTCTAGTGGCATGATGGCCTCAGTGCCATATACTAGTGAAAATGGTGTTGCCCTAGTGGGCATCCGTATACTAGTCCTGTATGCCCATAGTGCAAGAGGTAACTGCATGTGCCAATCCTTGTGATTGTCTTGCACCATCTTCCTCAAGATGGAGACTATTATTTTGTTCGAGGCTTCTGCTTGCCCATTTGCTTGTGGATAATAAGGCATTGAAAAACTATGTTGAATATGGTATTTTTTCATTAAAGCATGCACATTTTTGTTCTTGAAATATGGCCCATTATCCGATATTATCTTCGAAGGGACCCCAAAATGACTTATGATATTGTGGAGTATAAACTCCGTAATCCTCGGTCCAATTGTCGATGTTAAGGGGATCGCTTCAACCCATTTAGTGAAGTATTCAGTGGCCATTATGATGAATGTGTGTCGGCCTGAGGATGGGGGTGAGATCTTCCCAATCAAGTCTAGTCCCCACTATGAGAATGGCCATGCTTCCTGGATGGGTTGCAAGGCTTGCGATGGTAAGTGCGTTAGATTTGCATGATGTTGGCACTTAATGCATTTCTTGACATACTCGTAGTAGTCCTTTTCCATGGTGGGCCAATAGTAACCCATTCTCAATATGCGCTTAACGATGGCCATGCCACTGAAATGCCCTCCACATGTGTCATCGTGAGCTTGCAAAATTTCCCAAGATGCTTCTTGGGGCTCAAGACAACGGAGTAATACTCCATCATATCCTTATCTATAGAGGATTTCTCCTAGAAAGATGTATCTTGTTGCTTTCTATTTGAATGTTCACCTTTTAGTATGCGATAAACCTTGAGGTACTATTCCAAGTTTTAGGAAGTCCCGTAGTTGGGAAAGCCAATCCTGATAAGCCACGACTTCTATAGAAAATATGGCTTGCTCTTCCTATATTCTCGAGTTGGTGAACATAGATTGAGGAACAACTCTATGGTGTATGGTTGTGCCACACTCCATAGGTCCTTGGGAGATCAAAGACCCCCAAGGTACCATTTGCAAGAAATCTCTAGCTATGAAGGACCAATCCTGATTTGGTTCGATGTGGATCATGTTGACTGATTCTTGATTGTCAAAAGCTTCACGATGTATTGCTGAGTGCGAAAGCACTTTCACATGAATGGTTGTAAAATTAGCAGATGGATTCTGAGGGATTAAGGATCCCAAAGAGGCCATGGTGTCTACAAATCTATTTGACATACGAGGGATTGCCTCGATGTCATACCATTCCAGTTGGGCTAGGTAGGTGTCAACAAGTTCCTTGTAAGTCTTCAGGAGTGGGCACCTACATTGAAATAGTCCTTTGACTTGGTTTACTATGAGCAAGGAGTCACCAAAGATATTTAATATTTTAATGCCCATTGCTATGGTTATTTGGAGTCCCAAGATCAATGCCTCATATTTTGTGTTGTTGTTTGTGCAAGGGAAGTCTAGTTTGAATGATAAGGGCAATGGAGCACCCTACGGTGTGATAAATACAATCCCTGCTTTACCCCCTTGTTCACACTTTGAACCATCGAAGAACAATGACATGTCTCTTTCTTTCTTAGGTTCTTCGAGTTCTAGTAGATCTGATAATGCAAAGACTGCATCATCAGGCAATTCTATGGTGAGAGGCTTGTTATCCTGAAGAGGCACCTCTACTAATTGATCTGCTATGACTTGTCCCTTGATGGAATTTTGGCTTATGAACTCTAGATCAAATTCTATCAATAGCATGATCCACTTTGCGATACGTGTATTGTGATATGTCTTGCTCATCATGTATTGCAAAGGATTTTGTTTTGATATGATGTAGGTCATATGGCTTAGCATGTAGTGTCACAACTTTTGAGTTGCAAAGACCATTGCTAAACACAATTTTTTGACATACGCATATCCTAGCTCATAACTCACCAAGGTGTGACTAATGTAATATATGGCTTGCTCTTTATCTTGTGCATTCTTTTGGGCTAACATGGTGCCCAATGCAAAATCAGTAGCCGATATATATAGTAAAAATGGTATGTCTGGCCTTGGTGGAGCCAATACTAGTGGTGTTGCCAGATAAGTTTTGATCTCTACAAAGGCTTGATGGCATTCTTCATCCCAATGAAAGGGGACCTCCTTGCATAGAAATCGATTCATAGGTCGGCATTTGTCTGATAATTGCATGATGAATATTTTGATGGATGCTATCTTGCCTTGTAGGCTCCTTAGCTCCCTAATGTTGGTAGGGGAGGCCATTTCCAATATAGCCTTTACCTTTGCAAGATCGACTTCAATGCCTCTCTTGGATACGATGAATCCCAAAATCTTGCCAAAAGTTATACCAAATACGCACTTCTTAGGATTCAATCGGACATTGTGTTCAATGAGGTGGTCAAAGACTTGTCTAAGGACTTCAACATGCTCTTGCCGCAATAGGGACTTGGCCAGTAAGTCATCCATGTAATCCTCTAATATCTTATGCATATAGTCATGGAATATGTATGTCATGGCCCGCTGATATGTGGCACCAACATTTTTGAGACCGAATGGCATCACTTTGTAATAGAATGTTCCCCACAGAGTAATGAAAGCAGTTTTATGTTGATCTTCAGGCTTAATCTGAATCTAGTTGTATCCAAAAAAACCATCCATTAGGGAGAGCATCTCATGACCTACGGTTGCATCTACAAGAGCATCTATGTTTGGCAATGAGAATGAATCCTTTGGTGTTGCCCTATTTAAATCTCTAAAGTCTGTGCAGATATAGACTCTTCCATCGAGTTTCCCCATGGGTACCATGTTTGACACCCACTCAAGGTAGTCGATAGGAACTATGAACACTGCATCCAATAGTTTTTGCAATTCATTCTTTACCATCAAAGTGACAGTTGGATGCATTTTCCTCAGCTTTTGCTTGAATGGCTTCTTCATGGGATCCAATGAAAGGTTGTGAATGACTAACTTTGGATCTATCCCTGGCATGTCTTTGTAAGTCCAAGCAAAAATATTTGGCCTCTCCTTGAGGAGAGGAATTAGGATGGCTTGTTCCTCTGGAGATAGACTTTCTCCAAACTTGAATTTTCTTGGTTGGGTAGGATCATCACTGATGTCCACCTCGAAAGTCACTTCTATAGCCATATGTGACCCATCCTCTAGTTGATGAGGCATGGGTATCAAATGAATGTCATCGATAGGATTTATAGGACCTACTGACTCAGGATCCAAACCAACATGGAAGATGTCATACGCACAACCTGATGCAAAATGGAATGGTTGTAACATCTCTTCATTGGGGAAGAGGTCTTCAGGCTCTATGGGTGAATCAGCATGATCCCAATCGATAGCCTCTACATCAAGATGCAATGATTTGGTAGGATCTGCTAGATTATGAAGTGGAGTGGCCAAATCAATGGAGATCATGTTGATGGATGGGATGAAATCTCTAGGACCACATGGGTGCAATCTTATCTCAAAGGTTTCCCTTCCATACTTACGATGAGGCTCTGGAGGAATGGGAATTTTTGGATCTGGCCCATGAGCAGGGCGGATAATAGGATCATTGGGCTCTAATCGCTCTCTGAATGTAGGCGAGAGGGGATTGACCATCTGGTGAATGGCAGCTAGGTCAACAGGTCTCCCCAAAAATTATAGATGAGGGTCTATGGCATGGAGTGCCGCCTCTCTCTCTACCAGCATGTCGACTTGCCGCAAGTGGTGAGGCCCAAGATAAGCCATCTCAGTTTTAGAGTCAAAATCATCATCGCTTATCCAAAAACTATTAGCATTGGTATGTGGCCCTAAGACAAGGGGCTCATGCCTTGGCCCCATGTAGGCCATCTCTATTTCATCTTCATATTCTTTATCACTTATGAAGAATCCATTTGCATTTGTCTCTTGCCCCAAAGTCAGGGGTTGATGGCTCAGGCCTAAGTAGGCTCTTTCTATTGAGTCTTCTGATTCATAGTCACTTTCATCCGATATGTACCCACTCTCATTATGGATGGACCATGTGAATATTTGTAAATAGTGAGGCCCATGGTAGGCTAAGCCAAGTTGTGCCTCATCATCACTTGCTTCATATCCATTCTCCTCATCCCATGAGTTGTACCCTATTGGGGTGGAATCAATTGAGATGTTTGGATGATAAATTTTTGGTGGTGAGTACGTTCACCATGGCCACTTGTCTGTTGCTCAAATTTCTTGTTCTTAGGGGGTGATAAGGAATGAAATCGATGTCTTCTCCTAACCCTAAGCTTAATCTATCCAATGCTACTACAAGAGAGTCATCTCGACCTCCAATATAATAGCCTAACCCAAACCTATCGGAGGGAAGCTGATATTGTGGCTCGTATGGCCGCCTGCACCCCTGCTCATATATACCAAGGCCATAGCCATGCCAATGGCAATGCTCAAAGTAGCTTAGAGAAAACTCAAGATTAGAGAGGTAACGAACATTGACCATGAATAATTCATCATAATCCTCTTCTACGTCTGAAGACTTATGGGCGCAGTCTAGGCCGACATAGATAAAATTGGTTTGGTTGGGAGGGATTCCAAGTGGAACCATTATTCCCACTGGTGGTCTCAAGTCCTTAGGTCTTCCCATGTCTTGTGCAGACTCAATGATAGGCGTAAAGGTAATGTTCTACACAAGGTACTCCCCTATGCCTGTGCTTGCCAAGTGTATTGATGCATGCGATGTGGATGACCCTACGGATGACACTGGCGAAGCGGGATGGTAATCACTATCTTCATCTTGATCTTGAAGATCTTCTTCTTCCATAGGACTTGGCATTTTAGCAATGGCTATAGTTGGCACTTCCTTGGGCCTTTCTTCCTCGACTAAGGGTGCCTTTAGCTTCTGATTATCTTTTGGTTTTGAAGTTGATGGTACTTTGGAAGCATTGACTATTTTAAGTGCACCAGGAGGTGTTGATGTGCATGGGTCTTTTCTTACCCTTTTGTCTTTGTTATCCAATTGTGTGGTTGGAGATGAAGGTGCTACGTATAGGTGGGTAGAAGGAATTACAAATTCTCCTAGAATGTCCACCTGATGGATGTATTTAAATGGCTCTTCATCGGCCAGAACCACATAGACTTTGTTTTCATGCACATACTTGACACACTGGTGCAAGATCGAAGGAACACACTTCATGGCCCTTATCCAAGGATGCCCTAGGAGGATGTTGTATTGCATAGCCCCTTCCAAGACATGACACATCACAGGGATGGTCTTGTGCCCCACCTTGATGGGTAGGACTATCATTCCCATAGTATTGCATAAAGCATCATTAAAAGCTCTCAATGTGTAGGCTCCTGGAATGATATTGGACTTGGGGATCTTGAGGTGCTCTATTGCTATTGTTGTAATGATGTTTATTGATGAACCTGTATCGACCAAGACCCTCTTGAAAGGTAAGTCATTGATTGCCACCATAATGTTCAGTGGAGGGTCTGGTAAGGTAGTAGGCACTGTCTTAATCTCATAATCATAGAATCGAATTACAAGTTCCTGGCATTCTTGTACTTGTCCCACAAAATGAGTGAATGCATTTACATCTTGTGGTTGGAGCTCAATTGTCCTTAAAATTTCCATTAAAGTCTCCCTATGCTTTGGGGACTATTGTATGAGCTCATAGATGGATAACTTAGTTGGAGTCATCTATAGGTTTTGCTCCAATCTACTCCGGATAGTTACCACAGGTCATGTTGGTGGACCTGGAAGGTTGTCCTGCCTCTACCTAGGTGTGGCTAGGACATTCATGGGAGCTACAAGAGGTTGTGGTTGACCATACCATCTAGTCTTGGTTGCTATGTTAACAATCTCAACCATCCCAATGCATCCGTGGGTAGGTATATCAGCTCAAACCTGATTGACTTGGGCCCCTTGCTCTCTAGGGGCCTCATGATTGGGCAATGGGTTTCTGTATATGCCCATGTCTCTGTTATCGAGAGCCAGTGGGTTGTCAACTTTGAGTTCTCCCACCTCAATCATGTTTTGCACTTGATGCTTAAAACCAATGCAAGCCTCAATGTCATGCCTCGATATCCTATGATAAGGGTAAAATTGATCTTCCCTATATCCTTTTGGCTTAGGATGGTTGGGATCTATAAGAGGTATATCAAGAAATCTGATCCTCTTGGCCTCGCTCAACTGATTAAATATTGATTGCATTGATTCTATCAGAGGCATGAAATAGCGAGGTGGCTTGCATTCTTTGTTTCACCCCTGATTGTTCCTTTGATCGTAATTGGTTGGTGGGGGATGTGCTTGATAGTTCTGGGGTTGTTGTGCACCCCCATCCTTAGGTGTAGCCAATATGACTTGATTGACTGGAGTAGGGTTGCCTTACTTCTACTTGTACTTGTCATTCTTACCATTCTTGTTCCACTCCTTTTTGTTTTAGAGTTTAATGGTTCCCTCATCTACTTTTATGTCTTCGATGAGTTTGGCTTGTGCCAAAGCTTCCTCAAATGAAGGATACTACTGAAGTTGTAGCAAGAGGGAGATGTGTTTGGAACAACTTTTGGTGAACATGTGAATGATCTCTTCTATGGGAATGGAGAATGATAACTTTGCCATGACTTTTCTCCATCTATTCCCATAATCCATTACTGGCTCATCATCATACTATTTCAAGTTGGCCAGGTCTGAAAGGTTCACCTTCTTCTTAGCACCAAAGGAGAAACGCTTTAAGAATGCGTTTACTAGTTGTTCAAAGTTGGTTATGCTATGCTTAGGTAGTTGGTTGAACCATTGAGTGGCAGCACCTAAAAATGTCATTATGAATGTTCTTAGCATGAGAGCATCATTGTCTTCAAGATGAAAACATGCATTGATAAAATTGGTGACGTGCTCTTGTGCATCCTCTTCACCCTTAAATTTTTCTAACCTAGGCATCTCAAAGTGCTTAGGATATGGAGGGCTAGGGATTGATGGGCACAATGGTTGGTTGTGTATTTTACTCAATGTTGGCGAGTTCCCAGCTGCCTCTTGTTTCTCAAAGGATTTTATCTTTTTAGAAATTTCTTGAAATACCTTTGATGCATGGATTTCCTCCTCTTGTAGGCCTACTCACAGTGGCAATGGAGGTAACTCTCTATCCATTTTATTTGTTCTATTTTCCTCCCTCCTATGAGGGGACTCAAGATTGTGATCCTGGTTTGTTATGTTTGCCCTTTCCCCACTAGTTGGATTTCATTCATGGTTTGGTGGGTGATTTCATTGTGGGCTATCTTGTCTAGTGCGCCTCTCCTTAGGTGAGTCAGTGCATCTAGTTCTTTGGTGGTCACCACCATTTGTCTATAAATTTCTAAGAGCTAGCCACTCAGCTTGCTCTCTTAAGCGCTGCTCATGTTGGTGCAAGAGTCTTTCTCTTTGTTTATCCTATTTGAGAGCTTCCACTAGCTCTCACTCCTTACGTAACACATTTTCTAACCATCTCACATGGTCAGTTTACACTGTCATAGAAGACTCATGTTTATCTGACTCTATTCTTGTTGTCTTGACTCGCAGATTCCTCGAGGAGGTTTCTGCTGTACCTGTACTCTTGCTAGCTAATGTGACTTGTTCAGTGTACTATTGAGTATCCCTATGATCAAACTCTATACGTCTACTATGGGGTCACTCTGAGGTACCCCCATACTGAGAGATGTGCTTAGAAGTCATAGTTCATGAGCTTCCAGATGCAGAGTTCTCAGTAGCTACAGTTCTTTGAGTTGGTCATGTAGGAAACCGATCCAACCCGTCTAGCTGTCTTGTTTTCCATGGCTGGTCCCATGGGGTGCCATTCACTCCTATGAGGTCATAGTCTATGGGAATATTTCCTTTTGTGTGAAGGGTTTCTTCTATCTGATTCCCATGACTAGATGTAGCTCTAGTTTCCTGCCCTTCAGTGGGTAGACCTGTTTCATATGTTTCTTGTGAATCTTGAGGTGTTGCAACTCTTGCTTGCCTTCTTGATGAAGAGGGCTTTGTGGTGACATGTTTTCTCCATGTGGATGGAGATGTAGCAGTCTCATCATCCCTATGTGAAGAATGAGTTTTAGAACCTTATTTATGTCCATGTGAGGAGGAAGCCCTTGAAGCTTCCTCACGTCTTTGAGATGTTTCTGTGTGTTTAGAGGAGGCCCTTGAGGTCTCCTCATGTCTCCTTGATGAGGATGGTTGTGAAGCCTCTTTTTGTTTATGTGACTTTGTTCCATGATGTGGTTCCCTACTTGGGGTTTCTCGAGGAGATCCCCCAAGGGTTGAGTTATCACCCCTTAGGCTCGTGGAGCTACGTCCCATGGTCTTATGGGTAGGTCGTTCAATGTTACTATGACTTCGCCTATGGGTATGAGTTGCTTTAGTCTCTCCCTCGATATCAGACCGAGGGTGTTTACTTCTTGTTTTGACCATTTTGTCTATGAATTGATCATTTGAGTTGCAATTTAGGAATAGCCACACAATACCAAACAAATGTTTATCTTGATTATCGATTTAAGTGTGCCCTAAACTATTTGGTGTGTTTTGATGTGTTGTTCTTTTGATTTCTTGCTTTTGTTCTTGGATTAAGAATGAGAAGACTCATCCATAGTGACAATCAAGTACACCCATGCCAAACATGATTTTCTCAAAAGAAGCTAGGGTACACCACTGAAGTCCCAGTGGGGGGTTCACCTAGCTCTTGCACTCTGAACCAATGATTGTTCCAATAGTGGGAGACAGTTTGAGCACAAGTAACTTAGTATCACTATAAGTAAGTTTCTCAATCCATTTCTAGGAAGCTCTAGGGGGAAAACCAGTGGAAGGAGATGAATTCCAACATCACTGGACTGAATTGAGGGTTGGTGATGAAATCCAACTCCCCAATGTTTAAATGATATGTGCGTGTGTGGTGTTCATTTTAAGCTTGCGTAACATAAAGTGCATCATATAGCAGCAATGAGTCTTTCCTATATGCCTAAGTGCAAAAAATACATTTCAATATTCAGAAAGATGCATGAACTACTATGATTTGTATGAGCACACTTTATTTCGTGCAGCTATGGCCTCTAGCAGGGCCTCAAAGCAAGCAAACAACATACAATGTCTAGCACGTTGGATTCTAGGGTGAAATTTTTAGGCATAAGCCATTGTTCCTAGCAACGCCTAGTGGAAATCTAAAAGAAGATCTAAGATATGCAAAATGCTTAATTCTTTCTCCTTTTATTCTTTCAATTTCCAAACATAAATGTGCTTTAAGTTCTCTATTTTAGACACACATAAGCAAACAGAAAGCTATAAAATATCAGAGAGGTTGTACCAACCTCTAATCCAGCTTTGGGAACCTTGTTTTTGTCCTCTGCTACTCTCCAGTTCTGGCCGTTGTTGACTAGAGTGGCTGGTTCTTGGCCATCATTAGTGGGAGCGGCTAAAGCTCTATTGGTCGCTGTAGCTCAGAGTGGCTGATTTTTGGCCACTGTAGCTCAGAGCGGCTAGACCTGCACACAAAACTAAGTTAGTATTTAGGCAAAAAATGAAAAATCAGTGGAGGTCCCACCATGATCGCCATCTGTAGCGACCCCGGGATGCACGCACCACTCTTTTTACTCTACTTGCAATGTATTAAAACCCAAAAATGAAATGGAAGACAATGAAAAGCATATAACACGGAAATAACAAATATGGATCTCTTTATTTGTATTGAAACCCGGTTACATGTCGGTCCCTCTTAGGGATACCCATTTCGATACAATAAGGTTACAAATAGGTAAAGAGTGCCTCTTTCGCAAAGAGGTGGTGCGCTTCCAAAAGCTTCCTGGTTTCGCACATGGAAATGTATGAGGGCTTACAGATGCCTCCTTCTCTAGGCCTATTTCCTAGAGGGATCCCTTTTGCTCTCGTATGTTGCAGATTCCATCCGATGAACCTGTGGCCCTGTAAGCAATGAAACAACAACACACACTTAGATGTCCGAGAATACCTCCTCGGATGAGGTTGTTAGCAATGAATATAACAAATGAAAGCAAGTGCAAATTAGACTAATGCTATGAATGCGAATGAATGAAATGATGCTATGCTAATGATATGCTAAACAAAATAATGAATCTAATGTCTAAAACCCTAAGCTAAGCCTGTGGGCCACTGTCCAAGACAACGGCCGCTAAAGTGACTCTCATCCTCTTTGCTCCAAAGCTATGGACCAAAGCTTGTATCCGATGTTGAAATAATGGTTGCTATGCTCCCCAATTTGTCAGGGCTTCACCATAAATGTGATCTCCAAGGGAAACTCTCCAAGTCTCGAAAGCTCTCCTCAATGACCTGTCTTGATAAATTTGGATTACTTGGATAAAGATCTCTAGATAAAATATGGATTCAAAATATGGATCCTTGGTGCTCTTAGGCTTGCACCTTTTATAGTGTGAAACCCTAGGTCTATGTCCAAGCCCTAGGAATGAATTCCTCATGCGTAGTGAGAGTTAGCATGAGAAGATTTTTGTCTTTTCTATGTTTAAAGACCAGTTAACTAAAGTCTAAATGCAAACTTAAGTCTCCCATGTGAACTGGTCATGAAAGGGAATGCAAAGTTACTCCCGCTCACCTTTATTGCATGCAGACTACCACTTTCGCCCGTGATTAGGCCTGTTTGTCAATAAAACTACTTTTATGGTTTAGCCATTGTCATCTACAATGACTAATATCTGGCCGTTGTCATCTGCAGTGGCTAAGGTCTGGCCGCTCTAGGCTTGAGTGGCTAAGATCTGGTCGCTCTTGGCTTGAGCGGCTAGGCTTGGATGGCTTGAAAAGGCCCCAAATGAGTGGTGAGAACCATTGTTGATGCTTGGAAAGTCCAATATTATGTCATCTGATCTTATGAATGTGTCTATGTGAGTAGCTCCCCTAAGCATGACATATTTTAGGTGTCTACATATTGATGTGAGAGAGTGGTTGAAAATAGTAAAATTTCAACATGGTGAAGTCATGTTACGCTGTTTCTTTAAGAGTTTTTTTGGGGGGGAAGTCTTGCAATGGGTAGAAAGCTTTATTAGGGATAATCCCTTGTGCACTTGGAGTGAAATAGAACCAGCATTCTTGAGTAAATGGAAACATATTCAATTACAAATAAAGTTAGATGTTTGCAAGAGAGATATTAAGGGAAGGAATAAAAATATAGATAGCTTGATGGATGTCATCAAAGACCTTGAAAAGAAACTACAGGAAATTCAAAATGAGCAAAATGAAATGAAAGGAGAATGGAAAGTTTTCAAGAAACAGAATGAAGACTATGAAAAAGAAATAAAATTACTCAAGAAGGAGAAAGAGAAAAATATTAAGGAAGATAGTGAGAAGAATGAAGCCACGTATTTGGATATTCAAAAGCAAGAGAAGGATCAAAAGGGTTTACATTCATCTAAAAATTCTATTTTATAGGTTCATGGAAGCATTCAAAAGGAACAAGTTATTATTTCCATTGACCCTAGTAGCAGATATAATTTTATTAATATTGCTTTGGCTAAGAGGTTGTAGTTTCAAGCAAAAAAAATTAAGGACACACAGTTGAAGGGTGAGCATGTTCAGATTTTTTAATATTTGAAGATCACCATGGATAAATATGTTTTACATTCAAATTTTCATGCTATTGACATGAATGATGAGGATATTATTCTTGGTTATATTTGGTTAGATTCTTTGGGTACTATTAACATTAATGTGTAAAAGAAGTTTATGAATTTATGGTACAAAAAAAATAAGATAACATTACAGGATATTTCTCAGCTTCAGGAGCAAGGATCCAAGGAAAAAAAAGAAGTGGTTGCAGAGGAAAAACTTTAAGATCAAATGGAAGAACCTGAAATATAATTCAAAAATGTAGCAACAACAACAGATTCCATGGAAGAAGCAGTAACAATTGAGTCCATGGAAATAACAATAACTAAGTCAAAGAAAATTTTGATAGAAGAGCACAAGGACACACCAAACAAAGGGAACATGAAATAACAATGTGTAGAAGATTTTAAAATAGTGGAGCCAAATTTTGAGGAGTCAAAGAAGGTAGAACATCAAGTTAAGCTAACACCATATTGTCATCCACACCACCATGAGCAGCAACTATCTTGGAGGTATGGCTCAAGGCAGCAATATTATGGTTCTACATGGAATCAGAAGGGCATCAAGTATGGTAGTGTCTAGAATAGAAATAATAGTGATCCTGGTTTTCAGAATGGTTCATCAACATCAAGGAACAAGTGGACCCATCATTCAAATTATCAAAATATAGTAGTAGAAGCATGGAGCCAACAAAGCAGATTTGGATACTCAAGTGGAAAAATGGTATACCAACGTCAACGTGTTTCACTAGGATGGATGGATGATCGATATTGGTACCAGTTGCTAACATTGCTTGGAAAATCATATTATCTTGTTTCTTCATATATTTCAAGGACGAAACATTTGTAAGGGGGATGGAATGTTAAGTACCCAATATAAGTATTTAATATTATATTATTGTAATGTTGGGGTACCTAGAAATAGATATTTAGGGATATATTATTATATTGTATAAGGGTTGGCATGGGCCACATATAACCCAAGATTTATTGTATTATAATATTATATTATATTATAATATTATATTATATTATGATATTATATTATATTAATAGTGGGATTCCCAAAGGAGAATTAGAAGATGAGTATATAAAGAAGAGATATTGGTCATTGTAATCATCATGAAGAGAAATATATTGTAGAAGTCTTAGCTTGTGGAGTTGAAGATCTTGTGGAGTGGCTTCCTTAAAAAAGTAGTATTTTATGGTGTTGCCCTACCTCAAGGGTTTGCTTGTATTTTGAATACATTGCAGTAATTTCCATATTGTCTTGTTTTACATTATGTGGATCATTCATTGTGGCTATTATGTAATATATCTACAATTTGTTAATGATTTATGTGGATGAGAAAAGGAGGTTCTTAACATATGCAGGAAAAAGGTCATAGCACTAATTACTATAGATTCAAATCCAAAAACTAGAATAAAAAAAATCAGATAAACTATGGAAGCCAACCAAATAGGGCATTCCAACCAAGGCACTATCAAGCTCATAATAATCCCCGTCATTAACAATTTAAGTGACCATACAATTATCCTCAATTGGAATATTGAGAAGGAAATCAAAAGGGACAATTAGCTCAAAGGATTCAAGAAATTGAAGAACTAGAAGATCCTATAAAATATCATGAATTCAAAGCTCTCACAGTGAAGATAATATTTTATGAAAACACTAAGTACTTGTTTGAACAAGACACAGACAATAGAGAATGAGAATTCAAACTCGACTAAAGTCTTCAATATCCAAACAATGTAATATAGGGGGGTGTTAAAGTATATTACACCATTTGGGTCATGTGAATGTACCACCTTTGATACATAACTAGAGTAGGAGTTTAATTTAGAGTAAATTTAGTTACTTCAAGTATTGTAATAAATGCACAAATATCAATTGTGCAAGTTGTAAATGTACAAGGAGTCCACTTGTACATCATATAGATAGGTATAGTAAGGGGTAAGGAACCTATCTTCCTATATAAATATAGAGAGTGTGTGATAATGTGGTACGATGTAGTCCTTTCATGCCCTTTCATGGAGTGTTCATGTCCTCCATTATAGAGCATTGTACTATTTTTTTACTTTCATTAATGGCATATTTTTGAGTTATTTGCAAATGTTCATCTCATTATTTTCCTGCATATTATTGTGGCATTAGTTTATATTTATCTCATATTATTTATCTTGCATCTTGTGGTTGTATTTCCTGTACTATTGTGCATCAAAATCTAACAATAAAATCATAGCAAAAATAATTGCATCAATAATTAAAAGGTTCTTCTATGCTTCTATATCTATTGAGAAATTCAGTTTCCTGCATGGTAGAAAAATTCATGAAGTAATTGGTGTTGCTCAATAAAGTCTTCATACCATAAAATCAAATAAAATACCAACAATGGTGATGAAGTTGGATCTCTCCAAGGCTTTTGATAAAGTAAATTGGCTATATTTAAGAATGATACTCATATTGAGTTTTTTTGTGTAGATGGTGAATTGGATTATGGTATGTCTTTGTTCTATATATTTTTCAATTTTGGTTAATGGCCCAACCTCTCAATTATTCAAAGCTTCTTGGGGGACTAGACAAGGTTGTCCCTTGTCACCACTATTATTTCTTTTGGTAGTTGAGGGATTAAGTAGGTGTATTATAGAATCCAAGAGGGAAGGAATAGTAAAGGGAATTAGAATAGGTAGAACAGTGGAAGCCACCCATCTACTTTTTGTAGATGATATTCTCCTTTTCACAGATGGAACACTAAGAGTTACAAAGAAGTTAAAACAATATTTAGATATTTTTTATGGAAACAAGTATGTATATTAATGCACAAAAGTCAAGAATCTCTTTTAACTGTGTGGATCAAAATCAAACCATAATAATAGGTCAACTTTTTTTCTTTAACAAATTTGATATTCAAGATGAATTTAAATATCTGGGGTTCTTTTTGAAACCCAATGACTACACTAAAAAATATTGGAATTGATTGATAAATAATGTGGAAGAAAAAGTTAATATATGATGCAAAAAATGGCTCTTTTTGGAGGGGAGATTGACTTTTGTCAAGTCTGTGTTGGAGGTAATTCCAGTATTTTGGAAATATTTGGCTCATATACCAAAAGGAGTCTTAGAAAAAACTAGACAATTAAGCTATAGGTTCTTATGGATAGGGAAAAGGGAAAGAGAAGGTATTCCCTTGGTTAAATGTCAATCCTTAGTCAAGCCTAAGGAAAATGGAGGATGGGGACTTAAGAACATCTTCCTATTTAGTAAGGCTCTAACAACAAAGTGTGTTTGAAAGATAATATCAAAGGAAGGCTTATGGAATAATATCATACATGAAAAGTATTTAGATCCACTTACAGTTGAGGAGTGGATAATGGCCCCAATGAAGCAAACCCATAATGTTTCAATCTATTGGAAGGCAATGATTCAAGCCTTTTATATTGTAGGTGATTGGCTTACCTAGAAAATAGAGGATGGTTCAAGGATAAGACTAGGATTATACCCTTGGATTGCTTGTGGTGATATGCAAAGACTATCAAAAATGTAATTCATACCCTAAGAGCTTAGGGGATTGGAAATCTCACCCAATAAACTGACCCAAAATTTTCTACAGAATGGAGTCAAGGATGGAAGGAAGCAATAATGTTAGGGCTTCAGGACCATAAGGCACACTGGTGGGAAGAATATGTGGGGAGACATAAAGTTGTACATATCAAGTTGGAAAATAAAATTGATCAATTGTTCTGGATAAAGAATGGAGCTACGAGGGAGTACACTCAAAAGTTGGGTTATAAGACTCTATTGGAAGATAGCAATAACAATCCAACATGGTGGTGGAAGGTACTCTAGAAGCATAAATTCCCATTGAATACAATATTGTTCATATGGCTTACCATGAAAAATAAGGCTCTGACATGGGATTATTATAAAAGAAGAATTGGAGTTGTCCAAGAAGGTGTCATTTATGTAAGTAAAACAATGAAATAATTGATCACTTATTGGTTGCTTACTCCTTTACTAGACAGGTTTGGAGGGAGGTTATAGCATAATTAAAGCTTCCTATAAGATGGCAAGAAGATTCCTTAGGAGAGTGCTTAAAATATTGGTTTGAAAATAGGTATTTCAAATATTTTATAGCTCTCCCATTGTTTGTGTCTTGGGGAGTATGGTTATCTAAAAATGTAATAATTTTTCAAGATTAAGAGAAGCCTACTTGGGATGTCTCCTCCCAAATAATTGGAAGTTTCAATAACTATAAGGTTTTCACAACAAAAAAAAGGTAAAAAAACAAATCATCCCTCCAAAGATTGATAAATCAAAGGCCTAAGGTTTTTTTATGGGGCTAGATTGGGGGTCCCTAGAGTTTTTGGGGTAATAGGATTACTATATATTTTTGGCTCTCATTATTTTAAATTCAAGTCTGGATTGGGAGAAGGTTCTAATAATAATGCTAAAATTATGGTCCTCAAATTGTTGGTTCAATTGGCAGAATCAAAAGGAATACAAAAAAAACAAATTTATGGAGACTCAAAGGTGGTAATAAAATGAATGCTTGGTGTTTTTAGGATGGAAAACATGATTCTACAACCCATATTCTCTCAAATAAAAGAAGTTGTGAATCGAAGTGAAACTTTTACTTTTTGGCATATTTATAGAGAACTGAATAGGGAAGAAAATGAACTCTCAAAGGAGGCACTTTAGATTGATCCAGGTACGTGCTTAGTATAGGAATTCAATGAGGGCAATGCACTACAGCTGATCTAAATTTCTATCTAGGGGGATTAATACACTCTAGTTAAAGCAAGCACAAATAAAACAACTTTTCCAAAAACTCGTAAGTTAGTCATTTAAAGGATATTGTTTGATAAATTGAGGTGTTTAAAGATATAACTTAGCATTATGGAGATAACTAGTTATGATGTATAAACAACCCGAATTTTAAGTTACTATTAGAATTTTGAAAAATACCAAAAAACCATCTCAAAATATGTAATTTCATATTTACTTAATATAAAATTATAAATTTTTAAAAGAAAAAAAAAAACTTTCATTCTCTTGCTATATCCTCTCCTATCCTTTCTGTATTATCCCTACTTCATAATATAATACTTAACCTTAATTTTCCATGTTTTATAGTTAACAAGAAAAATAAATCTCTATGAATCGAGAACATTACATATATGGGATTATCCTAAAACTTCATTTTTTGGGAACCATCATTAAAGTAAGGATCTTTTAACGGGAGTTCCATTGTGATCCCACATTTAATACCCATAAACATTATATATGTATCTTCATTTTTTGAAACCATATAACTCTACCGTAAGCAACCATGTGATAATCATTAAATCCTTTGATCTAAACTACCTTCGTTTCCCTTAAAATGGACAAATATATTTAACAAAATTTGACAATATATATATATATATATATATATATATACATGAATTTCATGTGTTACCTTTAAGTTTATATTATAATGAAGCATTTGAAGTACAACACATTTTTGTTTCTATTTTCGTAAATGTTAATAGACTTTATAAATATAATAGTTTCATTTTTATTTAAAAAATGATTTCCTTGCAAAAATTAGGTAATCTATTTGGTCAAAGCAAAGTTAGAATGCAAGGCTTAGGTTGGAACTTCTTTGCATAAAATTGTGTTCAGAACAATTGCAAGTACTTTTATTTGTCTATTTTTCTCTTGGTGTGAATTGTTAGGATTTTTTCAATTTTCTATGGTTTTCAATGGCTCCCAACCCTAGTGGGCCATCAAATAGTACTGGAAATATTGAGGAGAACATAAGCAAAAATGGAACCCACAGAGCATCACCAAAAATCTTTACTACTAATGATTCATAAGTCAATCAAGGAGATGTGTCCTTCAACCAACGATCTTTTGCAAAAATAGTTAAGGGTAACAATAGGAGAGAGGTCCACATAGAGGAACAAGTTGGAAAACAAATGCAAGAATCTAACAAACAAAAAAATATAGACCCAGAGCAAACACAGATAAATGGGTATTTTCCTCAAGCAAACCTAGTTTCTATCCTTGAGATTGCAGAAGAATTAATTGTAGAAGACATCGTGTACAAATCCACCCATGCTTTGATTTGTAAATTTGTGGGGTTGAGGCCATCCCATCATTTCTTATACAACCGGGCAAGGAAACATTGGGATCCCCAAGGAGAAGTTGATATTTTGCTTCTTTCAAATGGGTACTTTGTAGCATATTTTATATTGGTTTTATATAGGAACAAGAATTTTTAAGGGGGACCATACAACATTGGACCGATAGGTTTATTTATGCAACCCTGGCAATCTACATTTGATCCTCATGTGGAGCCATCGATCGCCCCAATATGGCTAAATCTCTTTGCTATCCCACTTGAATTTTAGAGAGAGGATATCCTTGGGATGATTGGTAACCTCCTAGGCACATATATAGGAAGATCATGAGAATCGGTAGAGGGGGGATCAGTAGCATATGCAAGGATATGTGTGGAGATGGACCTAGAAAATCCACTCCCAACAGAAATTGAATTATGAGTGGGAAGAAATACATGAATACAGTGAGTGGATTATGAATCAATTCC
This sequence comes from Wollemia nobilis, assembly GCA_028583015.1. Taxonomy (NCBI): domain Eukaryota; kingdom Viridiplantae; phylum Streptophyta; class Pinopsida; order Araucariales; family Araucariaceae; genus Wollemia; species Wollemia nobilis. The sequence goes on from JAQPPZ010017052.1 coordinate 35,885,677, forward strand.
TTTTAGATGCAGAGCTTGCCATAAGTATGGGCATATGGTAAGAAACTACCCTAAAATAGGAATAGAGGATATGCATCAACCTAAAACTAATCCTAAAAACCCTACCCCACAAAAATAAAATGATGAAGGGTTTCAAATAGTAACAAGGAGAGTCTAAAGAAATAATTATCAAGCAAGAGGATGAAATCCAATTAAAGCAGTAAAAATGAACCAACGCCCAGATTGGAGGGCATCTTCTAATAAATATTAAATCCTTAAATTAGATGATCCAATGGAAGGGCAAGAGGATTCAGAGGTGGAAATTATCAATGACAAGGGTCAACACCAAGAAGGAGAACAAAATATCCATCGGAGTACACCCCCATCCCACAAGAGTCAAACCCCTCCCAAATTATAATTGCTAAAAATTTTAAAATTAGGGAGAGTCAAGAAAATCAAAATATTATGACACAACAAGAATTAGAGACATATAGGCCCCAACAAATTGACTTGTTAAGGGCTTGGGAAGAGCAACAACAAACACTAGAGATATCTATGTTTCAAAAAAATGATATGGTAGTGGCAATGATAGTGCATGTAAAAGATCAAAATCCATAAAAAGATACCATTATGGGAGTGGCAGAGTAAAACAAAGAGAAGCCAACACTAGGAATCAGCCAGATAGAGAAGCGATCAAAGAATGCAAGTTCACAAAGGGTGGGAAGAAAAATAAATAATGACCAAATACAATAACAAGGAGAACAAATCAGAGAATTTTGATTGGTGAAGTCCATTACCAACTTCTACAATACATACCCTCAATTATTATAAACACATGGAATGTAAGGGGTTTAAACAACCACCCTAGACAATTGGCTGTTAAGAAAATAATTTTAGAAAACAACCCAGATGTGGTTTTGCTATATGAAACTAGAACTTTCTTAAAATATATGGAAAATATTGCCAAAAAATGTTAGGGGTAAGCAGATTTTATGGCCCAAGCCTCTCAAGGATTTGCATGAGGAATTGCCACTTTATGGAAAAAAAATTGCTTCCAATTGATGGACTTAGCTTCAGCCAAAGTAATCCTCATGACAAGACTGGAGAGGGACTCTGGGCTGGTTTGGATGATAATTAATTTTTATGGCATGATAGAGGTACAAGATCAAAAAATCTAATAGAAGGCAGTACAAAAATTGAGGGAAACCCATCCGAAAGACTTTTTGGATAGTGGGAGAGGGTCTCAATGCTAAAATGTTAATGCAAGATCAAGAAGGGGGTTTGACCCAGCTCAATGAGAAGGATAGGTTATTGCTAACTCAATCAGAGTACCTAGATTTTATTGACATACCCCCACCAAAATGCAGTAACACAAGGACTAATAAGAGAAAAGGAGCATTCACAATCAAATCTAGATTAGATAGATTTCTTGTGGGGGATAAAGTCTCCACCCTTTGGCACTATAAATCACAAATTTTGAACCGGTTAGCATCTGACCATTTTCTAGTATCTATCTACATAGGAAAAAGGCCTCAAGTCAAGAATAATCCTTTTAGATTTGAGACTTTTTGGCTCCAAAATAATGACTTACCAGAGCTAATGAAACAATGGTGGGAACAAGGAAAACCATAATATGGGACAAAACAATTTCAGTTTTACTCCAGATTAATGTTTATCAAAGGTAAATTAATAAAATGGAGTAAATATCAAAGGAATAGATTTCCAACAACAAAGAGAAAATATTTTAGTTTGAGTGCAAGAAATAGCAAAAAGGATTCTCTCTGAACCTATCTCTGAAGAGCTTCTCCATAAAGAAATTCTTTTGATGCAAGAGGAAGAAGAGTTAGACAAGAAAGAGGAAGCCTAATAGAGACAACAAGCAAGAATAATCTGGATGCAAGAGGGAGACAAATTACAAAGTTTTTCCATCACTCAACCACAACACATAATTACTATAATTGGATTGATGCCTTATCCACAGGGGATGGAAATAGGTAAAATACTACCCTAGGTATGCAAAAAACTTCAAATAAATACTTTTCAACTTTATTTACTACAAATCCATTCCTTTCCACTCAACACCAAGAGGAATTTTTGGAAAGCATACCTATGTTAATTTCACAAAAACAAAATGAAGAGCTCTTAAGAGATATTAGAGAGGAAGAAGTTAAAGAAATAGTTTTTGATATGCAAATAGGGAAGGCCCCAGGTCCATATGGATTTCTAGTAGATTTCTATAGGCCTATTGAGATATAATTGCAAAGGATGTAACCCAAGCAGTAGAAGAAGTCAGTACTAGTGGAAGAATCCTTAAAGCCTTAAATCACACCTTTTTGGATCTCATCTTGAAAGGTGGCGATATGGAAAATATCACTAGCTATAGACCAATTGCTCTATGCAATGTGGTTTATAAGATCATAAGCAAATTGATGGCAAATAGGTTGAAACAAATATTACTAGGTTTAATCTCTCCAGAACAAGGGGGATTTGTGTTGGGTAGACAAATTCTGGATGGAGTTGTGATAACACAAGAAGCTATTTATGAGCTTTGCCAAAAGAGAAACAAAGTTATGTTCCTTAAGCTAGATTTACCAAGGCGTATGACATAGTAAGTTGGGAATTTTTAGCCGAAATACTACAAAAATTTGGTTTTAACAAAAAATGAATCTAGAGGAATCCGAAAAATGGATCCACTTTCACCATTTTTGTTCATCATTTTTGCAGAGGGTTTGGGAAGACTCATACTAAAGAGGAAAGCAAAGAATACCATTTCAGGGGTAAGGATAAGCAGGAACATAAATATCTCAACTCCAATTTGTGGATGACATAGGAATGTGGGGGAAGCAACAATAAGAGAAGCAACCAATATCAGAAAATGATGGAGTGCTACATAGCGAACAACTACTAGATGAATAAAAACCAATAGTGGTTTTTTAATGTGATAAAAAAATTAGGAGAACAGATAACCCACATACTCAGATTCTTAGAGGCATCACTACCCTTAGAATATTTGGGCATCCCCTTAACAGAGAAGGGCCTCAAAAATAAAGATTGGAAATCAATATGAGACATAACCCACTCAAAAATTTTGCATTGGACCTATAGGTGGTTAAGTTTTGGAGGAAGAGTAACATTGCTTAAATAAGTTTTACAAGCAATTCCAATATATAAATTCTCCATTTTGGTTATCCCAAAGAGCATCCTAAAATATTTGGACAAGATGATGAGACACTTTCTTTGGTTTGGAGTGCAGTGTAACCACATAAGGGTACTATTCAATTGGAACAAGGTTTGTAAGCCTAAGGAAATTGGAGGTTTGGGAATTAGAAAAACAATGACAAACAACCAAACTCTAAAAACCAAGTTGTATTGGAGATGGCTAATACATCCTGACCAACTCTGGAGCAAAGTATTGAAAGTAAATACTATCCCCCACAAAATACAAAAGATCTTCCTCATATTCCAGTTTCAAGAGAGGGATCAAAGACCTAAAAAGCTCTAAAGAAATGAGCATCACTTATCAAAGAAGGGTTATACCAGAAAGTGGGGGATGAAAAAACTGCTAGACTATGGGAAGATTCTTGGGAACATCTCCTCCCATAATTGATCAGTACCCCCACTTAATAGGACTCAAGGAAAACTTTTAGAGGAAAGGGTGGAATATCATAAACCACTATTTTAAAATGTCAGATCAATTGTAGGACAATCGTAGTCAATGGCAAGTCCCAAGGGAGTTGAGGGAATAATGGGTTGAGGAGAAAAGAGAACTGAAAGAAATCTTAAAATAGATGAAAGTGGCCATGGAGTAATGGACCTAATCAACTTGGTTGGGGACATACCCAATTAGGAATTTATATTATCAAATAAGGTTATAGAAAGACTATCCAAAGCACTCAAATTTGTCTAAAGCCCCTTTGATTGCAATTATGGCAACACAAAGGATGGTTAAATATAAATTGCTTTATGTGGTTGGTTGCACATAACAGTATTATGACTCAGGATAACATGAGGAGACATGGATTTATTGGACCCAACTGTTGTATAATGTGTCACCAAGAGGAGGAAACAATAGGTCACCTTCTTTTTTGTGTCCCTATGCCCAAACAGTTTGGAGATTATGGTACAATATTTTTTATCAATCAGAAAGATCCATTCTCACTAGGAACAACTTTTGGGACTATTGGAAGACCAATAGATTCAAATCAAATATCTTGAAGATAGCTTGGGATTTGGTTTGGGTTTCATCTGCTGGAAACTTTGGTTGGAACGTAATAACAGGATTTTCGACAAGGAATTTAGACCAGAAGAAAGAATATAGTGCACTCTAATTAAGAAACTTTTAAATACAGTGCATGCTAAAACCCAAGAGGACTCTTAGATGGTAGAGGATGAAGTAGATATATGGACACAACTCCATAAACAACTACAATATGAGAACTAATAAAGGAATAATAAGAACAGAAAGATGGCTTTATAGACTCAAGATGAAGTCTATGGATTCAAAAGGAAAGGGTAAATGAAACTCCTTTAGGGATTATCCAACAAGGACTAAAACTTCTAAAAGTTGGATAGTTAAAGGAACAGAGTTGTAACGTATTTTGAGCCTTGCCAAGAAAGGTAGGTTATCAACAATAAATATATAATTTAAGTTTCTTCAATAAAATTTTTACTTTTTTTCGAAAAAAGATAATATATTTGAATTAAAAAAAAATTAAACCTTTTCTTTTATAAAATTTAATTTCAAATTTTTATAATACTTTTATTTTCTTCTTATTCTTCATCTTTATTTTTTTAAGTTTTTTCTTATAAATTATTGATGCAATTTTAAGAACTAAAGGAATTTTTTAACCAGCATTTTTGAAGTGAAAAATCCTTGAATAATATAAATTCTAATCCAATAAAACTAATTTCTAAAATAACAATATTTTTAACTTTAATGATAATTATACCTAACAATATTTTTAACTTTAATGATAATTATACCTATTGACATAAAAATTCAATCTTACAAATAAATTTTAGAATACATATATGATTTATCTAAATTAATTAAAATATTAAATAATTTTTATTTATTAATTTTTTTATGGAAGAGATTCATGTTTGTTTAAGTCTTATCTAATATAATAAATATATATATATATATAATACTAATGCATAATTAAAATCTAATGCTAATAAATCAATTTTAATCTAATATAACCCGGTAAAAAAAAAAAAACTATAAATATATATTAAAGCTTTATATATCTGAAATAAACAATTACTAAAAAAAAAAAAAAAAAATGAAACTGCAAACATTTATTTATTAAAGCCTTATTTATTTAAAAACTATATTTTTAATCAATACTTCTTATACATGTGCTTGGGGTTTAAACCTTATCCCAAATAATACAAGTAACGCTCTTTGCTAGTAGACCACACCACTTCGGAACTACTTTTAAAAACAATATTGCTTTCAATATGCAACAAACCTTAATTCAAGTATAAGGAACCCTCAAAAAGTTGTGCATTATGATTAGTCTGTCTACAAGGACAGCTAAGTGGTTTGGGTTTTGGGTTTTCTTATGGAAGACTCAAGTTCAAACCATGGTACTCAGAAAGAGATATGTTAGATGGTAGACCGAGTGTTTGCCAATTGACTTAGTTCTATCCAAGGGGCTAGAGTTTCCAGCAAGCTAGGGTTTATAGGGTCAGTCTAGATGGTTCGGCCATTGACTTCACTTTATCAAAGAGTAAGGGTTAGGGTTTACAGTGCTAAGGTCTTGTTTTATCCATCCAACGAACTAAGATTTATAATGACAATACCCCAAACCCATCTCATATCTAACAATAATGTTATGAATTTCTTTGTACATAAAAAATGTTACCCATTAAAAAAAACTAAGAACTAAGATTTAAATAAAAATTACTAAGTTAAAACATAGCATGATCATTTCTAAGAATGTTCTCCTTATGACCGTATGACACATCGTAAGCAAGCAGGAAATAATTAATAAATTCTTTGCCTTAACCTGCATTTAAATTCTACTCTCTGTCTGACACGCTACACGGCAGCTGAATGAAATTCCCACGATGACAGACGTGCCAAATTAAGTTTTCATATCCACATTCAATTTTTGATAACAACTCAAGAAGGCCCAATGAAGATAACTACGGCGACGCCAATAAGCCAGAGAGTATGCACAAGAAACATCCACTGTTGAAATACAACGCCAATTCTGTTGCCACTAACTTGGCAAAATCCGGCATGGCCCACATCAACGCCAGCACAGAGAGCATCGCGAGAGCCGCACCAATAGGTGACATCATCGATGCCACAGACGGGATCCATGTTGAAGCAACTCCATGGACACGAATCTGCCATGTTCGCAGAATCGTTGCTTGCCACCTTTATTAACTTAATAGAATTGGCTTCTTCTTCTCTTTGGAATAGAAAATTAAGGGCACACAAAAACAATAATAAAGCGAGGGCGGTACAGAACGATGGATGCGCCATTGCAGCAAGCCATACAAATTACAGTGTCTCGAGCGAATGATAGGATTTTTATGTTTACTCGCTAAAGAGCGTTACGAAAGGAAGTCCGCGTGCTCCGCCATCGGTTCCAAAATATAAAATTTTAAAGACAAAATTAATGCAGTCCAGATACAAATAAATATCTCATGGAAAATCTGGTTTCGTGTCTTTATTGTGGATTTACGTTTATGTTTGGAGTCTGCCTGTTCTAAACCAGCATTTCCAGATACACGAGTGATTAATTAACTCAAATCAGGCACTTGGTTCGACGTTGTGTTATTCAAGGAAAATACTCCGCCTCTCCACTAAGAGCGGTTGGATTTAGTAAAGAAATGAAAGGGATAGGCCGGTGTTTGTTGGTGGGTTGAGTTTTATTGACTTTTTTTTTTTTGTTAAAATGGGTTAAGGTTTAAAAAGGTTTCTATGCAACAAAAAAAATAAATGTATTAAAAAAATATGTAAATAGTTTTATGGTTATATGATTATGTTTTTATAAGTTATATGCGGTTTTAAGGGCTATTACTTTTTATATTTAGTGTTAAGTCAATTAAATCATATCTAACATATATATTTTTTATTAAATATATTTTTCAATTTTCTCAAACTTTTCCACAATCAAATTTTTGATATCATTTTGATTAAGAAATAAAATCTTACTTAGGGAGTTAACTATATTTTAAAATTTGAATTTCAATAATATGAAGATCGAGTGTGGCTAAATTATTTGTTGTCTAATTTCCTTCTTTATAAATGTGCTTATATTTTCAAGTGATTGCCGCCAATAATAGGTGATGAACAACAAGAATAACATTATTTTTTTGTGTAATCCCCACATCCATGTTTTTTATAGCATTAATAATAATTTGTCAATCTTCCTCATTTGAAATATATTTTCATCATTTTTCTATTGCAATTTTAATTTGTGTAAGAAGTTACGTAGCTTTTGCATAGTTGTTAGTTGAAGTTCCATATGATATGATTGTGAGTAAAGAATTTTGCCTTTATTATTTCTAAAAACACCTCCTCCACTAGCTTTGCCCAATTTTCTTTAGAAACACCATCAAAGTTAATATTGATAAACCCAATTTTTGGACATTTCCATTTTACCTTAGATTGAAGTAGATCCTTTGTTTTAATTCCATTATTGTAGATGACTCTTCCATGTATGTTCAAATCTTGTAACCAAGTTGTTACCACCTCTTTTTCTACACTTGAGACTTCCCATGATAAGCATCATATCTATAGATATTTTGCAAGAGGTAATAATACAGTTCTAAATTTGGGCATGATTTTGAGATTTATTTTTTAAATTCTATTATTTGTTTCAAGCCATACATTCCAAAAAATAATGGTAGGGTAGTAATCAATCCCTACATCTAACTACAGTAGGGAGGAAGCTAACGCTTGGGTTGCCATCTCAAATTTACTCAAGCTCTAAGTTTTGAAAACTCGTGAAATCGAGGATTCTCTCATTTGGAAAGGAGAAAGTGAGGGCTCATTTTTAGTCAAGTCATCCTACGTCTTCATCGACTCTAACTCTCCTCAATGGTATCTGCTTGGTAAAGTTTGGATGAAGAATCTGACCCCCAAAGTATATGTATTTTATTGGTTGGCCATACATAATAGATGTTTTACTCTTGAGAATCTTCGCAGGAGGGGTATGTGTTTACCCAACATGTGTTATCTCTGTGAGGCTACTGAAGAATTGTGCCTCCACCTTTTTTCCATTGTCCCTTCTTTGCTACAGTGGTAGCCCATGTTTTTCATACCTAGGAGTTCATTAGGTCTTGCCAAATTCTATTTCAGAGGTATGTTTGTAGTAGACTTCACCTTTTAAATCTCCCCACTTGATCAAATTTTGGACCTTCTTGCTCCCCCATTTATTTTGGAGCATTTGGTGGAAGCGTAATCAAAGAGCCTTCAAGAACTCAAAGCATGATCTTGAATCTATTTTTAGTAGAGTGATTGGGGTGTCTGTGGATAATGTGACCTCTTATTTCCCGAATTTGCATGGTGGGTTCCTTGATGAAGCCTCAGTGGAGCTCAAGCTTGGTTTTCCTCAACAAACTATGTCTACTGAGATATTAAAATTGTTTAAATTTGTTTATCTAAATTAATTAAAATATTAAATAATTTTTATTTATTAAATTTGTTATGAAAGAGACTCATGTTTGAATAAGTCTTATCCAATAATATATATATATATATATAATTGTAAAGATATTATAATACTAATGTATAATTTTTTTCTAGTGATACTAATGTATAATTAAAATGTAATAATAAAATGTAATAATGATAAATCAATTTTAATCTAATATAACCCATAAAAAGAAAAGTTATAAATATTTATTAAAGCTTTATATATGTGAAATAAACTATTACTAAAACAATTTGAAGATGCAAACATTTATTTATTAAAGCCTTATTTATTTGAAAACTATTTTTTAATCAATATTTCTTATACACAAAAAATGAATTTGCAAAGTGCAAAGGATTAGGGTTTTTTCCTGAAAAATGTTTTATCTTTTAGGAGCATATCTTCTCAAAGAGTTATCTAATTCAGCTAATTCTTGGACCAACTTGTGCATAATTTGAATAGCTTTAAAATGAGTGGTCATATGTAAAAATCCAAGCAATATTGAGGGAGATACGACCCTGTGAAGTCATCTATTTAGAACAAGGACAACGATGATTATTCAAGTTGTGAAAAATGAATTTGCAAAGTGCGAAGGATTAGGGTTTTTTATTGAAAAACATCTCATATTTTAGGAGCCATATCTTCACAAAGAGTTATCCGATTCAGCTAATTCTTGGACCAACTTATGCAGAATTTAAATAGCTTCAAAATGACTAGTCATATGCAAAACTAAGGGAGGTCCTGGTTTAAGAGTTATTACAGATTCAAACTTAGTTCTTAGGGGAAAATTTATCTAGACATTGTACAAAGAGAGTCAAAGACAATGGGCAAGAATTCTTCTAAGTATGTTGACCCCAATGACCCAAGTTTAATATTTACTGCATTCTCTCTCCCAAATGGTTTTGCTCTTTGGAATGGTTTTAAAAAATCTATTGATCTTATGATTAAAGGTTTAATATGGATGGTAGGAACTGGAGAAAAAATTTCTATTTGGATGGATACTTAGTGTGATAAAAAACCACTCAATTTAGATCCAGTTTTGAAACCTTGTATGATATTTCTTCAAGACAAATACGTGATAGGGTTTCAAACATTTTTACAAGGATCGAGAAGGAAGATACAAATAGAAAGAAGATTTTTTTATAAGTATACATGACATTGATGCTAGGAGGCAATTGAGTAGAAATATTACAACTGTGATTATTCCGAGGGATGTCGAGGATAAATCGATTTGGGATTTGAATAGCTCAGGAGAATACACAACAAGAAGTGGATATAATGTTCAACACCAACATAATAATAATGTCACTAGAATATGGAGAGATATTTGGGATAGCCCAAGCATTCCTAAAGTCAAAATGTTTGTTTGGCTAGTATGTCATAGAAGAATTTTATCCTGGGATAACCTTATGAAAAGGGGTTTTCATGGCCCCTCTCAATGTATTTTTTGTAATAAGGAGGAGAGTATTGACCATATCTTGGGACATTGCTCAATAGTTTGGAATCTATGGCAATGGATTCTTAATATGTTTGGTAAATGCATGGTGATGAATAGCAGAATTGAAGATTGGTTAAAGTAATTGCATAGCACTTATAAAAGTGAGGCTTTACAGATAATATGGGATATATTAAAATATACAATACTTTGGACTATATGGCTAGAAAGGAATAGAAGAATATTTAAAGGAAACAAAAGCAGTTTAGAGGTAATGAAAAAGAAGATATGTTTAGCCAGAGAGGAGTCTAAACCAACTCTATCAACTTACCCAATTTCTAATTTGGAAGCAGAGAGTCTTGATAGATGGAGTCAAGTCATTAAATGGAATTATGATATTGGGTACAAGAGAAGGAAAAATAAGGTAAAGAATATAAAGTGGAAACTACCAGATATGGAGTGGGTTAAATTGACTTTTTATGGAGCATCTAAAGGAAATACAGGACCAGTAGAGGAAAAATAATTAGAAATGATAGAGGATAGATTTTGTCTCATTATGCTTTCAATAGTGAATTTAAGACAAATAATGAAGTTGAAGCCTGGGCAGCTTTAGAAGGGTTTAAAATATGTAAAAAAAAAGAAATGGAATAGAGTATGGATGGAAGGTGATTCTCTCATAGTAATAAATACAATTTTGAGGAAAGCAAAGGCTCCATGGAACATACAAGAGATAATTGTGGAAATTCAAGATCTTGCTAAAGAGTTTGAAGAAATCAGGTTTACACATATATTAAGGGAAGGAAACAAATGTGCAGATAAGCTAGCCAATAGAGGGGTTTTGATTGAGGATCGTGAAGCTAAATTCTCCTTTCCATGGTTAGAGGAAGTACAAATTTTAGTTGAAGCTCACAAAAAATATTGATTGCCTAAATCAATTAATGATTAAGTTTTACTATAATGTTTTCCATTGGCAATATCTATTTTAGAAGGAAACTAGCAATTCATATTTGGTAAAGCAGACTATGATAGTGCCATGTTTTAGAAATATTACTCTACTAAGATGCAAGTCATAGATAGTAGAGGTGAATTTTAGGCATTGTAAAGGTTGCTATAGGAAAATGTCAAGAAAAGATGCTAAATTTTGAAGTAATTGTATTTAAACAAAGATTTAAAAAGATTAAAAAAATGAAAAATGATGTATTCAAACATTTTATGTAAAATGATGTAGATTTCTAACTATAGCATCTCAATTGAGATGAGAAGCTCTCAAACTCTAAATAAAAGAGATGTAATTTGTCAATGGAGTACAACTCCTTATTATCAAGCAAAAAAAAATACTTCTTTTACACATTTACTTGGGATTGAACCCGGATCTCATCCTTAATAATACAAGTGGCATCCTTGTTGTAGAACACACCACTAGGAAACTACTTTTAAAAACAATGTTGCTTTCAATATGCAACAAACCTTAATTCAAGTATAACGAACCCTCAAAAACATGTGCATTACCTTACTGTCTATCTATAAGGACAACTTAGTGGTTTGGGTTTTGGGCTCTCTTACGGAAGACCCAGGTTCAAATCATGCCATATCCAAAAGGAGATATGTTAGATGAGTGTTTTCCAATTGCCTTAACTTCATTTTATCCAACAGGTTAGGGTTTATAGGGTCGGTCTATATGGTTATGTTGTTGACTTCACTTTATCAAGGGTTAGGGTTTTATCCATTCAACGGACTAGGATTTATAATGTGCTAAGTTCTTGTTGTATCCATCCAATAGATTAAGGTTTACAATGACAATGCTCCAAACCTATCCCATATCTAACGATAATGTTATGATTCTCTTATGCATAAAAAAATGCCACCCATTAAAAAAAAATAAGACCTAAGATTTAAATTAAAAATTGCTAATTTAAAACATAGCATGATCATTTCTAAGAATGTTATCTTTATAACCGTATGACACAGTGTAAGCAAGCAATAAATAATTAATAAATTATTTGCCTTAACCTGCCTTTCACTTAAATTCTACTCTCAGCTCTGACACGCTACATGGCTGCTGAATGAAATTCATTCCCCACGATGACAGATGTGACAAATTAAGTTTTCATATCCACATTCAATTTTTGATAACAACTCAAGAAGGCCCAATGAAGATAACTACGGCGACGCCAATAAGCCAGAGAGTATGCACAAGAAACATCCACTGTTGAAATACAACGCCAATTCTGTTGCCACTAACCTGGCAAAATCCGGCATGGCCCACATCAACGCCACCACAGCGAGCATCGCGAGAGCCGCACCAATAGGTGACATCATCGGTGCCACAGACGGGATCCATGTTGAAGCAACTCCATGGACACGAATCTGCCATGTTCGCAGAATCGTTGCTTGCCACCTTCATTAACTTAATAGAATTGGCTTCTTCTTCTCTTTGGAATAGAAAATTAAGAGCACACAAAAACAATATTAAAGCGAGGGCGGTATAGAACGATGGATGCGCCATTGCAGCTAGCCATACAAATTACACAGTCTCGAGCGAATGAGCGTTATGAAAGGAAGTCCGCGTCCTCCGCCATTGGTTCCAAAATATAAATTTTTAAAGACAAAGTTAATGCAGTCCAGATACAAATAAATATCTCATGGAAAATCTGGTTTCGTGTCTTTATTGTGGATTTACGTTTATGTTTGGAGTCGGCCTGTTCTAAACCAGCATTTCCAGATACACGAGTGATTTATATACTCAAATCAGGCACTTGGTTCGACGTTGTGTTATTTAAGGAAAATACTCAGCCCCTCCACTAAGAGCAGTTGGATTTAGTAAAAAAATTGAAAGGGATAGGCAGGTGTTTGTTCCTGGCTTGTTGGGTTTAATTTGTTCGGGGATTGGATTTTATTGATTTTTTTTTATTCAAATAGGTTAGGGTTTAAAGAGGTTTCTATGCAACAAAACAAAAATATGTAAATATTATTATGGTTATATTATTATATTTTTATAAGTTATATGTGGTTTTAAGGGCTATTATGTTTTATATTTAGAGTTAAGTCAATTAAATCATATTTAACATATATATTTTCTATTAAATATATATTTCATTTTTTTCTAAGTGTTATTTTTCCACAATCAATTCTTTGATATCATTTTGATTAAGAAATAAAATCTCACTTAAGGAGTTAACTACTTTTTAAAATTTGAATTTCACTAATATGAAGATCAACACCATGAGTGTAGCTAAATTATTTGTTGTCCAATTTCCTTCTTTATAAATATGCTTACATTTTCAAATGATTGCCTCCAATAATAGGTGATGAACAACAAGAATAACATTATTTTTTGTCTAATTTCCACATCCATTTTTGTTGATAGCATTAATGATAATTTGTGAATCTCTCTCAATTGAAATATATTTTCATCATTTTTCTATTGCAATTTTAATTTATGTAAGAAGTGCTCTAGCTTTTGCATAGTTGTTAATTGAAGTTCCATATGATTGTGAGTAAACAATTTTAATATTATATATATATATATATATATAATATATATATATATATATATATATATATATATATATATATATATATATATATATATATATATATATATATATATATATATATCATTGCAAATGGTGTGAGCAAAGGGACAATGAAGAAGTAAATAGTCTAATATTTCTAAATCCTTTTCACACAAGGCATATTTGAAAGGTCCATGATATCTTCTTCTTTGTAGACTCTCTTACTCTCTCTTGTAAGAATCTTACTTTGAATTGCCAACCAAATGCATGTTGAGGCCTTAGGGAGAACCTGTAGTGACCAAACATTCTTCCAAAGAAAATCTTTGAGAGTAGAAAATTTTGATTGCTCTAAATCCTCATATCCCAACTTGATCAAGTATCCACCATATTTTGATAGATTCTAAACCAAATCATCCTTTTTTATAAAAAACTTGATTCATCAATTAAATTTCTCCTATAGTTTTTTTGAGTTCCTCTCCTTCAACTAGGTTACTAATAGAAATATTAATATAGTATTTGAACTTTGGACCTTTACAAGCTAGGCATGCTTGAGCTAATGCTTGTCATTTTGAGTCTAATATAAGAGGATGGGGATTCAACTAAGCATTAGACCAAAAATTTGTATAATTCCCCTGATTGAATGACCATCTAGAATGTTTCTTTATCAATTACAAACTATTTGATATGAAGTTCCATGTTCATGATCCTTTGGGTAAGATTCCTTTTCTAAATAATTTAATTGCATCAAGAGAGCCTATATATTTTTGAAGTAATATTTTTGCCCAATTATTTCCTTGATCTATGAATAATCTCCACCAAAGCTTTACCCCTAATGCAAAACTCACATGTCTACAATTTCGTAAGCTTACTTCTCAAATATTCCTTCCTTTGCAAACCCTATCCCATTTACAAAGAGATAACCTAATTCATTTCTCAAAGCCTTTTCAAAGAAAGTCTCTTTGAATTTTATCATTTTTGATGTTATATCTACTAGTAATATTTGAAGTGACATTATATAAATAGGGATGGATTGCAATGTAGTATTTATGAGTTATAGTCTTCTCACCATGGTTAAGAACTTACCTTTCCAACCTACCAAACAAGTTTCTTTCTATCCAAAAAAAAGCATCAAGTTGGAGATGAGATTCAAAGGGACCATTTTTTGTAACTTGAATACCTTTGATTTTTCCTTCTATTTTTTCTTTTGAGAAAGCTCTCCCTAATGCCTCTACAATAATAATAATAGATAAGGGGATAGTAGATCACCTTGATGGAGTCCACAAGATGACTTGAAGTAAAAAAAAGAGGAACCATTGATCAAAAGAAAATATTTTGCAATGGAACATATCACTCTTCATTAAATCCTAATTTTTTTAAAGAAAATTGTAGGAAATCCATTAGAGCCAAGTTCCTTGTTAGGATGATTGATTCATGTGGATTCTCCATAGATATATTCTTCCAAAGGAGATAGAACAATGTTGAAATCACCCCAAGGAATCGATAGGTCAGAATGAATCGTTGTTTTTAACAAAAATATGTTGTCTTTCCAATATCTTTCATGAGTAACTATAGTTGGAGCATACACATTTTTAGCCTCAAATTTGATGTTTTCCTCTTGTAAAATAGTCTAGAAACCCAATTACTTTTTGCTTTTAATAATTGTCTATCCCATTTGCATTTGTTACATATTATCGTAATACTGCCTGAAGCTCTTGTAGAAGAAACTATTAGACAATCACTCATCTTCGAAATATTTTTAAAAGCATCCAAACATTCCTCACTACTTAATTTTATTTATTGTATTAAAATAAACTTATGACTATAACAACTTATTAATTCCTTAATAAAAAAAATTTTAGGGATCTTATTCATACCCCTAATATTTGATGATATCGTTTTAATCATCATCAATATTTAATTTTTATTAGTGATCTTAGCCTCACTTCTTGTTAACACGTGTGATATTTTTATTTGGCTTCCCAAACAGATATCCCTTTGAGTTTATTTTTCACTTTGTTCATGCTTTGATGGTCTTCCTCTCATTTTTCCATTCCCAACAACACTCTCATTTCTTGTATTATTCATAATGAGACTTATATTTTAAAAAAAAATTGTTACCCTAAAGAATCTAAAATGCAAGCAAGAACTTCATTAACACTTTCTTCTTTATGTTTCTTAAAAACCTTAAAGTGCATAAATGATCCTCCATAGTCATTACTTTCTTATGTTTCTCTATAAGCACTAAATTTCCTTAGATATACTCCATATGATTTTCTTATTGTTCTACTCTTGAAACCCTAAAGTGCAATGAAAATACTTTATACTACTTCATTTTTATTGTAAGAAGAAAATTTTATGCTATTTGAGGAAAATGAAGATGATTTACCTAGATTAAGCTTGACCTCTTTCACCTCGTTCACTTTAAAATTTTCCTTCTCATCTCCCTTCACACCTTTAATTCCTTCTATATTTGAATTTATGCATTGTACTTCCTCATCCCTTATGTCATTTTTTTTATGGTTGATTTTAGTGAACTATAATGGCCTTTTCCATTTGATGATGTAGAAGGGTTTTCCTTGCCATTTTCTTAGGAGTGGAAAATCCTTGATTTTACCTAGATTATCCTATGATATGATCTCTTTGTTTCATATTGAAGTCACCCTCTTGCCTAAAAAATCCCATCTCTTTGCTTTCAGTGGTGTAAAAGGTTTAAAATGATTGTGGCATGGTGGTTATAGGGACGGACTATGCGAAAAACTATGTGGCGGCTTCCAAGGAAAACAACGCAAAATACTGTGGTAGCCATAAAAGTCGGACAGACTGCCCGGATCCGTGGTGGCTACCGATTCCACCATGTAAATTCCAAAAAAAAATCCCATCTTTTTCTCCATAATTCTTACTTTGTAATATTTTGTCATGTATCTAGTTTCATGATATTTGCAACATCATTATTTAATGTTTTCATAATCCCCTTGTTGATTTCATTCTCTTGATTAATATTTAATCGTAATGGATTATGGTGAAGGTTTTGAAATATCCACAGCAACACATATTGAGTGTATACAAAATGCCTTGTCTAGAGTATTGTCAATATTCTTCAAAACCTCCTTATTGATAAGTTGATAAAAAATCCAAAAAACCTAATCCACACTAAACCCTTTTAATAGTCTCTTTCTCCATAAAGGTTTTGGGATCCATATTGAAGCAACTCCATGAACACGAATCTACCATGTTCGCAGAATCGTTGCTTGCCACCTTGATTAACTTAATAGAATTGGCTTCTTCTTCTCTTTGGAATAGAAAATTAAGAGCACACATAAACAATATTAAAGCGAGTGCGGTACAGAACGATGGATGAGCCATTGCAGCAAGCAATACAAATTACAGTGTCTCGAGCGAATGATAGGATTTTTATGTTTGCTCGCTAAAGAGCGTTACGAAAGGAAGTCCGCGTGCTCCGCCATCGTAGTCCGGATAGAAATAAATATCTCATGGAAAATCTGAGTTCGTGTCTTAATTGTGAATTTACGTTTATGTTTGAAGTCGGCCTGTTCTAAACCAGCATTTCCAGATACACGAGTGATTAATAAACTCAAATCAGGCACTTGGTTCGACGTTGTGTTATTTAAGTAAAATACTCTGCCTCTCCACTAAGAGCAGTTGAATTAGTTAAAAAAAAATTGAAAGGGATAGGTGGATGTTTGTTGGTGGGTTGTAGGGTTTGATTTGTTGGAGAATCAGGTTTTATTTATTTTGTCTTCATTGAAGTGGGTTGTAGGGTTTGATTTGTTGGAGAATCCGGTTTTATTTATTTTGCTTTATTGAAATGGGTTATGGTTTATAGAGATTTTTATGTAACAAAAGAAATTGAAAATATATCAATGTTTGTATGGTTATATTATTATATTTTTATAAGTCATATGTGGCTTTAAAGGTTACTTCTCTTAAAATATCAAAATCTTACTTCTTATATTTAGTGTTAAGTTAATTAAATCTTATCTAACGCGTTTATGTTTATGTTTATGTTTATATATATATATATATATATATATATATATATATATATATATATATATATATATATTCTTCAACTTTCTCTAAGTGTTATTTTTGACAATCAACTTTTTTTTTTTTTGCTAAGTAACGATATATTTACAGTGGGTTTTTTGTTAAAGGATCCCAAAACCTTAGTTACATAGATAGTCGAGGCTGCAGTTGTGATTAAAAACCGGGGTTGCGCCCTTGGGCAACAAACCAAGGCCCAGGGCCCTGTTGCCTACAAAAAGACAAACCAATTTTGAAACCAGTACAACAAAATTTGGCCTGTGGCCACTTAAATATGAAAAAATCGCATAAAAACACATGCTAAAATCGCAAAAAACCGCTCGTCGCCGTTTCGGGAGGCCCGGTAGCCTGGCCTGGTCTGGACGGGGCCCAACCTGACAGATCAGCTCCTCTCCCTATCGGGGCCATCGCCCAGCCTACGCCGAAGTTCGGCCAGGGCACTGGCCGCTGAGGAAGCCGCTTTGGCAAAAGTAGTCAGGGAGCCATTGGTAATGTCAAGGAGAGCTCTAGTCGCCAGGTTCTGCATCTTGCTGTCAGAGTCAGAGTTGACTTCGGTGGCCTCTGGGGCCTCCACCTTGGCCTTCTTGGAGCTATCGGTAGCCCTACTGCTGCCTGGGGTCGGGCCTCTGCGGATTGAGCTGGTGCTAGGAGTCGGGGCCCCACTTGGGCCCTGGACCAGAGTTTTGCATTTTTGGGTGGGCCTGCACCGTTTCGGGGAAGGGAAGGATTCGGGGGAGGGGGTATCCTTGGATTTGGAAGCTGCAGGGGAAGCCCCAAGGGAGTTAACCGCTTCAGGGGGGACAGAGGTCAGGGGAGGAATGCAGTGAAGCTGCGACACATGTCAGGAGGAGTTGAGGGGGCGTGGCTACCGGCTGCCACATGAGGCAATGGAGGGTGCCAATGCCTGCGCTCCATATGGCATAATCTGAGCGGGGGGGCAGCTTGGGGAAACCTCAAGGGATAGATCCACGAATGAACTGACTCAGCATGGGAATCTGATGGCACGACGTCCAAGGCAGGAAGGTCGGAATGGGACGTTGTGCACTCTGACTTGGACTTGCCAAAAATGCCAACCGGGCTTCGAGAAAGTCTAACGTGGCCGCTAACACTTGGCACCGCGAGGGAGAGCTTGAATGGATTGGCCAACACACTAGCAAGGGGGGCGTCGGGGCCAGTCATCATGGCAAAGCAAGGATAGTCCCCTGACCACTGGGGGGCACGATAGCAAAACTTCAAGGCCCCGTATCGGGGCGAGCTAAGCGTTTGGGCCCTCATCAAAGCTAGGATTGTCTTGCGAAACTATTTGGACCAGAGCTTTAGGGGAGTTCGTGGTCCAGGTGGTGAAGTCTTTCGCTAAGATGGTCTGGTTGGCCATGAAATCGGCTGCCCTGTTGCCTTCCCTGTACACATGCCAAAAGTTATGGTCAGGGAGTCCTTGGAGGATGGTGAGAGCTTCCCGAATGGAGTTGTGAATGCACCAAGAGTTGTTTCTCGGGCTACGGGAGGCTTTGATAATGACTTGGGAATCGCCCTCGATGATGACTTTTGAGGAGGACTCCTTGAGGGTGGTCAGCCCGTTGAGGAGAGCTGCTGCTTCGATGAAGTTATTGGTCTGAATGTCAAGCGGTGCACCGTACACCAAGATCAGGGTCCCATGGTTGTCTCTGATGACCTCCCTCGCTCTAGAGGGTCCGATATTACCTTTAGAAGCTCCGTCAAAGTTAATTTTGACCCACCTTGTCTCAGAATGATAGGAGGGGGTGAAGGGGAGACCGGGGGGGGAAGCTAAACTCTGAGGGAGGATAGGAGGGTGGCCTCGCTCGGCCTCCGAGGTGCCTCGATCAAAAGGGTGGAGCAAGAATTCTCAAGGGCGAAGGAAACCGCCTTGGTCGCTATCCACTGGGGAACGGGTCAGGGAGGAGAAGGCTCTGCTGTTGCGCTCGAGCCAAAGCTGCCAAAGTAGGTGAGGAAGGCAAGAGCCCTAAAGGAAGTGGATGAAGGGGTGGGCGAAGGGGTTGGGCCACTGAGATAGGAGGTTAGAGATGGAATTGGGGGCCACCCATTGAATAGAGAATTAGGAAAGGATGAGACCCAGGGCTTTAGAATAGAAGGGACATCTAAGAAAGAGGTGATTAGTGGACTCCCAGGCAGTGCAACAAAGGAAGCATCTGTTTGGGTTCTGGAAGCCCCTCTTGATTAGGTTCTCGATGGTCAGGATCTTGTTTTGGACGACCACCCAGATGAAGTGGTTGATTTTGGGGATCAGTTTCTTTGCCCACACCTGATGGGCTGGAAAAGGGGCCTCGTCAGGGACTCTTTGGAGGTTGTAGGTAGATTTGATAGAAAATACACCACTAGGAGTGTCATGCCAAACGCATCTGTCGTTCCCTCCGGAGGACGGGATAACTGTCACCTTGAGGAGGCGTTGGAGCCTGGAAACTTGGAGCAGGTGCCTGGGATTCAGGATGGGTTTCCAAGTAACCCATCCCTGGTTCTGGGAGAGATAGGCTGACACTCTGGGCCCTCTGTTCGCCAGCCCCGATTTGAGGACGAGGAGATCGCTATCAGCATTCAGGGCCTCATCTTGGATCCACCTATCTTCTCAAAATTTAATCTGGGTTTCGTCCTCGAGGATCCATCTGGTCCCTTTTCGAATGATGTCTTTAATGGAAATCAATGATTTCCAAAAGGCTGATCCATCTCTGGGCTGGGATTCACTGAGGAAGGGGTGGTGGTGGCAGTATTTCCTGAGCACGATACTGACCCACTCATCGAGGGTGTTGGTGAACACCTTCCAGACGTGCTTGGACAAGAGGGCCTTGTTCATGAGGGTCACCCACCTGAGTCTGATCCCTCCCTCACCTTTGGGGCGACAGACCAGGGGCCAGGAAACCAGGGGAATCCTCTTCTTATCTTCGTTGCCCGACTAGAGAAAGCGTTTCTAGATTTGTTCAATGTGGGCTGCAATGGAGGCTGAGATTTTAAAGACCGACATGAAATAAACTGTAATGCTTTGGAGGACCATCGACAGGAGGGTGGCTCTGCCAGCCTGAGAGAGTAGGTGGCCTTTCCAGGGGGCCAACTTTTTTTGAATCCGATCCATCATCTCGCTCCACAGGCCCTTGGAGGATGCACTTGTAAACAGGGGAAGCCTGAGGTAAGAGGAGGGGAGGGAATCAGGGGTACAACCCAAAATTTGCTCAATTCTTATTTTCCTAGCCACGAGGGTGTGGATGAAGAAGATTTTGCTTTTTTGGAGGTTAATTTTTTGACCGGCCACCTCCTCGTACAGGTTCAAGATGTGCTTGAGGGCCTTGGCTTAAGGGATCGAAGCTGAAGTGGTGAGGATGTTGTCATCCACAAACTACTGATGAGACACAGGGGGTAGTCCCGGTGCAGGCCTGATGCCCAAAATAAGTCCACAGGAAACAACGCTCGAGATGGTACATCCCAGGGCCTCAACCAAGATGATGAAGAGGATCGGGGATAGGGGGTCGCCTTGATGAAGGCCTCTGGATCTGAGGAAGAATTCGATAGGGGATCCGTTGATGAGGATAGAGAACCAAGGGGAGGACACACAGTTGCTGATGAGCCTGACCCAAGAGGGGTGGAACCCAAACTTGAGGAGGACCTTGGAAAGGAAGCCCCAGTCAACTCTTTCAAATGCCTTGTTCATATCCAGCTTGAGCAGGAAGGAGGCCTTCTTGGAGAGGAAGGTCGAGTGGATGGCCTCATGCATGATGATAACTCCACTTATGATCAGTCTGCCTTTGACCAATCTCCCCTAGCAGGGGGCAATGATAAGGGGAAGGATATCCTTGAGGTGGGAGGCCATGGATTTGGTCAATATTTTGTATAAAACATTGCACATGCTGATGGGGCAAAAATACGAGAGGGATCTGGTAGCCTGGGACTTGGGGATCAGGGCAATGAAGGTGGAGTTTATACCTCTAGGGATGGAGCTGGAAGCCTGGAGGTCCCGGATGGATGTGCACACTTCTTGCCCAACGATGTCCCAAAAAGATTGGAAGAAATGGTGGGGGAACCCATCCTGGCCCGGGGCCACCTCAGCCTTCATGGAAAACATGTCAGCATGGATTTCGGAGTCAGACAGGGGCTGCACGAGCATCTCATTTGCCATGGTCAAGACTGAAGTAGGAATATGTTTCAGCAGGGAGTCTACCGCTTCTGGGGACATGGGGGGGCTGTCGCCAAGGAGTTCCTGGAAGAAGTTGGTGGCTTCAGTCCGAATGTCCTCTTCATCCTTGATAGTCCTATCATTACTACTCACCAACTCAGCAATCCTGTTGGAGCCCCTATTTTTGAGATTCGATGTGTGGAAGAACTTCGTATTAGCATCGTCATCTTGGAGCCATAGGGCTCTCGACTTCTGTCTCCAAAAGGTTTCTTCCCTGGCCAAGATGTTGTGATACTCACTGAGGGCCAGGCGTTCCTCTTCCTTGATCCCCGGGTCTTGGGAGCCTGCCTAGAATCTGAGCTCAAGGTCTTCAAGTTTTTTCTTAACTGCCACTTTATTTTCAAAGATGTTACCAAACACCTCTCTTTTCCATACCTTGAGTTTCTCTTTGAGACATCTCAACTTGTGGTATACTTGTTCAGCAGGGCACCCAGGGATTGGGGGAGCCCACCAGTAGCCAACTTGGGCCTTAAAGTTGGGATGATGCAGCCACATGGACTCAAACCGAAAGGGTCGCTTGGGGGAGGAGCGATGATCGATTTCGAGGAGGAGGGGACTATGGTTGAACCTAATTTTAGGGAGGGCTAGCAAGGTTGCATCCATAAATAGGGGAATGGCTTCCTTGGATAGGAACACTCTGTCCAACCTGACCTGGATATGGTTTCTCCCACTCTTCTGTTTGACCAGGTGAACCTAGCTCCTTTCAGCCTGACATCCATGAGCTCGTTGAGGTCGATGAAGGCTCCAAAGTCCTCCATGCTCTTGTTCAGATCCGTTGAGCACCCACTTTTGTCAAAAAGGAATAGGGGACTATTGAAGTCCCCTGCCAGGATCCAAGGGAGGGAGGCAAAGGCTTCTCTCATTGAGCTAATTTCCTTCCATAAGCCAGCTTTCTCAACCGGGTTGTTAGGAGCATAGACGTTAGACAGGATCCACGAGCGCCTTGACTTCACGTAATGGACTAGAATGTTGATTATTCTGGGAGAAGATGATATGAGCCTCCCCTCAAAATACTAGGGATCCCACATGCACAGTAAGCCCTCGGTTGTGCCAGCCATAGGGGTAGACAGGGACTCGCAGTTGCGCCAGGTAGCTTGGGTGACTCTCTGGGCAGCTGCATCATCTATTTTGGTCTCCTGGAGGAGGAGGAAGGACGAGCGGTGATCCTTGTAAAGTTGGTCGAGGATCCTTTTCTTGGGGGCACCATTGAGTCCCCTAACATTCCAGGTGATGAGCTTCATTTGACACCCTTGTGGGGTCACTTGCCCCCCTTCCCGACCAGAGCAAGGGGTTTGGTTCGAAGGGCGTCCGTTTTGGAGAAGCTTGCGGTAACGTCAGAGAGGGTTGCCTGGGAGCCATTGGCTATGTCATCTTCAATGATCCTTGCTCGCTAGTCGCCCATGGTGGGCCAGCCTCTCTTGAGTTTGCTTCCAAAGTCTATGGCGAAAGTCTTGCTTTGGGTCATCTTCAGGCTGATCTCATCTGGCCCGAATGGATAACTACCTTCAACCTCTTTGTCAGACCTCTCAGAGCTGCACTCTAAAGGGGGAAGGCCAAAAGGGGCCACCGAGAGGGGCTAGAGGGGGTCGAGGTGGGGATAGCGGGGGTGGGGGGGAGGAGGAAACCCAGACAAAGGAATACGAGAGGGTGGGAGCCGACAGGGAAGAGGGCCCGGGCAACTCATAGGCCTAGGGGGTGCAATTAGGGGCCTACAGGGAGGGATTCGCATCGGGCGATGGGGGGAAAACCTGGGGTCGGGGCCCCGAAATATGACTCAAGGAGGGGAGCAGGGGAAGGGGAAACCTAGGGAAGACCATCCTCTAGGCTGGGGCCAGCTTAGGATTCCTTTGGGATAGAATGGGGAGCCTCCATGGTGGTCCAGGCCTAAGATCTATGGCCGTCATGAGGGGGCCCTCGGGAGGGGACCCGGATTGGTCAGGAAGGGAGTTTGGGGAGAGGGCCATCGGCCTTCTTGGATACAGGGCATTGAAGGGGGAGGTGGCCCTGAGTGCAACAGAGAGGGCAGAAAGCAGGTTTATTTTTGTAGATCAGATATTGGCGCCAAAAGAAGGACCCAGAGGAGATGGTCACAGAAGAGGGAAGTTCGGATTCTAGATTTGCATTGACGCAAAATCTAGCATGAACCATCCAGGAGCCTGCCTTGGTAGCAGGGTCGAATGCCACCAGTTCCCGATCGATTGGGCAATAAGTCTTAGGACGTCTTCGTGCCACAAGTGGAAGGGAAGCTTAGGGAGCCGGACCCAGACTGGGGCAAAGTTGATGCTTTGGGTTCTGGGGTGGAAGTTAGCTCCATATCGCCTGAGGAAGAGGCTTTTGCGTTCCAGAAACCAGGGCCTACACGACAAGATCTTTTCAACGTCATCGATGTTATTTAATTTGATGATGAAGAATCCCTTGGTGAGGGCCACCAGCTGAATATGTCCATAAACTTTCCATTTGGAAGTCGCCCATCTGTGGATGGTTTCCATGTTCGAGCGCCCTCCCAGGAACTTCCCAACCAGGGAGGCAGAGGATCCAGCAACAAAGGAGGAGTAGACCTCCTCTTGAATAGAAATGTGGGTGCCCTTGAGGGAGAGCCCTAAACCCAGGGCCCGAGGCTGGGCCATGGTGCCAGCTAGGATCTGTTGATAGGAGGTTTTAGGCCCGCCCAGGGTAGAACCCTGCCCAAGATCTAGAGGCTTTTTCCCTAGGCCTATGCTTGCATCGAGCCAGGGAGGAGGTCCTGGGCCTAATATGTTGTCCCCATCCTATCCACCATTATTCTCAGCCTCTGAGCCCTCCTTTGGGCCCACCGAGGGCCTTGCGGGCCCGGGTCCGGGCCCCGACATGCCTGACCCCGATCTCGATCTAGTTCCCACCTTGTAACTTGCACCAGCTACTGAACCTGTGCCCAGTCCCGCTCTCATTCCTGCTCCCACTCCCGCCATATCTCCTTGACAATCAAATTTTTGGTATCATTTTGATTAAGAAATAAAATTTCACTTGGGCAGTTAACTATCTTTTAAAATTTAAATTTTACTAACATGATGATCAACATAATTTGAATAAATTGTATGTTGTCCAATTTCCTTCTTTATAAATATGATCACATTTTCAAGTGATTGTCTCCAATAATAGGTGATGAACAACAATAATAATATTATTTTTTTATCTGATCCCCACATCCATTTTTTTTATAGCATTAATGATAATTTGTGAATCTCCCTCAATTGAAACATATTTTCATCATTTTTCTATTGCAATTTTAATCTATGCAAGAAGTGCCCTAGCTTTTGCATAGTTGTTAGTTGAAGTTCCATATGATTGTGAGTAAAGAATTTTGCCTTCATTATTTCTAAAAACACCACCTCCAATAGCTTTGCCTAAATTTCCTTTAGAAGCACCATCAAAGTTAATTTTGATAAACCCAATTTTTGGACATTTTCATTTTACCCTAGATCGAAGTAGATCCTTTGTTTTAATTCCATCTTCCATGTATGTTCAAATCTTGTAACCAAGTTGTTACCGCCTCTGTTTCTACACTTGAGACTTCCCATGATAGGCACCATATCTATAGATATTTTTCAAGAGAGGCAATAATACAGTTTGGGCATGATTTTGAGATTTATTTTTTTAATTCTATTATTTGTTTTAAGCCATACATTCCAACAAATAATGGTAGGTTCAATCCTCCATAGAATTCATAATGTTTTAGCTTTGAAATAATTAATCCAACATTTCATCAACTCTTTCAATGTTGATGGAGCTACCTAATATATATATATATATATATATATATATATATATATATATATATATATATATATATATATATATATATATATATATATATATATATATATATAAGTAATCACAAATGGTGTGAGCAAAGGGACAATGAAGAAGTAGATAGTCTAATATTTCTAAATCCTTTTCACACAAGGCATATTTGAAAGGTCCATGATATCTTCTTCTTTGTAGACTCTCTTAATATCTCTTATAAGAATATTACTTTAAATTACCAACCAAATGCATGTTGAGGCCTTAGGGAGAACTTGTAGTGACCAAACATTCTTCCAAAGAAAATATTTGAAAGTAGAAAATTTTGATTGCTCTAAATCCTCATATCCCAACTTGATAGAGTATCCACCATATTTTGATAGATTCTAAACCAAATCATCCTTTTGTATACAAAACTTGATTCATCTTTTGAAGTTCACCTATAGTTTTTTTGAGTTCCTCTCCTTCAACTAGGTTACTAATAGAAATATTATTATAGTCTTTGAACTTTGGACCTTTACAAGCTAGGCATGCATGAGCTAATGATTTTCATTTTGAGTCTAAGATAAGAGGATGAGGATTCAACTAAGCATTAGACCTAAAATTTGTATAATTCCCCTGATTGAATGACCATCTAGAATATTTCTTTATCAATTACAAACTATTTGATATGAAGTTCCATGTTCATGATCCTTTGGGTAAGATTCCTTTTCTAAATAATTTCATTGCATCAAGAGAGCCTATATATTTTTGAAGTAATATTTTTGCCCAATTATTTCCTTGATCTATGAATAATCTCCACCAAAGCTTTACCTCTAATGCAAAACTCATATGTCTACAATTTCGTAAGCTTACTTCTCAAATATTCTTTCCTTTGCAAACTCTATCCCATTTACAAAGAGATAATCTAATTTATTTCTCAAAACCTTTCCAAAGAAAGTCTCTTTGAATTTTATCATTTTTTGATGTTATATCTACTAGTAATATTGAAAGTGACATTATATAAATAGGGATGGATTGCAATGTAGTATTTATGAATTATAGTCTTCTCACCATGGTTAAGAACTTACCTTTCCAACCTACCAAACAAGTTTCTTTCTATCCAAAAAAAAAAAACATCAAATTGGAGATGAGATTCAAAGGGACCATTTTTTGTAACTTTAATACCTTTGATTTTTCCTTCCATTTTTTCTTTTGAGAAAGCTCTCCCTAATGCATCTACAATAATAAGAATAGATAAGGGGATAGTAGATCACCTTGATGGAGTCCACAAGTTGACTTGAAGTAACAAAAAGAGGAACCATTGATCAAAATAAAATATTTTGCAAGGGAACATATCACTCTTCAAAAAATCCTAATTTTTTTAAATAAAATTGTAGGAAATCCATTAGAGCCAAGTTCCTTGTTAGGATGAAAAGAGGAAATTGATTCATGTGGATTCTCCATAGATATATTCTTCATCAATATTTTATTTTTCCATGTGTGATAATTGATGGAATATTTTGCAAAAGGTTATTTTGTGTCTCATTATCTTGCTTAGTATCTAACAAAATATTTTTGAAATAATTATTTGCTTCCTTCTTTAAATCTTCTTCTTCCACAATATTTCTTCTATATATATTTAATATAAAAAAAACAAATATTGTTTTTATTGTAGCATGATTTTTTTTTGTATTTATATCTCTTTCCTTGAGTCCAATATGACTCATTTTTCAATGCATTATGATAATTAGAAAGTAATTATTTTTATTTCACATAAGAATCCTGATCCAATCCATTAATTTAAAATATATCTTGTAAAATTTTGAGCTTGGAGTCAATTTCTTTATTTATTTTTTTAAATATTATTAAAATATTTAGTATTCCAAATCTTGATTTCCTCTTTTAAATATTACATATTTTGAACAAACTTGTATATATAATCCTTCAAATTTTGATTCATCCCACCATAACATAACCATCTATGAAGCTACATAAATTGGAAGCAAAATGGCTTTGGATGAACATTATTGGGTAAATCACAAGTTAAAAGAATGGTTTTGTGATGTAATCCTTTTTGTAATAAAATATATGAAGCAATTATATACCTTGTTTGCAACCATTTATTGGATAACAAAAATCTATTCAACTTTTTTGCTATATATCAAGGGTTTTGGTCTCTCTTTAAGAGGTCCAAGGTTCAAACCTCACTCAGTATGAGGAGACCATGACCCCTCATAAAAACCCGTGTAAAATCATTGAAAAAAATGTTATATGAGTTTGCCCAATGTGTCTATATTCCCATGTAAATTAAAAATTTGAAGGACTAACACCTCGAAGGCCATTTGAATTAGAAAGTGAAGTAAAATATTACATTGACTTGGACTATCCTATAATGCCATGCTTCTTTTTCCAAAGGAGATAGAACAATGTTGAAATCATCCCAAAGAATTGATAGATCAGAATGAATCATTGTTTTTAACAAAAATATGTTGTCTTTCCAATATCTTTCATGAGTAACTATAGTTGGAGCATACACATTTTTAGCCTCAACTTTGATGTTTTTCTCTTGTAAAATAGTCTAGCAACCCAATTACTTTTTTCTTTTAATAATTATCTATCCCATTTGCATTTGTTCCATATTATCGTAATACCGCCTGAAGCTCTTGTAGAAGAAACTATTAGACGATCACTCATCTTCGAAATATTTTTAAAAGCATCCAAACATTCCTCACTACTTAATTTTATTTCTTGTATTAAAATAAACTTATGACTATAACAACCTATTAATTCCTTAATACATATTTTTTTAGGTGTCTTATTCATACCCCTAATATTTGATGATATCATTTTAATCATCATCAATATTTAATTTTTATTAGTGATCTTAGCCCCACTTCTTGTTAACATGTGTGATCTTTTTATTTGGATTCCCAAATAGATATCCCTTTGAGTTTATTTTTCACTTTGTTCATGCTTTGATGGTCTTCCTCTCCTTTTTCCATTCCCAACAACATTCTCATCTCTTGTATTGTTCATAATGAGACTTATATTCAAAATATTTTTGTTACCCTAAAGAATCTAAAATGCAAGCAAGAACCTCATTAACACTTTCTTCTTTATGTTTCTTAAAAACCCTAAAGTGCATAAATGATCCTCCATAGTCATTACTTTCTTATGTTTCCCTATAAGCACTAAATTTCCTTGGATATACTCCATATGATTTTCTTATTGTTCTACTCTTGAAACCCTAAAGTGCAATGAAAATACTTTATACTACTTCATTTTTATTGTAAGAAGAAAATTGTATGCTACTTGAGGAAAATGAAGATCATTTACCTAGATTAAGCTTGACCTCCTTCACCTCGTTCACTTTAAAATTTGCCTTCTCATCTCCCTTCACACCTTTAATTCCTTCTATATTTGAATTTATGCATTGTACTTCCTCATCCCTTATGTCATTTTTTTTATGGTTGATTTTAGTGAACTATAATGGTCTTTTTCATTTGATGATGTAGAGGGGTTTTCCTTGCCATTTTCTTAGGAGTGGAAAATCCTTGATTTGACTAGATTATCCTATGATATGATCTCCTTGTTTCATATTGAAGTCACCCTCTTGCCTAAAAAATCTCATCTCTTTGCTTTCAGTGGTGTAAAAGGTTTAAAATGATTGTGGCATGTTGGTTATAGGGACGGACTACACGAAAAACTGTGTGGCGGCTTCCGAGGCAGACAACGCAAAATACTGTGGCAGCCATAAAATTCGGACAGCCTTCCCGAATTCGTGGTGGCTACTAATTCCACCATGTAAATTCCAAAAAAAAATCCCATCTTTTTCTCCATAATTCTTACTTTGTAATATTTTGCCATGTATCTAGTTTCATAGTTTCATGATATTTGCAAAATCATAATTTAATGTTTTCATAATCCCCTTGTTGATTCCATTCTCTTGATTAATATTTAATCCTAATGGACTATGGTAGAGGTTTTGAAATATCCACATAAACACATATTTGAGTGTATACAAAATGCTTTCTCTCCTTGGTAGTTGGTCCCTCTTAGATGAACTTGCCTAAAATATTGTCAATATTCTTCAAAACCTCCTTATTGATAAATTGATAAAGAAGTCCAAAAAAACCTAATCCACACTAAAACTCTTTTAATAGTCTCTTTCTCCATAAAGGTAGGTTTTGGGATCCATATTGAACCAACTCCATGGACACGAATCTACCATGTTCGCAGAATCGTTGCTTGCCACCTTGATTAACTTAATAGAATTGACTTCTTCTTCTCTTTGGAATAGAAAATTAAGAGCACACATAAACAATATTAAAGCGAGTGCGGTACAGAACGATGGATGAGCCATTGCAGCAAGCAATACAAATTACAGTGTCTCGAGCGAATGATAGGATTTTTATGTTTGCTCGCTAAAGAGCATTACGAAAGGAAGTCCGCGTGCTCCGCCATCGTTTCCAAAATATAATTTTAAAGCCAAAGTTAATGCAGTCCGGATAGAAATAAATATCTCATGGAAAATCTGGGTTCGTGTCTTAATTGTGGATTTAAGTTTATGTTTGAAGTCGGCCTGTTCTAAACCAGCATTTCCAGATACACGAGTGATTAATAAACTCAAATCAGGCACTTGGTTCGACGTTGTGTTATTTAAGTAAAATACTCTACCTCTCCACTAAGAGCAGTTGGATTAGTTAAAAAATTGAAAGGATAGGTAGGCGTTTGTTGGTGGGTTGTAGGTTTTGGTTTGTTGGAGAATTCGGGTTTTATTTACTTTGTTTTCATTGAAGTGGGTTGTAGGATTTGATTTGTTGGAGAATCCGGTTTTATTTACTTTGTCTTTATTGAAATGTGTTATGGTTTATAGAGGTTTTTATGCAACAACAAAAATTGACAACAAAAGAAATTGAAAATATGTGTTCGTATGGTTATATTATTATATTTTTATAAGTTATATGTGGCTTTAAAGGCTACTTCTCTCAAAATATCAAAATATTACTTTTTATATTTAGTGTTAAGTTAATTAAACCATATTTAACGTGTTTGTGTTTATGTTTGTGTTTATATATATATATATATATATATATATATATATATATATATTAATATTATTTTTCAACTTTCTCTAAGTGTTATTTTTGGACAATTGATTTTTTGGTATCATTTTGATTAAGAAATAAAATTTCACTTAGCTAGTTAACTACTTTTTAAAATTTGAATTTTATTAACATGATGGTCAACACCACTAGTGGCTAAATTGTCTATTGTCCAATTTCCTTCTTTATAAATATGCTCACATTTTCAAGAGATTGCCTTTAATAATAGGTGATGAACAATAATAATAATATTATTTTTTTGTTTGATCCCCACATCCATTTTTTTTATAGCATTAATGATAATTTGTGAATCTCCCTCAATTGAAATATATTTTCATCATTTTTCTATTGCAATTTTAATCTATGTAAGAAGTGCCCTAGCTTTTGCATAGTTGTTAGTTGAAGTTCCATATGATTGTGAGTAAAGAATTTTACCTTCATTATTTCTAAAAACGCCACCTCCAATAGCTTTGCCTAAATTTCCTTTAGAAGCACCATCAAAGTTAATTTTGATAAACCCAAGTTTTGGACATTTTCATTTTACCCTAGATCGAAGTAGATCCTTTGTTTTAATTCCATCTTCCATGTATGTTCAAATCTTGTAACAAAGTTGTTACTGCCTCTTTTTCTACACTTGAGACTTCCCATGATAAGCACTATATCTATAGATATTTTACAAGAGAGGCAATAATACAGTTTGGGCATGATTTTGAGATTTTTTTTTTTAATTCTATTATTTGTTTCAAGCCATACATTCCAACAAATAATGGTAGGGCCAATCTTCCATAGAATTCATAATGCTTTAGCTTTGAAATAATTAATCCAACATTTCATCAACTCTTTCAATGTTGATGGAGCTACCTAATATAATATCATATAAATATAATCACAAATGGTGTGAGCAAAGGGACAATGAAGAAGTAAATAGTCTAATATTTCTAAATCCTTTTCACATAAGGCATATTCGAAAGGTCCATGATATCTTCTTCTTTGTAGACTCTCTTAATCTCTCTTTAAAGAATCTTACTTTAAATTGCCAACCAAATGCATATTGAGGCCTTAGGGAGAACCTGTAGTGACCAAACATTCTTCCCAAGAAAATCTTTGAGAGTAGAAATTTTTAATTGCTCTAAATCCTCATATCCCAACTTGATCGAGTATCCACCATATTTTGAAAGATTCTAAACCAAATCATCCTTTTGTATAAAAAACTTGATTCATCTTTTGAAGTTCACCTATAGATTGTTTGAGTTCCTCTCCTTCAACTAGGTTACCAATAGAAATATTAATATAGTCTTTGAACTTTGGACCTTTACAAGCTAGGCATTCTTGAGCTAATGATTGTCATTTTGAGTCTAAGATAAGAGGATGAGGATTCAACTAAGCATTAGACCAAAAATTTGTATAATTCCCCTGATTGAATGACCATCTAGAATGTTTCTTTATCAATTACAAACTATTTGATATGAAGTTCCATGTTCACGATCCTTAGGGTAATATTTCTTTTTTAAATAATTTCATTGCATCATGAGAGCCTATATATTTTTTAAGTGATATTTTTGCCCGATTATTTTCTTGATCTATGAATAATCTCCACCCAAGCGTTGCCCCTAATGCAATATGTCTACAATCTCTCAAGCTTACTTCTCAAATATTCTTTCCTTTGCAAACCCTATCCCATTTATAAAGAGATAACCTAATTTATTTCTCAAAACCTTTCCAAAGAAATTCTCTTTGAATTTTATCATTTTTTGATGTTATATCTACTAGTAATCTTAAAAGTGACATCATATAAATAGGGATGGATTACAATGTAGTCTTTATGAGTTATAGCCTTCTAACCATAGTTAAGAACTTACCTTTCCAACCTACCAAACAAGTTTCTTTCTATCAAAAAAAGAAAAGTATCAAATTGGAGATGAGATTCAAAGGGACCATTTTTTGTAACTTGAATACCTTTGATTTTTCCTTCCATTTTTTCTTTTGAGAAATCTCTCCCTAATACCTCTACAAGAATAATAATAGATAAGGGGATAGTAGATCACCTTTATGGAGCCCACAAGATGACTTGAAGTAACAAAAACGGGAAACATTGATTAAAATAAAATATTTTGCAAGGGAACATATCACTCTTCATTAAATCCTAAATTTTTTAAAGAAAATTGTAGGAAATCCATTAGAGCCAAGTTCCTTGTTAGGATGAAAAGAGGAAATTGATTCATGTGGATCCTCCATAGATATCTTCTTCATCAATCTATGTGTGATAATTGATGGAATATTTTGCAAAAGCTTATCTTGTGTCTCTTTATCTTGCTCAGTTTCTAACAAAGTATTTTTGAAATAATTATTTGCTTCCTTCTTTAAATCTTCTTCTTCCTCAATATTTCTTCCATATAGATTTAATATAAAAAAAAAGAAATATTTTTTTTATTGTAGCATGATTTTTTTTTGTATTTATATCTCTTTCCTTGAGTCATTTCTCCATAGATTTTTAGAACCAATATGACTCATTTTCCAATGCATTATGATAATTAGAAAGTAATTATTTTTATTTCACATAAGAATCCCGATCCAATCCATTAATTTAAACTATATCTTGTAAAATTTTGAGCTTGGAGTCAATTTCTTTATTTTCTTTTAAAATATTACTAAAATATTTAGTATTCCAAATCTTGATTTCTTCTTTTAAATATTACATATTTTGAACAAACTTGTATATATATGATCCTTCAAATTTTGATTCATCCCACCATAACATAACCATCTAGAAGAAATCAAGATGTTGAAGCTACATAAATTGGAAGCAAAATGGCTTTGGATGAACATTATTGGGTAAATCACAAGTTAAAAGAATGGTTTTGTGATGTAATCCTTCTTGTAATAAAATATATGAAGCAATTGTATACCTTGTTTGAAACCATTTATTGGATAACAAGAATCTATTCAACTTTTTTGCTATATAGAAAGAGTTTTAGCCTCTCTTTAAGAGGTACAAGGTTCAAACCTCACTCAATATGAGGAGACCATAACCCCTCATAAAAACCTGTGTAAACTCATTGAAAAAAATGTTATATGAGTTTGCCCAATGTGTCTATATTCCCATGTAAATTAAAAATTTGAAGGACTAATATCCCGAAGGCCATTTGAATTAGAAAATGAATTAAAATATTACATTGACTTAGACTATCCTATAATGTCACGCTTCTTTTGCAAAGGAGATAGAACAGTGTTGAAATTACCCCAAGGAATCAATAGATCAGAATGAATCGTTGTTTTTAACAAAAATATGTTGTCTTTCCAATATCTTTCATGAGTAACTATAGTTGGAGCATACACATTTATAAACTCAACTTTGATGTTTTCCTCTTGTAAAATAGTCTAGCAACCTAGTTACTTTTTTCTTTTAATAATTGTTTGTCCCATTTGCATTTGTTCCATATTATTGTAATACCGCCTAAAGCTCTTTTAGAAGAAACTATTAGACAATCACTCATCTTCCAAATGTTTTTAAAAGCATCCTTACATTCCTCACTACTTAATTTTATTTCTTGTATTAAAATAAACATAGGACTATAACAACCTATTAATTCCTTAATAACTCTTTTTTTAGGGGTCTTATTCATACCCCTAATATTTGATGATATCATTTTAATCATCATCAATTTTTAATTTTAATTAGTGATATTAGCCCCACTTCTTGTTAACATGTGTGATATTTTTATTTGGCTTCTCAAATAGATATCCCTTTGAGTTTATTTTTCTCTTTGTTCATGCTTTTATGGTCTTCCTCTCATTTTTCCATTCCCAACAACACTCTCATTTCTTTTATTGTTCATAATGGGACTTATATTCCAAAGTTTTTTGTAACCTAAAGAATCTAAAATGCAAGCAAGAACCTCATTAACATTTTCTTCTTTATGTTTTCCTAAAAATCCTAAAGTGCATAAATGATCCTCCATAGTCAATACTTTCTTATGTTTCCCTATAAGCACTAAATTTCCTTGGATATACTCCATATGATTTTCTTATTGTTCTACTCTTGAAACCCTAAAGTGCAATGAAAATACTCGATACTACTTTCATTTTTATTGTAAGAAAAAAATTTTATGCTACTTGAGGAAAATGAATATGATTTACCTAGATTAAGCTTGACCTCCTTCACCTCATTCACTTTAAACTTTGCTTTCTCATCTCCCTTCACACCTTTATTTCCTTCTATTTTTGAATTTATGCATTGTACTTCCCCATCCCTTATGTCATTTGTTTTTATGATTTATTTTATTGAACTATAATGGCATTTTCCATTTGATGATGTAGAGGGCTTTTCCTTGCCATTTTCGTAGGAGTGGAAAATCCTTGATTTGATCTAGATTATCCTATGATATGATCTCCTTGTTTCATATTGAAGTCACCCTCTTGCCTAAAAAATCTCATATCTTTGCTTTCAGTGGTGTAAAAGGTTTTAAATGATTTTAGCATGGTGGTTATAGGGACGGACTACGCGAAAAACTGTGTTGCGGCTTCTAGGGTAAACAACACAAAATAATGTGGCAACCATAAAAGTGGGATAGCCTACCCTGATTCGTGGTGGCTACCGATTCCACCATGTAAATTCCAAAAAAAAATCCCATCTTTTTCTCCATAACTCTTACTTTGTAATATTTTAACATGTATCTAGTTTCATGATATTTGTAACATCATAATGTAATATTTTCATAATCCCCTTGTTGATCCCATTCTCTTGATTAATATTTAATCCTAATGGACTATGGTAAAGGTTTTTAAATATCCACAAAAGCACATATTTGAGTGTATACAAAATGCCTTCTCTCCTTAGTAATTGGTCCCTCTTAGATGAACTTGCCTAGAGTATTGCCAATATTCTTCAAAACCTCCTTATTGATGAGTTGATAAAGAAGTCCAAAAAACCTAATCCACATTGGAACCCTTTTAATAGTCTCTTTCTCCATAAAAAATTCTCGCTCCATGGTATATAATATAATGCATCTTTACCATTTTTTTAATAGGTTAAAAATTTAAGTTTACATGGGTTTTATGAGGGGTCCTAGTCCCCTCTTATCGAGGTTTGAACTTGGATCTTCTGGATGAGAACCCAAGGACTTACCACTATGATATCTCTCATGGATCGCATATTTGCCCTTAAACCAAGGGCTTCCATCCATTATTTTATTCCTTATTTCTGAAATGGAAAAAATTAATGAGAAAAATCCTTTCGAAAGAAAAGTCATGGAGAAATTTTAATTCAATCCCCACTTCCACTTGATCCAATTTTGAATTTCATAAAAACCTAACCAGAATCCATGGGACTTACATATTAACAGTCTGGTTTTAAGAACCATTATATAATGCTCAATCATATTATCTTTGATAATCACTTTTGGTGTAGTATCTGCTACTTGAATAGGGTTTTTCATAGATTTGTTCTTCCTCTTATCGCTAACTAGGGCATCCATACTTCCAACTAAAGCATATTTACTTCCAACTAGGGCATCTTTACTTTTAGTAAGGACATGAGTTTCTTGTCATGTTACCTAGATTTTCTTTACATGAATCCTTTAGTTTTTTTGTTTCTTTTAAGATCTAGAACAAGAAGAAGTGACACTTGCTCCTTGATTGAAATTTATTTTCTACTTCTTGCTCATGCTTCCTACTTGCTTTAAGGTCATGTTCACTCTTAGCTTGCTATATTTATATTATTATTATAAATAAATGAAGTATTATAATAAACCATCATAATTATGCATATAAATGGACAATCTAATTATGTCATATTTAATCTCATTTCATGTTTTTATTATATTAACCATTCAATAAAATAATGTATATAATAGAAAAATAAAAATAAAATTTATAATTATTTTTTAATATTTTTAATAATATATTTTAATACTAAGATTATATTAATCTATAAAAAAGTTTTTTTTTATGATCATGATGTCATTTTATAACATTCTAAAATAAAAATTTAAATAAAAAAATTTAGTTTATTTTGTTCATTTAAAAAATCTATTAGTGTTTTTAAAATAAATTATATATCTACAATAAAGAATGTCATGAAAGAAAATTAATATAGGTATGAATTATTTCTATAATAAATATATATATATTTTTTGGTAGGTAATAAAATTTATTAATATCGTTGGGTTGAAGGGTCCTAATCCCTATTTACATAAGGCTATTATCTAGTGTCAAAGAAACAAAAATAGAACAACCCCCATAGACATAGGGAAGAGTTGTGCTAGTTCCATGGGAACACAAAAACAATAAAATAGAAGATTCCAATAACATTTTTCGAAAATAGAAAGAAACCAGGGATATACCCGACAAAACAGGGAAGTTTCAGTAACATAAACTAAACTCAAAAATCCCACTAACCCAGAACCCAGGACTACTGGGCTTTATCACCATATTCATTAGAATTATTCTGCTGATGAGCGAGAAGAGCGTTGAGCGATGTTGAAAGATCTTGAAATTCCTTGAAGTTAAGAGAGAAGATGACCCTAGCTTCCTTGATCATATTGGATGCTGCTAGGAGTTGGTCAACCGCCCCCGAGACATGGCTGATGATTTTGGATCGAAAGGCTTCAACAACACAACTAGTAATATTTTTATATGCATCCATGAACTCAATTTGAAGCCCCCTCTAACATAAACCATTCCATCATTCCATGAATTAACAAACTCATCAGATGGAGAAGGTTTTGCACAGAGGTGAAAACAATAGCCTTGTGATGAAAACCATAATTTTGAAAAAAACCTACAATTTGAAAGGAAACATGTGGAATCCTGAAACGGACAAGGAATGGTGTTTACAAAAAACCAAAGACAAAAGAAATAGGTTGTTTATGAAACACCTTATAGCATTAAAAAGAACACCTTTGTTGTAACTGACAATAGTGTTGAAAAAAACACTTGAAAGGAAAGACACCGGTGTTGACAAAACACCTTATGGCATTGAAAAAACACCTTTGATGGCATTTATGTGATTATTAAGAAACCTGCTCAGTTTCTTTTTTAACAATGCTGATTAAATCCTCCGAAAATCAGTCTTTCCAAATAATGCAATCAGATTGGTTTACTACCAAATTAGCCAAAGTGTTAGTAGCTATGTTGGCTTCACGGAAGACATGTTGGATTGTACTTGAGGAAAGTTGCCTGAGAATGGCTTGACTTTCCTTAATAACATTTTGAATATTCCAACCTGGATTCGAGGAACCTTTTACATGATTAACCACAACAAGGGAATTCCAACATATTATATGTCCTTGTATACTATGCTAAAATTAATAGAAAAAATGTTTAATTATGATTGGGTTAGGAAAATCTTTGCTCAGAACAAGACACCTCTACAGGGCATGAGCTTTAGCATTATTATTTGATTGAATCCCCAAATTTTTAATGAAGACCTTGATGATATTTCTATTGTGATCTCAAATTATACCACCAACCCCAGCATTCCCAGGATTGCTTTTAGATGAACCATCAAAATTTTCTTTTAGCCAACCCAACGGTGGAGGTTTCCACTTAGTATTGATCTTGTCATTGATGTGAACTAGTTGCTTAGAAATTTTGGTGGAAATATTGAGAAATTTAAACAAAAGCATTTCTAAACCTGGATCAGGGGGGTTGTCCCACTGAATTAAGTTGGTATTCTTGACAGTGAACCTCACTACTCTGTTGGCTACCATTACTGGATCCCTGGTCTAATTATTGAACATTGTTATTTTGCTCTAACCAAATCTACCATAAGGTATGATGGAGGGAAGCTTTCCATATAAAATTTAATCTGGGATGGCGAAACACAGGAGGCCATTGGGTAAACATATCAGCAATAGTATGCGGCCATGCCCATTGAACTCTGAGGATAATTAAAAGCACTGTAAAAACATCATAGGTAAATTAACAGTAAACCATAATATGTTACATTGATTTCCAAGCTTGGTAGCACAAATAACATATGTTGGGTAACATGACTCCACACTTAATAAAATTATCAGTAATTATAATTTTGTTCTTAACAACCAACCAAGAGAAGTGAGCAACTTTGGGGATAATTTTTTTGAGCCAAACACATTTGAAGATCAAAGATGTCATTTTCTCATCTTGAGAATCATAATCATCGTATAACCCATGGGCCCTTTTGACTAAGAAGTTGCCATCCTCACTGCATTTCCAGAAACGCCTATCTTTTTCCTGGGAAGTTGGGATAAAACTCGATTTGAGAATGGATTGCATGGCCTTAATAGCTTGGGAAATTAATTCATCATCCGAATTGAAATTTAGCTATTTCCACATGGGACTCCCCTAGGTTTGGACGATGAAGTCAGCAACTTTTGGTCCCATATCTGCATCTATTAAGGATTTTAGGACAACAATGTTCTGATCATTTATAAGAGCCTCATCCTTGATCCAAGGATCATGCCAAAAATTGATTGTCTTCCCATCACCAAACTACCATCTTACACCTCTATTGAGCAACGGTCTTTTTGGAGGATAGACTTCTAGAAATGGTTTTCATATTGAGGAGCTTCCTCATCCATAAAGGAATGATGTTGTAGATATTTCTCCCTTACGATAGATATCCATTCCAAGTTCTCATGGGTAAAGATCTTCCATACCTGTTTTTCCAAAATGGCATGATTCATCTTGTGAATTCTTCGAAAACCAAGATCCCCTTTATCTTTTGGGGATCAAACAGTATCCCAAGCAACCAAGTGAAAAAAAAATTGATTATCATTCCTTGTCCATAGGAAGCGCTTTTGAACTTGTTCTATTTTAGGTCCAACTGCTGCAAGCACTTTTAAAACATACAAAAAATAAACAAGAATGGTCTAAAGAACTGACATGACCATCATGGCTTTTCCTACCAAATAAAGCAAAACACCTTTCCAGCTTGCTAATTTCTTGTGAATCTGCTCAATGACATTATTCCACATTGCATATTTTGGACGACCCACAAACATGGGCAACCCAAGATAGGCAATGGACATATTATCAATGGAACATTCCAAGATATTAGCAATAGAAGTTTACCGCGAGACAGGAGTATTAAGAAAAAAATGGCATTAGTTTTGAATCTTG
Organism: Wollemia nobilis; assembly: GCA_028583015.1. Classification (NCBI taxonomy): domain Eukaryota; kingdom Viridiplantae; phylum Streptophyta; class Pinopsida; order Araucariales; family Araucariaceae; genus Wollemia; species Wollemia nobilis. The sequence goes on from JAQPPZ010017052.1 coordinate 35,925,495, forward strand.
TTAGGCGATACATGTATAATTGTCAACTTGTTATAATACCACTATGTGATCATGATGTATATTACATCATGACTACATAGTTTATATGGGATTGAAATGGGCCTCACTCGTATTACATCATAAGCATATTATGGTATTACAATAGACAATTATATATGTATCGCTTGGAAAGAATTGAATCCTAGTTTCCCTGTTGAAATTTGAGGAACATAAATGGTTGAGCTAATGTCGTTTGAGAATATGTATTAAAATTAATGTGAACACAATAAATATTTATTCATCAAATAAATTCAATTTAATATAAATTATATTTATTTAAATATTTCAATTAAATCATATCTTTATGTTTTCATAAAAAATCAATTTTGTTATCATGAATCACTTAGATTTTACTCTTTCACCCAAATATTTTTTTAATAAATATCTTTTAAAATAGATAAAGTTGATTTTTAAATTTTATTCATAGTTTGAATTGGGAAATTTGAGGTGTTTATATATTATGAGCTAACTTTATATTTAATTCACTTTTAACTCATAATTGAGATGAAATAGATAGAATAAATTAATTTAATAGTCTTAATGTTAACTTTCCTATAAGTAATATAAACCAGGTTTATATAAAAGTCATTGTTAACTTGAAATCGTTAACTCAAAATCATAGATGAAATAGACCTAAATGAATTACATTATTAATTTTAATGTGAACTTTCCTATAAGTAGTGCACACTTTTAGATGGGTATCATTTATTTTCATGAAATACAAAAGAAATATTTTTAATTATGTCCATAAGAGCAAAAGAGTTAATGGGATCAAGAGCTTTAATACAAGATGGGATATGGTGCACAATCCTACTCACTTTTAATTTCAAACATTGGATCTCTTATTTAGTGTTTCAAATTTTAACATCTAGTGGAAAATTCCTTGTTTCAACAAGTAAAATCTCACATAGGACTGATGCTTAAATTTTAAAATTATTTGTAATTAGTCACTTTTGAATTTTTCTATTTGTATCCATTTAAAATTTGATGTCTTAATAGCCCACATATCACACCCATATAACACTTTTGAAATAACTAATAACCCAAAAAATATCCTAATGATTTTCCAATCCCATAACTTTGTTTTTCTACCCATATTTAGTAATGAGTAAAGTGCCCTCCATCCTACTTGTATTTATTTTATCCTACATATTCTGCAATTGAGTTTGCTTTGAAAATCTAATCCAAGGTATTTATATTTTGTTACTACCTCTAAAGTATTTCCTTCAAATAAAATATGTGGTTGTTTTTGCCCTCACTAAGTAGAGAAGACCATAATTTTAGTCTTACTAGTGTTTCACTTGCATTCCAATTTCTTGACAAAAATGCTCTAAAGCATTTAGACATTGTTTTAACTTTCAAGTGTTTTGCCAATCAAGGTGAGGTCATTGGCATAGAGAAGAATTCTCACATAATTAGTCAACTATATTTCTTTTTGTCTCATTCTTTCTACCCATTCCTCTAGCTTGTCAATCTAAAGGTCAAATAAAGTAGGTGACAATGGACAACCCTATTTCACCCTAATATTACTCCCAAAAAACTTTGATAGTCCTTCTAGATTTCTAATTTTTGCCACCACCTGCTCATAAAGTCTATGTATAACTACTCTATAGTTGGTTGGTACACTAATTTCTTCCATTATTTTCTATAATTTACCTCCAAATACCGTGTCAAAAACCTTTTTAAAGTCCACAAAAGAACAATAAACTTATTTTAATTCCATATCCCCTCTATTAGGTGTCTTAAAGTAATAAATTGGTTTATTTTTGAGTACTTTGTTCTACACCTTGCTTGCCCTATTGCCCTCTTTTCTTGATTTTCCTACTTGCTAATTGATTTTGCTTTCAGATATGTTGCCAAACAATTTTGTAAAAGAGGATTAATCATTTTGGTACGATAATTTGAAGGATTGTTGGTATCTCTATGTTTATGCAATGGTATGACTAGGTTGGTTATCCATTCTAGTAGAAATCCTCCTAAAATAATGCCATTAAAAATATTTTGGATGTGTGGTGCTAAGATGTCAACCCCACACTTGAGATGTTCATCTTGCAAACCATTTATATCTTGAGCTTTACCTATTGTTATTTTCTTAATTCCCTCCACATATTTTAGAGAAAAAATCCTTAGTTGTGTCAATTATAGGAGGGGTATCTTTTTATTGGTTTCTCTCATATAATTGCTTAGCATACTACAACCATTGTTTACTTATGATATTATTTTTTGTGTGCCTTTTTCTTTATTGTAGCTCTTTTCAAAATTGTCTTGGGCTATGCTTTGTAATATATATTAATTCTTTTTGCCTTACTATTATTTATTCTTCCTTTTTTGTTTTCACTAGTTGTTATATATCTTGCTATTTGTTTTCTCTTTTCTTGGTTCTTTTAAGGTTCTCCTTATTGCTTTACATTCTTCATCATACCATGGATTTACAAGGAAGCTTTCATGTTTTCTTTTCTTGGGTTTTAATTTTTTGCATGATTCCAAGGCTTCTATGATTATATCCATAAATTTACTACTATCAAAAGTATGAGTTTGAAAAATATTAGTCCTCTTTATTTTCTTTGCATAATCTGCTTGAGTGATGTTTTAAAAGGTCTTTTATTTTTCTTTTTCATAGATATTTTTCCTGTTAAATTTTCTTCATTTAATTGAAGATGTTCTTCTTGCCCACTTTCTTGTATTCAGATATTTATGTACATTGGATTGTGATAAGATTTTAGTTGTATGGGAATTGCTTCAAGTTCTAGATCTTCTATCCTTGAAATGAAGTTTGATCAACAAAATGCTTGTAAGTTGAAATCATAAGATCAAAATATTATGTTAAAATTTATTCAACTTGGTTTACTTAATTGTTATAGTAAAATTTATTCAAAATAAAATATTATTAGAGGTTTGTGTTAAGAACTAGGTATATTTTTAGAATGAAATTATATTATAGAAATATAGAATATTTATTCAAAAAATTATTATTATAATTTTATGTTAAGGACTAGGTATTAATGTGGAATGAAATTTCATCATCGAGATATCATAGGAATATTCCATGAAAAAATATTTGGAGAAAGAAGGGCAACACAATGAATCGACTTGGAGAAAGAAAGCAACATAATGAATCTGTTATATTAGAAATCAATATGGCCAACTGCCTCCACATGTAATACATGCACACACTACACTAACTATATGGAAAAAAGGTATTAATGTGGATAGAGTGCCATGCTATGACTAAATTTTAATAGAGGTAAGGAATACCACATAAACATGATCAAGAACTTGCACCTTTAATCCTGATACTCCACTAGAAAAGAGTTTGGCAAGTGGTAGGGGTCATTAACCACCAAAGTATAACAATTGAATCATTATAGAACTAGGTATTAATGTGGAATGAAATTCCATCCTAGAAATATGCCATAGTAAACAACAACTAGTATAAAAAGAAGCCTCACAATGAACTAGTTAGAAATCAAGAGGGACAACTATCCCTACACATATGCCATGATTCAATGTTAATAGGGTTGAATAATCCCACATAATATCTAAGTCTACTACTACATTGGCAAAGAGTTTGGCAAGTGGTGGTACTCATAGACTAGTGGTAAGGTTAATAGGCCACTCAAGTCCCACAACTAAATTTAAAATAGATCAATTAGAATTATTAACACATGCATAGATAGAATAATTAGACTAAAAATAAAATAGTAATGTTGATACACTACATATAATTTATGTTTTTTGTTGTTCTCTTTTACTGTCTCAGCCATTGTATGTGGTGTGTACCAGGTAGACGATGTAGATCACACCTTGCATAGAGCAACACAATAGGGCTAGTCTCAAGAGCAGGGGGGTTCGGCTTAGTTGAGGGTCTTTCAGATTTTAACAAAGGGAAAAAATATTAAGAGAGATAAAGTAAAAGTAACTAAAACTAAAAAAATTAAGCTAAAAATGATGGTGATGTGCCAAAGATCACATAAGATCTCTCTACACAATATTCATGAATACAATGTATCGATGTGAGCATTGTCATATCCTTGATATAGATAAGCATAGAAACACAAGATGCATACACACAAAATAAGAGAAGCCAGGTTGAGCATGAGATCCATAGATGGACTTCAAAGTAGATGCATGGCCTCCAATATATATATATATATATATATATATATATATATATATATATATATATATATGCAATAAAATGTATTACATAATATTATGCCTAGAGTGGGGGTTTGATTACCCATAAGGTCGATCTTTGCAAATTATTATACAGATAGAAACGAAAGGAAAACTTTACAAACTTTCCAATCCTTTATAAATCCTAAACTACTACTATTTATAGATTACAAGAAGGAGGATTTCAATCCAAAATTCATACATATATTTAAATATGACTAATGCTCCTAATGCTAGGTCATGTCTTTATTTAAGATGTTGGTCCTTTCAAGGTCTCTAGATTTGGAATCATAAATTTTAAATGGTTGTCTTTCTATGAGAAGCTACCATCATTATTTCCATCTACCTCTTTTGGGGATTCCTCTAATCTAGGTTCAAAAAACTTCTTCATTGAATGCTTTAGATTTGTAGGTTACTTCTATTGTGGCTCCCATGTTGCTATTGTTCTTTCTCAGAGATATGCCATACTATTTTACAAGAAAGGACTGTACTTCCTAGAATATTGTACACCTTAATACAATGTGTGAGGTTCAGGATCACAACCCCAACTGGGGGTGTGGGGGGCTAGTGATCCTCCACGTGGAATTTTGGGGGTGGGATCCCTCGAAGCAAAATTGGTCCCTTAGATTTTTGGAACATGGATGGTTATTGCCTTCACAAGTTTTCCTCACCATCTAACATCTAGGATTTTCTAACCTTGATACTTTTGACCATGGAGCCTTTGTGTCGAAACTTTTGCTTCTTATTTTTGTTCAAAACTTTATAAACTTCCAACTCTTGGCTTTCTTGCACATTCTAGGTCTTTGACCTTCCAATCCTCAAAATTTTCCTCTGCACTTAGTCTGCCACTTCAACTTCCATTTCTTGTTGCCTAAGAATGGTGCATATTTTGAGTGTAGTGATAATTAATTACATGTTTTTAAGTATATTTTGTGTTTAATTTAATTTTATTATTAAGAACTTGATATTTGATATTGTATCAACCTTATGAATTTGACTAGTTTTCTTTGATCAAATTAGTTACTAGCCACCAAATATTATAATATTATAAATTTAATATTGTAATATTAATAATTATGATTTACTTAGTCTATAGTATGAATTTTATATTTAGATATTTATGAATTTGATTTCTTATCTCCAGTAAGTTTGATATTTAATAAAATATTATGTTGAATAGTAGTAAATAACCAAACTATTTACACAATGAATATGAGTTACTTGTAGAGAATTTTTAAACATTGATGAATATCTCTCTTAATTCAATTTTATTTTGAGTCTTTATTGTAATATTATTTTAATTATATCCATAAGACCAAATATTTTATCAAACCAAAAGCTTTAAAGACATCAAAGAAAAAAGTAGTAACATATTTTTTTAAAGGACTAATAAAATATTTTGATAAAAATTAAAAAAATTCAATATTCTCTTATAATTTTTTGGAGCATGTTTCTTAGATTGTTGATATTGATGAAAAGTTACCATGTTATGTTTTTTTTATTCTTATTTTTTTAAAATTTCTTATCAATAAGTTCACTTTTAATGTGTCTTCATATATATTCATAATATCCTTATAGGCTTTCCAGTTGGTCTCCATTGCCATAATTGTACAAAATAAACATGTTTATCATGTCCATGCCCCTTTAGGTGTTGTCCACTACCACTTTTGAATCCAATAATCATAGTTGGGCTATAATCATTTAATACTTCTATTTGACCTTTGCATCAACATACTATCTTTTGGGGGGAGGGGGGACTTTTTTGTTGTTGGAATAAGCTATGGGTGGCTTCTATTGGGTGACACTCCCATTACAAAAATTAAACATTAAATTGTTGTTATTACATCTCTATCAAGTAAAATGTGGAAGAAAATGTACACTTGTTTGTATTAGTCTTGTTGTTTGGTCTTAAATTGGTTTGTATTAGTCTTGTTGTCTCCTAAATTGTTCTCCATTTGGCTATTTCAGATCTATAAAATGGAGGGGCCCCTTTCAAAACCCCCTTACCAATACCAAAAAGATTTAATTGAACCATATTCAACTTGCCTTTATATCAAAGATATTTTTTATTTTCCTTTATATCAAATATACTCTCGATCTTCCTCAAACTACTAAGTTATCATAGACAATTCCTTTATATCATTTTTATTAACAAATAAAATCTCACTCATACAGATGCCTTCCAAAATTTAAATTTTGTCAAGATGAAATTCAACACTATGAATGACTAAAATATTTGTTGTCTAGTTTTCATATCTATAAATATCTTGTCTATAACAACCTGACAATTTCTTAATATCTTTTTTTAGGGTTCTTATTCATGCCCCTTATATTCCAAGATATTTTCATTGTTATTTTTTTTTATTATTTGTGGGTTTAGCCCCACTTGTTGTTAAAACTTGTTATATTTACTTTTGTTTTCTCATATCAGTATCCCTCTAGGTTTCTTTTTCTCTTTGTTTTTGCTTCTTACGTATTCCTCTCTTTTTTTCATTCCCACCAACACTTCCATCTTCATCAATTTCTTGAATCTTCTCACACTACTCATAGTAAGTATTATCATCTTAAGGTTTGTCTTACTATGAAGCATATGAAGTGCAAAGAATAACCCCAAAAGTATATTCTTCTTTAAGTTGCCCTAGAAACTCTAAAGTGCAAGGATGCTCTTTCATAGCAATTACTTTCTTAGTCTACCTTAAAAACCCTAAATTGTTAGGAATTTCCTCCATCATCATTTCTTCATTATGTTACTCTTAAAACTTCAAATTGCAAGGGATAAATTCTACATCACTTTCACTTTTAGTTTCAAGTGAGGATTCTATACTACTTGAGGAAAATGAAGATTTACTTGGTATAAACTTGACCTCTTTTGCCATCTTTGTTTTAGGATTTTCCTCCAAATATTTCTTTGCACCTTTAATTCCTTCTGAACTTGAATTTACATATTGTACTTTCTCATCCATTATTTATTTATTGTTTTCTTCTAATAGTTGATCCAATTGAGCTATGGTGGCATCTACCAAATGATGTTGTAGATAGGATTTCTTTGTGTAGACCAAAAATGGCTACATAACAAAAAAAATAGCCAAGTTTTCAAAGCAAGACATAAAATCATGAATTTTCACAAATCCATGGTAAAAAGGTAAGCAAGGTTCACCTGACAATAAAGGTGCACGGCCATGTGAATTATTGATCTCGAATCCATTAATTTTTGCAAATCTACGATGAATTTGGCAATTTGGCTGAGGCAACTCAAAAATCATTTTGCTTCACATTCATCGGATTTTATTTATTAACTGCATGATTAAGAGAAGTGCAAAAAAGAGACTATAATCCACCAAAAAGTGTGATTTTGTGGTAAGAATGTCAAAAATGAGTCAAGTTTCATTTTGAAGTGGATTTATTGGTTCTTCTTTGTTAAAAATGCAAAAAAGAGAAAAACACTTGGAAGCATAAACATCACAATTGGAGTGGCTTGAAGCCATTGATTTATGTGAATCTACGATAGAATTCACAAAAATAGGCTCAATTGCAAATTGAGATGTGTTCAATAGGATCTCTTTGTTAGCATTGTGACCAAGAGAAAGGAGTAAGCATGAGCCTAAATCTATAAATTTTCATAAAATCATGGTCAAGTTAGGCAAGAGGATTCAGATCTCAAAATTATGTGCAGCTTCAAAAGAAAGCAAGGCTTTAAACCATGATTTTATCCCTTTTGCATCCAAACTTGTCAAAATCTACCAAAAGTGAAAATTATGCATAGTTTCAAGAAATATAAAGGTTGAGCCATGCTTGTGAGCTAAGTCATGCACCAGTTAATCATAGTTTTTCATCTTCAAATCTATGGCAGACATCAATCTTGCTTTGAATATCAAACTCCAAACATGATTCTTGTGCGACTGCGTGATAGAGTAAGCTAAAGAGATCGAACCAGATGCCATGGAAGTTGAATCATTAGGAAGATAAAATGTTGTAGTTCAAAAGTTTGTAGAACTCATTTTCCAACTGACTCAATTGTAGATCTTCAATAATAAAGATGTTGCAAGAACAAGGGATGTATGAAAGTGAGTTTGTTCCAAATTTATTGTAAATATTTCAAGAAAACATAGTTGGATGTCACCATTGATAAGCAAGTTGCAAGAAAATCAAGAACTCTAAAAATTCCTTGTAATGCTCAAAATGTAAATATTGTAAATCTATAAATAGAGGTTAAACCCTCATTTTAAATGGTCAACTCTAAAGTGTTTATTTTTGCTTCTATTATATATTACCACAAATTAATGAAAAGGAGCATTACTTGGGATATTTGCCTTCATATCTTTTGATTACAAATTTGTGAAGTCATTTCTGCTACTACTACTATGGTTAGTGTTTTTTGTTAATTTGGATTGCTAACTTAGAGTAGATTAGAATGATTCATATCTGAGTGTATGCTTGGAAAGAATTTTTTTTCTGTTAGTTAGGTGTTAATCTAATTCTGTTAATTTAGATTATTAATACTCTAGATGTTTAAAATAATTCTTGAAGTATGTAATTTTCATAATGTTAAAGATGGCTAAGTTGTGAATGTTATTAGTTTCAAGTACCATTTTGAAATTTAAGCTATCAGGGGTTCTCTGTAGATGCCTATACTGTTAGCTTTATCTTTCCACTATCAATTCATTCATTTCTTAACCCTTTCATTCTTATCCCTAATCTTTTATTATTTTGAGCTAAAAATAGTCAACATACATTAAGTTGACAAGGTATACTAGCCTACTCTAGAGGTTGATTTAAATTATTTTAACCCTTCCAATGTGTATTTTGGGATATTATTAGCGGGTGATTGCCTTTTCAAAATATTGCAGATGATAGTTACAATTTAATTTTATCTTGATGTCAATATAAGCCACAACAGTTTTTGGCACACCCAATGGGACCATTTACAAAATAGTTATTTTCCCACAAGATATTATCTTTCATTATTCCAAAGGAATCAAGATTTAGTGAATTTTCTTTTCCTCACTAAGTGATAAAATCAAATTCACTTGGTGACTCCCTAAATATAAGAACCTAAAAAACCTTTTAGTAGCTCATTTTTCATGTTTACTAGATCATCTTCTAGGAATAGTCAAGAGCCAATATCATTCTTTGAATTACCACCTAAAATATCAAGGTATACAAGAAGCTTATTTCTAGATTTACCTTTTGAAGAGATCCCAATACCATCAGATCACTAGGTTCCCCTATAACCAACTCCATTAAAAACCCCGGTAATAATGGCTCATTAACAAAATCTAAATTAGAATCAACCTCCATAGAATTATCCTGATTGGGATACCTCTAGTCCTTTAGGACTCCCTTATATGAATGATATACCTTAGGTTGCATCAAAATCCATACCTACATATGATGGTTCAAGTAAGACTACTTATGAGCACTATCAAGATATATTAAATTTAGCAACTATTCATAATATCAAAAATGAAGATGTTATTGTTAGGATTCTAGCCCTATCCTTTCATTCACTAGTTTAGAACCCTAGAGGACAAAAAATCTAATTCATGGGATGGATTAATTGGTCCTTTTATGGAATATTTTAATGAGTTAGTTGATCCTTTCTCACTCTTGAATCAATTCATTGCTATGCAAAAACATCCATAAGAGTTAGTCTCTGACTTCAATTTGAGGTTCAATAAAACTTGAAAAATAATTCCTCCTAAAGCTATACCAATTGCTCCTCTTGTATTTATGTATTACATTAGAATCCTTGGGTTAGACCTGGGGCTACAAACTTAGCAGCTAGATATAAATTCCTTTCCACAAGTTTATCATACAACTATGCATGCAAAGAATGTTTTGATTGTTGTAGGAAGGCTTCCACCAAAAATAGTCATGCCTTATTGCTCTAAAATCCCTTAGTTTACACCTTATTCTAGGACATTGACACCCTCATATATGGATCCTCTACCCTTGTCATAATCACCTCCCCAAATAACTCCAATTCCTCCTCCCAAAACATCATATGCTTCAATTCCTTTTCCTCCTCTCCCATATCCGATTCCCAAGAATCAACTCGCTACTTGATATCCAAAATACCTTAAAGATAATTAATAACAATGTGAATGCAATGGAAAAAATATAAATAGAAATGTCTCAATAAAGAATATTCTCATATGTTAATAGAGATCAAAAACTTGGTACTAGTAGTAATACAGGGCCCAAGGTTAATGCAAATCATGAGGATCATGAATTAGTCCTTGAAACTAGTTTGGTAAATGTTTGGTGTCTAGTCTGCAATGACCCTCATGACTCTGATACTTGTGTAATGTACCAACATCATGTGCAACAAGCCATATAAAAATCTAAGAGAACCCAAAATGGAAGAGTCAATATGTTATGGCAGCCTAAAAAAGTTATGTTTAGAACAGACTCCTTTAAAGAAGAATCAATTTCTATCCTAACTAGATTTAGAAAGAAAATATTGTAGGTAGATCTACAAAAAATTGGTCAATTCCAAGTTTCGTATCAAAATAAAAAGGAACACCCCTTGCCAAATAATTATAGATTCTTGGTTCCTCGGGAAGTTGAGAAGAGAGATCCAATTCCTAGGGAACAAGAAAAGGATAAAAACTCTTCAAAGTAGGGAGAAAAGGAGAAGAATAAAGAATAGTTAGGTTCTAAAGAGGAGGTAAAGGAGAAGTTGAAATTCCCTTCCATCACCAAGAGGTAAAGGATTGAAGCTACTCAACAGTATAAGAGGAAATTTGGTGAAACTAAGAAAAAATATGAGAAGATCCCTTTAGAAAATCAATTTTAACATTGTAGAAAAACTAAAGAGGACTCTTTGTAGAGAAAGTCTTTATGAAACTATCTTCATACTTGGTCATATTGATCTACTAAAGGCTTCTTTGAATAAGAATTCTCAAGAAAAGAAAACCAATACAATGTTTAATCTATCACATGGCCAAGAAAAGATGACTCCAACAACCCTAAAATATAAACCCCCATCTTTTTACATATCTTTAAGAATGGAAGGGTAGATTATTCATAATTACATGATATACTCATGGGATTCAATACCATTTATGCCTAAGGTAGTATGTGATGAAATGGAAATGGAGTATACACGTTCATGCCCAAGAGTCTTGCAGCTAGATGGTGTGGGTGATTTTTGTATTTTTATCACCCACCCAACTTGTTTTTGTAACAAAGTGATATAAGACTAAAAACAAAGAAGCAAGTGTGGAAGTAGCTGAATGTAGTAATATGAAGCAAATGGATCCATCCACCATCACCAAAAATTATACCTTTGAAGAAAAGAAGACCAGGTGCATATGATAGCTCGCAAATATTGAAAACTAGATAAGTAAGGAGAATGTTAAAATTTATATATTTAGACATAGTCTAGGGGATGCCAAAACTTTATCATAATATCAAAAACCAAAATAAAGCAAAATTAGCTAGACCTTGCATGTAAACTCTTGCACCCATCCAGAATTGCTACACTCAACCAGAAGATCTGTACCCGATTGAAGTCCACCAAGGTACCAAATCTTTATCACATTGTTGTAAGATAGATAAAGCGACAATGGCTAAGTGATGAACCAGTTGAAACTTTTGTACTTGATAAAAACTCGTCAGCATCCCAAAATTTCATCACATGTAGGAGTAGATAAAACGGATAAGTATCATAGGTAATGGAATATTTGTACCCAAGCATAGTTTTCTAAGATACGAAATCTTTGTAACACTATCAAAAGATAGATAAAGCAACAATGGCTAAGTGATGAACCCGTTAAAACTTTTACGCTTGGTCAAAACCCATTAGTATTCCAAAAATCCATCACATGTAGGAGTAGCTAAAATGGCTAAGTGTCACAGGCGCTAAAACTTTTGTTCCTAGTCAAAACCTATCAGCATCCCAAAATTCCATCACATATAGGAGCAGCTAAAATGGCTAAGTGTCACAGGTGCCAGAATATTTATACCCAGTTGGAGTCCACCAAGGTACCAAATATTTATCACACTATCGAAAGATAGATAAATTAACGATGTCTAAGTGATGAACCCACCAAAACTTTTATACTCGGCTAGAATTCGTTAGCATCCCAAAGTCTATCACATGTAGGAGCAGTTAAAATGGCTAAGTGTGGTTCTATTGAAATACTTTGACGAATGGTTCCAAACTTTGGGGGTGGTTCTATTGAAATACTTCAATGAAGGGAATAGAGCTATCTTCCTCAAGTACTTGGGTGAAGTCAATGACTTTACTGAAGTTTACCGATTTCTTCGATTTCCTACCAGATGTGGAGCTCTTATTGGGAGAGGTACCGATAGTTGTCGGTTGGATGATTGGGTCAACTGGTCTCACCACCCTATCCATGGAGAGTTGTTTGAGGAGATCAAGCTGGAGAGTGAGGGCACGTTTTACTAGGGTGGTGTGCTCGGTAAACTCATTTTTGAGTCTATCCAGCTTGATATGCAACACAGTCTACTAGGTTCAGATTTGCTCAAGAATTTCTGTAGAAGGATTTGATGGAGGTGGGTTTGTCTTTGGACTAGATGCTTCTCCTACTCCCTGAGTTTCTAGAATTGGAACATATCTCTCATGTCTGGTTTTTCTGATAGGTTGATAAGACTTGGAGGTTTTGGAATGGCTAGGGCATTTACGTATAGGGGATTCTTCCTCCTTCAAACTCTCAAACTTGGAATTACCCTCAGATGCACTATCTTCTCATGGATTCTGACATACCCGGCTCAGAATGGATAGAGAGGTTAGCTTCTTCCACTACAGTGTCCCATGGTATCCTAATTTCACTTGCTTTATGTAGAACTATAAGTTTTATCAACCCATGATGGGCGATTAGGTGAAACTTAGGGCTATCCTTGGAACTTTTAGGTTGGACTCGGGTAATTGTAGCTTTAATCGAGTGGTAAAGAAAATATGGGAGGTTTATGATGCAATCCTCATGCTTTGGGTACTTGAGATTCAACATCATTTTAAGGTGGTAGCCCCCACAATTAGATAGTCTCCCCTCTAGTGTAAAAAACTTCATAAGGATTATGGCAACCTCTTGCCATTTTATGGGAAGTGAGGAGGTTGCTACCCCTTTGATCCACCCCTCTCTATCTCTAGTCATAGTGCATCTCTCTCCAAACCTCTCAACCATCTGGTTTACCCCCTTATAGGTCGATTTATAGTATTTTTGGCCAACTTCAGAAAGGCTTAACACTTCAGATATCAAACTGGCAGTAATTTTAATTTGGATTTCTCCTACGTGGGTCACCATGGTCATGGGATCGTAGTTCATAATGAACTACTTTGCCACACCCTGGTCGTGCCCTTGGAATTAGGGCATCCCACCAGCATGCCTCTTGGAACAATTTTGTTACGGTATCACTAGGGTTCTAGGTATAGATAGATGAAGGTTCACTCCACTTATGGAAGGTAGCTCTAGGCATGGTTACTAGTTTTAACAGATAGGGTAGGGTTTTAGGTGAAAGAGAGGTAGGATAATTTAGAATATGCTTCAACCTCTATTTTAAAATGTTATCATGAAGTTGCTTGGCTGGAAGGAAAACCTGTAGAAAATATTGATAAACAATTCATGCATAAACAAACAAATTTCTCCATATCTCGACCCTTCGGGTTATAAAATAAAATAAATTTTTACCTATTTCAACCCATGCAAATGTAATGTCAATATTATCATGTATATTTACTTTATTTCTACATATTTTCCTATATTTTATTATAAGCATGATTTTAAAAAGGAAAATTATTTTCTTCTTTCAAGATATATTCTATGGCTTCTTATTTTTATGATATTCTCTCTATAAAAAATAGTTTCGAGATTGTGTTCACCACCTTACCTATTTGTTCATGAATTTTCATTATCATCTACTTCATGCATTCCCTCAACTCCTTTCACCTACAATTCTCCTTTGACCTCATCATCGTATGGTAATTTTCATCTATTGCTTACTAGTTTTACTCCTTAGCCATAACAATTTCATTTTTTACTGCACGATGGATTCCTCTCATGGTTACGAAGCTTGCTACAAAAATATTAGGGCTAATTTACCCTAATTTTTAAATTTAATATCCTAACGCAACTCATGGGTAATCTCAGCCCTCTGATCTTCTTTAATCGATGACCCATAGTTCTGATCCATTGCACTTTCCTTGATTTGCTTCTCATGGCCACGTGTCAAAGATCATCCCTCTTCATACGTGGTGGTCGATGTTATCTTGCGGGTGAAGCTTCCATTGGTGGTATGCATTTTAATCCAAATTAAATCTTAGCCCTTCATTTCCTCTTAATCGATGATCGAGATTCATGATCCATGATGTCTTCTCCTACTGGTCCATGTGGCCAAGTGTCAGTCATCAAAATGCTAGAGTTGAGAGGTGGTCACATTTCTTATTTTGGCATGATATTTCCCACCACCTTGCATGGGGTAAAATTAAAATATTTTTAATATCTTATAAATTCATATTCAAGAATTATTTTTAATAACTTTAAAACTTTTTTTAACTTCCCAATTTCCTTTGAATTCATGCACCCATACCCACTTTATTAACTCTCCTTTCATCTAATCACGTCATATAAATTTTTATCCTCTCATTTTTTCCATACCTTCCACATGTATGGTTGGCCTTGTCATCATTTTAAATTTTTAAACTTTTATAAACTCCATACGATGCCTTATATGTCCACGTAATCACTTCCATAGATGGTATTTGATCCATATTTTTACCTTCTTCCAAAAGATTTATTAAAATATGCTCACGACGCTCTTCCTTCGACCAATCATAACTATCCACATCATCCTTAATGCTTCGTTTGCAATTTTAAATATACAAAGTTTAGAGTGTCGAGCTTGTTAAAAATCGAACCTTGTGTGCATGATTCCCAAAGTCAAATTTTAATCATCCATTCTATTGTGCATTTCTTCCAATATTGAATCCATGTTTCAATTTTATGTCATGATTCACAAGCTTGAAAATGTCATGTCATTGCGAGAATTTTTAAATATTATGTAAATTTACCCTTTTTTCTTCAAAACCCTTGCATAATTAATTTTTAATATTTGCCTTGTATAATTCTACTTTTGACATGTGTCACAAATCTAGAATTGTTGACACTTAGAATTTTTTTATAAAATATCTTTTCGAGATATGCTAACAAAAATCTACATAAACTATAATTGTAGAGTTGAAAGAATACTTTACCTGTTTCTTCATTCTTATTTTTTTTCTTTTTCTTCCCCCAAACTGTATCATGAATTATGAATGAATCTTCTACTTACCTCCCCCAAACTATATTTTTGGCTATATAGCCAAAACATGATAGAGAGGATTTTATTTTGTAAAAATTTATATTATGACAAATATTATATATAGTAATTTGTTTTATTTAATTATTTAAGAATATGGGGGATTTATTTATATATTATTTATGCCAAGTCATTAAATAGGCTTATAGAATAATAATCTCTTTGCAAAATGGACTTACCTTCTTGGCTTCTAAATAAGTGATCCCATGGTTTTATTAACAATTCCTGCTAATGCCTTAGGGATATTATTTCTTATCTTTCTTCCTTTAATTTCATTAAGGAGTTCCATATGAGAGAAGAATAATGGATTTATTCTGATATCAATCATCAATATTTGCAACATAGATCTTCAACATAGGCTTAGGAGCTTCTCAAAACTTGTCTTGGATAAAAACAATAAAGCTTTGGAAATTTGAGCCACATTTTTGTAGGATGAAATGGATTATGATATGTGTATGGTAATGTGATGATGGTATTTGCTTATGACTCTGTTTGCCTTAGGTATAAATGATCTAGAGTTGTTTTACAAAGACTCAAACATCCTAGTGATCTTAAACAAATTCATCTATTCATCTCACAAATTGATATGATGCTAAGGTTGTCCTAGTGGTTTCAAGCATCTGAAGGACCAACTATGTGTGTAGTGAATATTCATTTCTCATTATGAGTAAGGATTGACTAATCCATTGGTCACTTATGCCAACAAGCTAGCTTATCTTGTGAGCATCCATAGGTCTTGTACAGACTTGTCGCTACCACGTAAGGATACCTTATTGCCAGGAGGGTTTCATTCAACCCATTGTTGTAATGAGGATCACCCCATGGTTTTTGAAACACTAAGAATTCCAAGGATTCAAGCTCTTTTCCCTTATTTTATTGGATTTTATTTGGGATACTTGCTCATTTTGAAGAAGAGCAAGGGGATTTTTATTTTTTGGGGTACTTGCTCATTTTGAGGAAAAATTCTTATTCTTTTTGGGATACTTGCTCATTTTGAGAGAGAGCAAGGGATTTTTTTTCAAGGGTGAAGGGAGAGCTTGTCCTTTTGCCAATTCTTTAGCTTTCTAGGCCATGCACATAATTGGATAAGTAGGGGAAACCATTCACTTTATAGCAATAGTAACTTCATGGTTTATTCTTTCCCAACTTCACAATGTTTTTATTTGTTATAATGTGCATAGTCCAAGAGAAAACTTGATTGACCAGGAAACAATCTATGGCACTTTAAGGATTGTTTGATTTTCAATGGAGATTTTCTTAAAACACTAGGGGTGGTTGAGTGATTGAAAACACCTAGATTTTGTTTAGCAAACAAAGTGTTATGCAAAATGTGGTAGTAATTTCCCTACAAGTTCTCAAACTGATTTAACTAGAAGAGGTGTCTTCTTTAGGGCTTTTTGAAACAATATTGAGACTGAAAATTGATGAGAAATAAGATGAAAACATTATAGATATTGGAACTCCATCATGAAACAAAGGAAGTATATGATAATCTTTATTTTTATTATAGGTATATTCTATATATATATATATATATATTATGTGAAGAAGAAAGAGAAGTTGTCATTCAGTAATAGTTGATTGTAGTTCAGAAATGCACTACAAGTCAACCTATTGCTTAAGATAATGTATGAACTCTTCTTTAGATAATGGCTTCTTGTAGAGTTTAAGCCTATGCCCATTTACTAGTAATTTTCTTGTTGAGTCATCTATAGGCTTAAGTTTGATTGTACCATTTCCAAATATTTCTTCAATCTCATAAGGTCCTAGCCATCTTGTTCTTAGCTTACCTTGAAAATATTGGTAGTGAGAATCAAATAACAAGGCCCAATCTCCTGATTGAAATGTTCATGGTACAATGTGTTTATCATGCCATTTCTTTCTTTGTTGTTGAGTTAATTCAGTCTTGTGTAATGCCTCTAGTCTTCTTTCATCCAGAATGTTTAACTTTTCCAATCTAGCTTTTTGTGCTTGATCCAAGTTCATGTCAAGTTGTACCATTGTGCGAAGAGTTTCTATCTCAAATTCAATAGGCATAATGGCTTGCTTGCCATAGACCATTTCATAAGGTGACAATCCTATGGTGGTTTTCCAAGTTGTGTTATATGCCCATACAACTTCTTTTAACCTTTCTGCCCAATCAACCCTATTCACAGTTACAATTTTTGTAATGATCTTTTCAAGTTCTCTATTTGTAACTTCTACTTGTCCATTAGCTTGAGGGTGATATGGTGAGGTCTTTTTGTGTTTTATTTGATATATTTTGACAAAATGTTCGATTACTTTGGAGATAAATTGAGATCCATGATCCAAAACTAGTTCTCTAGGTGCTCCAAAGTATTGCATGATATTTTCATAAAGAAAATCAGCTACAGGTTCAGCTTGTGCTCATGGTAAGGCTTTTACTTCAGCCCACTTGGTGACATAATCTGTACACACAAGTATATGTTTATTACCTGCACTTGGAGGGTCTATTGGTCCAACAAAATCAATTCCCCATTTCTTGAATGGTTCAAACATTATTTGTGGTACCAAAGGCATCTCCATTGAAGGTGTAGGTTTACTAGCCCTTTGACAAGCATCACATCTATCAATAAACTTATAGGTATCTTTATTCATAGTAGGCCAAAAGTAACCGGTTTGATATATTTTATTGACTATTCTTTGGGTGGCATAATGTCCTCCACAAGGTTCTTCATGT
This sequence comes from Wollemia nobilis, assembly GCA_028583015.1. Classification (NCBI taxonomy): domain Eukaryota; kingdom Viridiplantae; phylum Streptophyta; class Pinopsida; order Araucariales; family Araucariaceae; genus Wollemia; species Wollemia nobilis. The sequence continues at coordinate 35,943,733 of JAQPPZ010017052.1, forward strand.
GCTTCCCGAATGATGTCATACACATCTTCTTCTTGCACACATATCCTAATTACTTGGTCAGAGCAAGATTTAAACAAGACTCCATTAATCCACATGTAAGGGGTGCTTTGATATATTAGTTTTCTATGCTCATGCGGTGTAAAATTTTGAGGTATCTTTCCTATTACTAAATAATTTACAATATCAACATACCAAGGAGTGAAAATAGAGAGAGCAAACAAATGTTCATCCAAGAAATTATCAAGAATTAACTCATCATCATCAAATATTTGCATACGAGATAAATGATCTGCAATAACATTATCCTTGCCTACTTTGTCTATAATTGTGACATTAAATTCTTGCAATAAGAGAAGCCATCTAACCACTCTACCTCCCACTATGGCTTTGTTCATTAAGTATCTTATGGCAGAGTGATCAATGTGAACAAATACTTCATACCCCATTATGTAATGTTTGAATTTATTAATAGCATGGACTACAACTAAGAACTCTTTTTTAGTAACCATGTAATTCATTTCAACCCCATGCAAATTTTTACTTACATAATAGATAGCATAAGGTATTTTATTCTCTATTTGTTGTAATACTACCCCTATTGCATATCCTGAAGCATCACAATGTATATGGAAGGGTAATTCCCAATTTGGTCCCCTCAAGATTGGAGCAGTAATCAATTTATTCTTTATAATTTTGAAGGCTTCCTAACATGCTTCAATCCAACTAAATTCACTTTCTTTGGTTAAGAGCTTAAGCATAGGAGCAACAACTTTGCTAAAATATTTAATGAATCTATGGTAGTATCCTGCATGTCCTAAGAAACTTCTTACCTCTATTTGTATTTTTGGAGGTTGGAGGGATTGGATAACTTGAATTTTTTAGGATCTACTTTAACACCTTCCTATGATATGTAATGTCCTAAAACAATACCTCCTCTCATCATCATGAAACACTTCTCATGACTCAGAGAGAGGTTTTATTCTTGGCATCTAATCAAAACCTTTTGTAAGCTTGATAAAGTTTCTTCAAAGGTGTTACCATAGACTGTGAAGTCATCCATATAGACTTCTACACATTCATTAATAAAATCAGAAAAATAGCTAAGACAACCCTTTGAAAAGTGGTAGGTGCATTGCATAATCCAAAAGGTAAGACTTTATAAGCATAGGTGCCTACAAGACATGTGAAAGTTATATTTTCTTGATCTTCTTCAACTATGGAAACCTGATTATACCCACTAAAGCCATCCAAAAAACAAAAGTATTTCTTCCCAGTCAAGGTATCAAGAACTTGATCAATGAATGGTAAGGGGAAATAGTCCTTCTTTATCACTTTATTCAGTTCCTTGTAATCCACACAAATCCTCCATTTACCATTCTTTTTAGGGACTATCACTAATGGTGATACCCATTGACTATCAAAAATTGGATATATAAATCCTGCATTCAAGAGTTTAATGATTTCTTCCTAAACTACATCTTTCATAGCTAGATTCAACCTTCTTTGGGGTTGTCTTACTGGGTGGCAACCTTCTTGAATAAATATGTGATGGGTACAAATGTTTGGGTGTATTCCTTTCATGTCCTCATAGTTCCATGCAAATGCAAGTTGATGCTTCTTAAGCACATCAATCAATTGTGATTCATGTATGCTTGTAAGCTCATTACTAATGTTCAAAGTTCTTCCCGATGTAATATCTATTTATTTGCAACTTTTTGTATTTGCATCTATTCCCATCATTTCATGTTTAAGCACATTTAAGTGATAGTCATAAGGTATCAATTGTTGAGTTTGACTTGTGCTAGCCTCATTAATGAACATAGTAGATTCAGATAAACAACTATTATCTTGACCTTGATCTTCCTGTTGATCTCCTAGTAACAATGATAAGGGTCCCTCAATTTCTTGTTGTAGGTGTTCACTCAGAACATTGATCGATAAGGTTTGAATATCATCCAAATCATGAGGGAAATCATACCATAGTTGCTTCGGAAAATCTCTATCTAATGTTGATTCAGGAAATAGGCTAAGATCTTTAGTGTTTTTGCCATTAAAAATAGTCATATTTCTAGATCTGCAACTGATGTAGGCATCAGCTGTTGCAAGCCATGGGTATCCTAGAATTAAGGGATGTCCCCCTAACTTTTCTTGGGTTGTAAGACTATAAAGTCTATAGGGTATTCCCATGAACTTACGAAGACTATAACATCTTCCAATTTTCCTTCTAGTCTAACAGTAGACCTATCTACAAGTTGGAGTACTATAGAAGTGGGTTGTAATTTATGTACTCCTAAGGATTATATTATTTCCTTGGTCATGACATTAATAGCAGCTCCTAAATCGACCAAAACATTGTGCAAGGCTATTTTACCAATGTGAACTATAAGGATAGGTATTCCAGGATCTATATATTTTGGTAATAACCTACCTTCAATCATTATCTCAGACAACTATCCAATGACTTGAATGGTTTGAGTTTCATTATTCTTTTTCCTTCCTAAATTTGTACATATGTTCTTGATTAACTTGGAATAGATAGGAATATCCTTGATGGCTTGTAACAAAGGAATTTTAATGGTGATATTTTCTAACTCTTGAAGGAAATTGAAAGCTAGTTTAGATGGTTCCTTTGGTATTGCTAGCATTTTAAGAAATGGTATTTCCACTTCTTTCCTTTGAATTTGGATCTCTTTTTGTTTTTCTAGAATGTTTTTTGGTAAAGCTACCACCTCTTCTTTAGGCCTTTCATATTCATTTACTTTTTTAGATAGATTCTTTGGGGGTTCTTCAATTTCTGTGAGAGTAGCTCTAGTATTGTCCAATATTTTTCTAGATCTTAATTGAATCTATTGGCAAGGTACCATAGATATTGAGCATGTCTCATTTATTTCATAGACCTATTGAACATTTTTGTTATTATTAGGGTTAGGCACCGGTTGAGCTAGTAAAGGTGGCTGCTTAGGAGGATTATTTACATTGTTTGGAGGTGGAAGGAGTCTATTTTGAGGCTGGTTTTGAGGTACTTGCCCCTAAATTGATTTTGAAAGTTTTGTTGTTGGGGCTGCCCTTGAGACCAGCTAGGTCCTGTTTGATTGTATTGGCCACTCATATTCCAATTAGATGCATTTTGATTTTGGCCTACCATCCATGGAGGTGAATTTCCATATGAATTGGACATGAATTGTGCCCAAGGAGGCATGTTCCAATCTTGATTAGATTGATTCCAATTCATCCAACTTGGAGCATTTGACCAATAATTAGGTCTTTGTTGGTTGGAATAGTTAGAGTTTGACCAATTGGGTGGTCCATTAAATGGACCATTCCTTATTTGAGCTATAAAGTAAACATCTTCTGCTTCTTTGACCTCAGGCTCTTTTATAGCAGTTTTAATAGCCAAAATATATTTACAATTTTTGGTATTATGGTTCTTGTCACAGATCTTACAACAAGTAGAGATGTTGGAAATGTTTGTAATGTTGAGAGGACATTCCCTCAAGTTGTGTTTCTTCCTACATCTGTGACAATATATTTCTTCAATATTTTTCTCCTTTGGTTTCTTATCCATGAGGTCGAGAGATGATGTTAACGTACTCAATAAATTAGTTTTGAGACTCTCTAGCATATTGCCAATCTCAGCTCGTGTTACTCCCCCTCCTGATGATGGGTGCTTATTACTTCTTAATGGCTTATTTCTTGAGTAATTTTTGCAAATATTTATGATTTCTCCCAATCCCATCTGATGAATATCCCCCTTTGCCATAAGGTTTAGTATGTCTAGGACATCTTCCTTTAGCCCTTTAAGAAAAAGTTCTTTTTGAACTTCCTCATCCAACTCAATGTTTACCCTTGATCCCACAAACTAGAATCTCTCGAGATAATCTTCAAGGGATTCATCATATTTTTTATTCATGCGAAACAACTCGGCTTTCTTATCCCGAACTCTACAATAATCTTGGTACCTCTCAAGGAATATGTCTTTTAATCCATGTTCTCCATCCCATCGATTGCAAATACTTTCTCCTAGACCCATGAACCATATTAAGGCTGCATCCTTAAGCGTAGAAGGGAATAGTCTTAATTTTTTCTCATCAGTGGTGTAAAAGTAAGCTTGGCACACCACTTCAAATTCAAAGAGAAAGGCATCAGGATCCTCATGTGGTTTCCCATGAAAGGTAGGCAAAATAACAACAGAGACCAATTTTGGTTCTCTTGTTAGCCTATCTTCGGAAGAAGGAATTGGAAAGGCAAAAGTCTTTCTCTGTCCACCCCCTTTGATTTTCTACTTCTCCTTGATCATTAGTCCTTTGCCTTTGGTTTCTATTTACTTCCCCTTGTTCGCTACCTTGATCAACCATGATTGAATATAAGATTTCAAGAATTGGACCAGGTATAGGTTCAAAAAAGAGAGATGAAGGATCTATATGATCATCAAATTCTAGTTTGGGTAGTAGATATGTTTTGGGATCTTGTTCTAGAAATTCAATCTGCTTTGATGATGCAGAATCTGTAGATGTTTGGATTGTAGTTTTAGTTTCTTTCAACTCAGAAGTTTTAGATTTCTTACTAAGGTCTCTTTGGCAATCTGCTTCTAGTTTACTGATTTTAATAAATCTTCCCTTCGAATCTCTAGGTCTGTTCATGAAATTTTCAAGTTCTTTGGTTCTTGCAATAAATTTTTACCTTTTTAATCTTCCTTGAACAACCTATGGATATCATTAATTGGATCGAGTTGCTCAGGAGTCATATAATGCTCCTCATTAAATCCAAAGTCTTTTGTTACCAGAGTAATTAATTGGACAATAAAAGCCTATTTTGGAATTGGGTTAGGGCTCTCAAACTATAATTCGCAATGCAAGTCTTGACATAGTTCTCTAAAGTGAACTACTCTAGGTGCCCTATGATATCTCTTGCTATATTCTAGGTTCACTTCCCTATCTTCTATTTTTGCTAGGAAACTGTGAATGGTAAGGGAATCCTCAAAATACTAGTCCCATGGGTAGGTGACCAAATTTACTATTGCTCTCCTATCCCCAAGCCACCGTTCACAACTCCTTATAAGTTCAAGGTAGGGTGAGTGATAATCTAGCCCTAGAATTTTAGCTATGTTTACTCTCTTAATTCTACCCAATTCATCTGATCTATATTTTATGATATCAAGATGTTTGCATAGGTGTTCCCACTCTTTCCTAGATGTTTGATGTCTTTTCTCGAAAAGAAGGTTAACTTCTTATTCTAACAATAATTTTCTAAGGTCAATGGATGCAGACTATTTGATGCAATTTTCTATCATCTAGCAATATTTTTACTTCTCTTTTGTTCTTCCTTTTTTTTTTTTTTTTTTTTTTTGTTAAAATTCAAAGCAATCCTACTATTTTTAAGACTTAATCTGCAATTCACAACCAATGAATTTATACAGTCAACCCTTAACACAGTAAGAGAAAAATAAAATTTTTGATTTCTAAAGCAATCCTACTATTACTAACACTAGGTGTGATTCACGAACAATGAATCTATACAACTAATCTTAGCACAATAGGAGGAAAATAAAGTTTTTAATTCTAAAGCAATCTTGTTGTTACTAAAATTAGGTGTGATTCACACAATGAATCTATACAACTAATTTTAGCACAATAGGAGGAAAATAAAGTTTTTAATTCTAAAGCAATCCTATTGTTACTAAAATTAGGTGTGATTCACAACAATGAATCTATACAACTAATCTTAGCACAATAGGAGGAAAATAAAGTTTTTAATTCTAAAACAATCCTATTATTACTAAAATTAGGTGTGATTCATAGACAATGAATCTATACAACTAATCTTAGCACAATAAGAGTAAAATGAAATATTGCTTGAAAAGTAAATTTTGCTGGAAATGAAATTGCTGAAATAAAAGGTTAAATTGTTGTTACTTATTTGATTATTTAGGAGCATTTCACTATGATTGTGTCACTCAATCATACCTACTTCCTATTTCCATAGGTCAGAGAACCTAGACCAAAGCAAGCAATAACAACCACCCAATGCTTAGAAATTTTAGAAATAAAAATTGTTAAAATCAAATATTAACTACGAAAGCAGTAAAATGATCCTAAGAAAAAAGAACCTAGCAACGTCGAACAAAGGGGCTTGTTGGGACTTCTTGTGCCACTCTGACTCATATGCATGCCAAGGACTCGTACCTCTTCCCACATACAAGTAAGCCTCTCTTCTTGCGCAACCAACAATCTTTGATTAAAAATTATGACACTGCTCTCCCCAAAACGATGCCAAAATATCTAGTTGTAAACTCTACATTTATTTATCAATCCAAGGAGAATGATTTAAAGGGCAGAAATCCAATATAGATTATACCAAATGATTAATCATCAGACTTAATTATGTTTCTCTTAGTTTCAGGTTTGTAGAAAATAATAACAATTACAAGAAAATAAATTGTGCTAAATTGAAATAAAATGCAATGTATGATTTTATTATTTAATTAAATGCTTTTTATATTTGTTGATGTGGATCCATGTGCAACCTATTGATTTAACTATCTATTTTTACTTTATAATCTATGATGATGCAATTTATTTTAATTGATAAATTAAAGTTAATCTATGTACTAACTATTCCTATCCTATTTTAGGGGTGAGAGAATAGGGACTGGTTATAGGAGTGGGCCCTACCTCCTAGAGGATAGTGTAAATATTTCTCCCCTAAACTATTTTACTTCAGTAACTAATGTGCATTAATACTACTAACATTATTCTATTTTATGAATGTAGGAAAATACAGTAAAGACTACATAAGCAAGTAAATCATAATAAAGCAAATGACACAGTTACCAAAGACATGATGAAAAGTGTTGTTGCTTTATTGCTAGAAATTCAAATGTACAGTATCTTCGAACATCAAATCTTCAAAAATTGTATACATAATATTTAAACATTATACATTTTAGCATTACAACATTTAAATTTCTACATTAGACCTTTTCAAAGGTCTCTCTTGTAATTTATAATGTCGCTTGGACATTCTTAATGAAATTCTTCCATGTATTTTCCATGTGGCTCTGTTGGCTTGATGATTCGGATACTATCTTTTCAACAATAAAAAGCTAAACTTATACTAATTTGTAACCAACTTGGACTTTGTCACAATCCCTATGGTCCAAGTGGCAACTAACGAACTAACATAATCAAAAGTTCTTAATTTAAATAATTCATTGATGCAACAATACAACTATATGCCCCTTTATTCCAGGAGGAGACAAAATAGCTTGCGTCCGAATCAAAACATCTTAACAATATAATAATTTTACAACTTTATAATAACAACTTTATAACAACTTTAATAAATATAAAATTCTCATGCATAATGCCAACATGATAGTCAACTGTGCTGACTGGATATGCCTTGTAATACTACTACGTTGTCACTGGACGTGGCATATTGATGCGTTGGATAGTTTGACCTAGTCAACATCCTTTCTGTAACGTCTTTTAGTAGAAACTTTATGTAGTTGTATTCCGTAGCATCTTTTTGTAGCGTCCATCCATGTGGCTCCTTGACACGTCATCCTCATGGTTGATCTATCCATGCTTGTTATCTGGTCTGTGCCTTGCCTCATCCTACTCTGTGATGCTCCTGCAATGTTCTCCTACCAAAACACACAGAACTTGCACACTTTTGCGTAAAATATAAGCATAAATCACTTTTATCATCAAGGATCAAATTCATTCATAAATCACATAAATAAGATAAAATGATCATAAAACTACATTTATTTTCATGAATTTATAGATAGAAAATGAATTAAACTTGCATAAAATACGTGTTGTTTTAGCACTCATCAACTGGTTTCCTTCAAATATTGACCATGAAAGTCTTATAGCTTTTAGGTCATTTAATGTTTGTCAAGATCTGTGGGTGCACAAACTTTCCTTAGACAAATTTGTAGACCAATAATTTTAGGCATGCCCGATGGGTCCCTTATGGTCCCACAATCTTGATAGTGAAAGGTTTGGTGATACCCTATTTTAATTATTTGTTTTTTTGTAATCACTTGGTAACTCTACTTGAAATTAAAACCTAGACCATGATAAGTTACCTTTCAAAACCTAATAAAATTTTATAATACCTAAAGGACTCAAGATATGATGAGCAATCTTAACCTCATAAGTGGAGAAATTATGCTCATCTGACAACTCCTAGTTGAGAAAAATACCCAAAAATTTTGAAAAAAAATCAGTGTTACATTGAGGATCCATGGCTCGGAAACATTACTTGCAGTGGGATGACACAAGCCCCTTTAATATCTTGCATCCTCATAGTATTCCCAAAATTTCTTTAAAGACCCTACCAAGTTTTGATGGCACAAAAAATACAGCATTTGAACATTGTCAAGATGTAGCTTCCTTGGCTATCATGCATAATATTATGTCTGAATATGTGATAATCAAGTTGCTCTTTCTTTATCTTAAAGGGAAAGTGTTTTGGTACATATATTTGGGAGATGGAAGCATTTCCACATGGGCTGATTTGACAAAAGCTTTTATTGATACATTTGATGACTCTAGAGATCCCTTTTTGCTTCTCACTGAGTTCTCATTCCTTACACAAACACCTCATGAAAATATCTTTGATTTTAATATCCAGTTTAAAATAATGTGAAGAATAATTCTCATGATTTCTAGCCATCCCCTACTCAAGCATACCTGTATTATATTTGTGCTTTCAACTTTGATATGATTCTTCTTATCCAGTAGTCTGGAGAAAAAAGAATTTCCCAAATTTTCAAGGAAGTTATTCGCACTGAAAATATGTTAATTCAATCAGGAAAAATGCCCCCCAAAGAAACTACCCCTTCCCTCCAACCTTCTATGAATTCATTCCATGTTTCATTCCCAAGAGGAAATGTCAAAATCGTATTTTTTTAGAGAAATGAGATGTGGGATGATCAGACATGCTAGCTGATGTAGTCATCGAAGCTTATGACTCAACTTTGTGTTCTACCATTTAGCTTTTCCTTAATACCATGTTCTTTCCTCAGATCCTTCATTGTCTTCCTCCCCCTATGGCTATTTTTTGACTCTATATCCTAATGGATAAAGGTATATTATATACGTGCAAAAGTCTAATATGGCGTAAGGAAGAACCTAAAAACTTGTATGTACAAATAAAAAACATCATCCAATATGCATTATGATGCCAACTGAATGCAAGGCAGCATGAATATAAAATTTATTTGATGCATGAATAGACAATCTAAGAGGTGTTAAAATATTTATGAAATTAGGGAGAGGTAGGTTTTTTAAAATATTTATGAAATTAGGGAGAGGTAAGTTTTTCAACATCAGTCGATGAAGCAACCTTTCCTAGCCCTACTCTATATAAGTATGAGTATATAACAAAGACTAAAAGATAAAATTATTTGTATGAGCATGAGCCTAAAGGTGGAAACAGAGCTTTCTATGATGAAGTATAAGCAGCTGAAGAGACCCCTACTCACCTGGGTGAAAATGCGAGAGACACAAGATAAATAGATAGTTTTCAAAAAATACTATCATCACATGTCAATCTATCTGTTCTGGAAGCAACTCTCCTCTAAAATAGAATATACATATTAAGGTAGATTTTTTTTGGGTGTTCCTTTAGTTTGTGTGCCTCCAATTCTCCTTTTTTATCTTCTCTTTTCTCTATCTCTGGTTCTATTTTTAGTTTTCTCTATAGACTGATGTCCCCTTCTTTCCAGCCCTTATTTTATAGTTTTTTATTCTTTGTTTTGTTCATCTCCTTCCTGTTTCTATATATCCTTTCTTTCTAGTCAATGGCTTGTTTTTGTATGCATGTGCCCTACTTCCACTCTTGATTTTTTATCAATGGCATTTTTATTTTTCCTTTCTCTTATGTTAGTCCTCCCTTCGTTTGACTTAGCTTTTTGTCCTATTTTGTTCTAAGTTGATTTGTTCTATGTTCTCCTAAAAATAAAGTTGTCTATCATCCACTAATTTACAAGCAAAGTCCCCCTATGAATTATCAAGAATATGGATGATTTTTGTGTTTTCCTCACCAACCCAACTCATTTTTGTAACAAAGTGATCTAAGGCAACAAATAGAGATTATAGAATCAAGTGTGGAAGTAGCTAATTATAGTAGCAAGAAGTAAATGGAGCCATCCAGCATTGTCAAAAATTGTGCCTTTGAAGAAAAGAAGACCAAGTATAGATGATAGCTCATAAACATTGAAAATTGGCTAAGTAAGGAGAATGCCAAAACTTATATATTCAAATGTAGTCCAAGGGATTCCATAACTTCATCATAATACCGAAAACCAAAATAAAGAAAAATTAGCTAGACCTTACATGCAGTGAAACTCTTGCACCCATCCAGAATTATCGCACTCAACCAGAAGATTTGTACCCGACTAGAGTCCACCAAGGTACCAAATATTCGTCACACTACAAGAATATAGATAAAGCAACAATGACTAAGTGATGAACCCGTTGGAACTTTTGTACCTAGCTAGAACTCCTTAGTGTCCCAAAAGCCTATCACATATAGGAGCAACTAAAATGGCTAAATATCACAGGCACTGAAAGATCTGTACCCAACTAAAGTCTACCAAGGTACCAAATATTTATCACACTACTAGAATATAGAAAAAACTATAATGGCTAAGTGATGAACCTTTTGGAACTTTTTTGCCTGGTCAAAACTTATCAGCATCCAAATATTCCATCACATGCAAGAGTAGCTAAAATGGCTAAGTGTCACAAGTGTTAGAACTTTTGTGCTCGATCAAAACCTATCAACGTCCCAAAATTCCATCACATGCAAGAGCAACTAAAATGGCTAAGTGTCACAAACGTCAAAATATATGTACCCAATCGAAGTCCACCAAGGTACCAAATTTTTGCCACACTATCAAAAGATAGATAAAGCAACAATGGCTAAGTGATGAACCTATCAAAAATTTTGTACCCAATCAAAACTCGTCAGCATCCCAAAAGTCTATCACATGTAGGAGTAGCTGAAATGGCTAAGTTTCATAGGCGTTAGAACTTTTCTACCCAAACAAAACCCGTCAGCATTCTAAAATTCTATCACATTGCTAGAAGGTATGAATATTCAAGACCATCACTGACAGTCATGAATGAGTGCATACCTAAAATTTTGCCTATTAGCATATAGTCGATCATCATCCCCCGAAGCTTATTGAGTAAGATCACTTGTCAAAATATCATGTAGACACCTAAAACATGTCATGTTGAGGAGGCTACTCATGTGGACACCTTTGCATGCCATATGACTCATTTTGGGCCTTCCCAATACCTAAAAGTGGTTCTAACCACTCAAATAGGGAAAACTAACCCTTTACAGCCTAGGTCGTTGTCCCCCCTAGCGGTTTCCTAGTGGCCGCTGGATCCAATGATGGCCCCCAAGCTGAACCAAATCCATTATAGGGCAACTAATATTGAACAATTTTGCTCGAGAAGCTTCCAGAAGTGATGCCTCACCTCCTTGAGCCTAACCGAATCTTGATCTTGGCTTCTCTAGCAAGCCAAGAATGCAATTGAAGGAGGTCTATAAATTGAGGCATTTCCTTCACCCAAACCCTAACCAATTGCCATAACGAAGTGCTATCATATTACCTAATAGAGAGATCAATCTCTCATAAGCATCACGATGTTGCCAAAATTTTGTCATGAAGTTTGCATTCACATCCATGGAGCTTTGGAGAGTTTGAAGGACAAATTTCACCATTGTTCACCATCAATTCACCATGAATTTGAGTTAATTCTTATTGTAAGTCATTTCTTAAAAACGTACCAAGAATTTTAATCATTTTGATGAGTATTTTGGACATTTCCATGCATCGAGCTCAGAGAACAAAGTCTCTATTTGGTAGCCATTGTTCCCGATAGCAGCCCACAGGCACCATCATCAGACCCGAGGATGACTAATAGAGCCTACCATTCTGATCAATGACGGCCTTGTTATGATGTGTAATTTTCTCTATTTTCTCATTTAGATCAGTTTTAGTAGATTTTAATTTTATTTCTAACATAGTTTAACACATTTTCTTTTAGTATTTCATGCATTTATTTACTACTTTACGCATTTTCTTTCCATTTTGTATTATCATGAAATGGGCCTCATATTGAGAGGCTTCACATTTGCTATTGATGCTTTGTAGGTGCTTATGTGTGTAGGTTACAAGCCTTATCAGGAGCATATCATCATCAAGATCATCCTTCTTGGCATCATCAAGCGGAGGTCGCTAGGAAAACCCTCCATAATCAGTTTGGGAAATTACAAAAGATCTTTTGAAGACATCTATTGTTGGATTTATGATGTAATTTATATCAATTTGGTGAATCCCTAAGAGGGATCTTTTGTAACCTCTTGTAAAGATATTTTTTAAATATCAATGAGAAGGGCACTTTTATTTCTCTATATTTTTGTCATGATGGTTACTTAATTCGCATTTATCAAGTTGATTTCATTATTACATTCTGTAGATGTTAGATCTTTTGTCCATCCTACAGTGGTGATCACATGTGGGACCATTCCCACAATTTCTTAAAATTATCGCTAACTTGTTTTTTCTTGCTATTTTGAACTTGTAGGTACCATCGTTCTGAGTTGGCGCGGCTCACAGTGGCCATCGCCATCACCTCTAACAGTCAGCAGAGTCATTGCCCTAACCTTTGATGGCCTTGAAATAGAGTGCAAAAAATCCAATTTGCGACATCTTCATCAAATGATGGCTACACCTATAAGTGGCTCTATACTTGATTTTGCTGTGTTTTTCCAAAAAAATATAGAATAGCAATTTTAAGTAGAAAATTTAGAGAAATTTAAGAAAAAAATTAAGTTTCTATCTTTCTTCTGTCAACCATGACTGGGAACAATGGCCTCTACTGCTAGTATGCCCTAGGGTATAGCAGCCCCCATTTCTGATCGACTCTATGTCTGACGACCTCTACTACAGACCATTTTACACAGAGATGACCCCTGATTAAATTGATTGTTAGGGTTTACTTGCATGTGGCCTACTTAAAGGTTATTTTCATTTAGGGTTGCATTTCAAGTTTCTGAAAATAAAATATTTTTATCTTCATATTTGGGAATTTGAAACGTATCTTTATGCATTAGTGAAAATTCATTGTATGCTCTATCTTGCATTTTGCTTTTGCATGGAATAAAAGGAATCCACACACACATCACGTATCAAATTTAACATCAGTGAGTTGGAAGTGACATCCAACCACTGATCAAGACCAACGGTGGCCTTCATCACCACCTTTTTGGCTTGTATTGTGGATTTTTGTACCCTATTTTGGCCAAGGCCAGCTCCAAGAACCATCGTAGCCATGAAAAATTGCATGCACTCTTCTTCAGAAGGTGTATCACTGATCATGGTGAACTGGGTGAGGATTGGTAGGACTTGTGCTCCCTCATCGGATATGGGCTTCATCTCCATATTTTGGTGGGTTTCACAATCTGGACTTCATCACCAGATTAGTGTGTGAGAGCGTACAGGTGAAAACCCTTTAACATTGAGCATTACATCAACAATTTCAAACTCGAACAAGAGAAAGGTAAGAAATTCAATGAATCATAACACACAAGCCAGTTTTAGGAAACACAAAGAATTCTTAAACGAGATAATCATTTTGTCTACTTTGTTTGTTTCTTTACTGTTCATGTAATCAACATAAGATCCTACCATCCGATCTGGGACCAAACCCTAAAAAAATTAAATTGCTACTTTTTTATTTTGCACCCAACAAATAAAAAATCATGCAAATCGGAGCTATAACGAAGAAGTTATGTTGGTTTTATTATTACTCTATTTTGAGTAATTTTTAAGCCAAAAATAGGGGAAAATAGCACTAAAATAGTCATAAAAAGCCCTAGACAACCCCAAAAATCACCAAATTTATTTTTTTGTCTTAGTTAGCCCCTTTTGCACCTCTCATACAATTTTTGAGGTCTAACTCCTTATTTTCTCAAAATTCCTCAAATTTGTCATTTTTCCACTAGCCTCGATTGGCCAAATATTCCACAAATACAAATTTTGACCCGAAAAACACTTTTTGGAGTCCTAGCCCATTGTGATCAGCTCATCACACTGATCATTTTGATATATAACACCCACAATTTTTTTTTGAAAGTCAAAATTTTCTAAAACAAAAAAAATGGTCGAGGGACCCCCCTTTCATGGAGTTGGTCTAAATGCGATTGAAAACAAGACCTCCAAATTAGAGAGAGAATCAGGCTCCACAACCAACAAACACCTCCAAATCAGTCCAGAGGACATGGCCATCCCTGAATGGCATCCCAAGTTTTATCATAACACCAATACCATCCATAGGGGGTCAGACCTTCGAGATATCCCTATTAGAGAGGCACCCACAAGTCCTCTAGAAAACCTTCCTGACTTGGATACCCTGATAGAATTTTATAAAAGGAACAATCCACCCATTGAGGGGCCTAGTAGGTCAATGTCATGGGTTCACATCCCAGCTTGCTCTATACATCAATTAGAACATGAACATGAGCATACACCATGGCCTAGCCTAGATGAGCAAACCACCCCATTTAATCAAGCAAGTCACCCCCTACTCCTCATGGAGAGCACTCTGCATGCACATGTTGTACTTCTATGTAGCCTAAATATATAAAGCTTACATCTAAGCCTACATATCATTCATTCCTCATAGATGAGGAAGAGGACCCAAGTCATCCTCCTACTCCTCATGAAGAGTACTTGGTGCAACCACGTTGCATCTCTGCATCACCAGACTATACAAAGCCCATTCATAAACCAAAATATCAGGTCAATGCAACCTTTAGGGATCATGGAAAACAAGTAATAGATCCTACTAGGGAGGAAAGACATGACAAACCTATTCGTATTTCAAATACGAGGGTACATAGACCCCATACAACTGAGCAACGAGATCATACACATCAGGCACTTAGGCCAAATATTAACCAACAACAACATACAGATCAACTCTAGTTGGACCAACAACAATTAAATCAACAATGGGTGGACCCACAATGAGCACACCTACAAAGGTTGTATCAACGAAAGATACAACAAGAACAACAAAAGATACAACAAGAGCAAGTGCAAAATGCATTGCATGAAGTGGTGCTTACACCTAGCACCCAAAGGATGCAACAATGCATAAGATGACCAGTATAGTATCAAAATATTCCCCCTCGACCATGCCAAAATCATGTTCAACATCAAAGGCCATTACCTGGTTATCATCAAGAACCTCATACTCCTCAACAGTACCAAGATCAACACGAGGAGGAATCATATGAAGAGTCCCAATGGGAACATCAGGAACAAGTAGATACCTACCCTAAATCCATTTATGATGAGGTACCTAATGATTATACTTATCACCCACCTCAACATCAAAATTGACCTCCTCTATCTAATCAAGGGTGAACCACGGATAGATCATATCATTTCACCAAGGGCATACAAAGTGCTAACTGATCGGCTAAATTCATTAGAAAAACAAGCTCAAAGTTTGGTTTATCAAAAACCCACATTAAAGCAGCTTAGCAATCAACCTCTACATCCATCAATGCCATCACCACCATACCCATCATATTTTGAGATGCCTAAACTTGAAAAGTTCAAAGGTGATGAAGATACACAAGAGCATGTGATAAGTTTCATCAATATGTGCTTTTATCTTCAAGATAATGACCCCTTGATGTTGAGAACCTTCCTTATAACATTAGTTGGGGGTGCATTAGAATGGTATAATCATCTACCACATCATAGCATATACACCTTTGAGCAATTAGCCGATGCATTTTTGGAACGTTTTGCCTTTAGCACTAAGAAAATGATAAACTTGACTGACTTGTCTAGCCTTCATCAACTTGATGATGAGCTAGTCATGGAGTATGGCAATAGGTGGAGGAAGGTGATGTCAAAATTACCTTTCACCCTACCCATAATAGAGCTCACCCAAATGTTTACTAGAAGTTATTCGAAGCAAATCTCGCTCTTCTTACAATTACAATAGTATCAAACATTCGAGGAGGCCTTAGCACAAGCCAAGATCATTGAGGACATCAAGGTCCAAGAGGGTGATATTCAACTCCACAAAAGGGAATGGCCATACAAGAATATTAAGGGTGGCAACACGCAACAAAAGGTGATCCCTAGTAATCAAGTTGTTTTGAGTATCCCTGGATCCTCAAACCAGACCGCACCACCTCAGCTACTAGTGCAACCTAATTACCAGGCTCAACCTCCACTGGCCCAAAATCATATGCAACAACATCAAAGACAAGGCCAACAATGTCGACCACCATGGAAATATACTCATTTATCAGAGACATTAGCATCGATCTTCAATCGATTGTGTGAGGCACGAGCAATCAATCTTCCTAAGATCCATCCATTGAAACCTAATAAGCGTAGATCAAAGGGGCACTAGGAAAATCTATACTTTTGTTTACCATCGAAAAAGAGGTCATGACATCCAAACATGTTACCCCTTTAGATATTTAGTACGTGATATGATCGAGAAGCAAGAGCTTCAGATGGGCAATCCTCTTGCTCCAAACAACCAACCAATAGGAGTCTTCCAAGACCCCTTACCCACACACGAAGCAAACATAGCACCTGCCAATCAAGTCGAGCAACCTAATCAGGTGCATATCAATCCACCTCCCCAAGAGTTTATGGGAATGATCAATGTTGTAATAGAGGACCAGGAATATCAAAATTGATCTACGCAACCTATGGCTTCATCCAACGTTTCATCTTCACTCATTTCATCTCATCGGGACATTGGCATTGCATAAAATTTTATGCCACAATAGGGGGGTCAATTTCTACCACTCCTCCTAGCCAAGCCAATCACATTGCAGTAGATAAAATGCACACTGGGGGTCTTCAAGGTGTCACACCTTCCCCACCATCCACATCATAAGCGATGAAGAAAATTGGGGATTCTGAAGGTATCATGCCTTCCCTGCTTTCACCGATCACCACACATACTGGGAATGCATAAGGTATCGCACCTTCCCCCTTAAAATCATATAACAATCAAAACAAAAAATATCATCAAAAATACCAAACAAATCAGGAAAACATAAAACACAAAAATAGTACAAAACATCAAAATACAAAAACATTTTGCATTACATCATCATGCATTTCATTGCATTCATTGAATAGTTGCATTAGGCATATTCATCCATTGCACTTGCATTAGGATAAGTTGTGTTTACATTCTTACAAATGACACCATGTTTGTATGCCAATCATGAATCCACATATCATTATCATTCATATTTTTCTTGTGAGTAACTGTGTTTTTCAACACAACTTATGAGTTGCTATAGGGTGTATACTAGGTTTTTTGGTCATTCAACCATCCCTAGTTATCTTTTAAGATTTTGTAGAAAGCTATCTTGGCTTTTAGAAGGTAAGGTCTTTTTTTGATAGTACCTTGCATATGTCAAAATCCCAACACAATTTCAAACATTAACAATCCGAGTTTGAACAAGGAAGGATGACACTACAAAGTGGTCCTGGTCACCTTAAGCGAAAGGTTTCCCTTGCTCATCTTATTATGTGCATGGTATAGAATTCTGAGAATTGAAAAAAGGACAAGCTCCCCCCTACCCAAGCAATCCCTTGCTCTTCCACAAAATGAGAAAATTCCCAAAACAATGCAAAATAAACAGTGATTTTCATCACTAAGCAAATCCCTTGCTCAAAAAAAAATTAGTGATTATCACCACTAAACATGAGCAAGTATCCCAAGCAATTAAAAGAAAAGAAGGGGGTAACGAGCTTGAATCCCTGGAATATTTAGTATTCAAACACCATGGGGTGATCTCCATTACAACAATGGGTTGAATGAAACCCACCTGGCAATGGAGTAGCCTTATGCATGGTGATATGTCTATCACATTAGCGACCTTATTTTGTATAGACCAATGTCAGCTTATGGATGAGCTAGCTTTTGGTGGCTTGTATTGCCTAGTAGTCTAGTCTAACTACATCCAAACTTAGGATCATGATGACCATAGGGTGATCCTCATTACAACAATGGGTTGAATGAAACCTGCCTGGCAATGAGGTAGTCTTATGCCTCATCTAATATATTCACTTTGCACACATAGGGATAGTGAATATCTGGGTCTACTTAATAGGCTTGTATCTTTCAGGAGTCTTGTGTAGTCATTATACAACTCTTGATCAATCAACTAAGGTGTTTGAGTCTCATGGAAAACCTCAAAAATACCCTAATAGCAACAAATCATATCATCAAACAATCATAGTTTTCCTTGTGAACTTTTTTTTACTAAGGGGTCTTCATAAAATAGGATAGATACTGGATGGATATCAGCAATGATATTTAGATGGCCACTGACTATTTTATGCATATATTTTAGTTTGTAGAAGCTTATAGGGAAAGCCCCTACATCTCACATCATTTCATCTCACATATGGATGTATAAATGATTAATTCTTATGATAAGGATTAACATTTTCATTCATGATTTTCATACATTCTGTGGTGTCTTCCATTAGTTTGTTAAACACATATTAGATTCATTTATTATGTTTTAAGTGATTAAAGCATACAGGTACATTTGCATTAGACCATCCATATAAAATTAATGCATATCACACATGTTAGATTTGTCATAACAACAACATGAATTCACATTCATAATCAGATAAACAAATCTAAATCATCCATCTAACATCAGATATTGCATCTATGCATACATACATCTATGCATCCATACATCTATCATCTAGGCATTACATCCATCAATGCATCCATAAATCATAACACATAACACATCTAATAGTCCAAAATCTCAAATGCACCTCGTACCTAGTTATTTACCCTATACACTTGGTGGTTGCAACGACTTGCTATCCATGCAATTTGATAAGATGAGTAAATTACCATAAGGCCATTTGAACCAAATCATTCATCGATGAATTGAAATGTCTTCACTTCAATCCCCAAGAAGGCCATGCAATCGGACTGCTCCATGAGAATGAGGTGTACGTTTCATTCTTCTATGAAATTTCATCAAATCATCGAACATAGTGATTCACCTCAAGATTTAATTGAATTACTATCATCTTGATTCCCTAAGAAAGCCACGTGGTTGGACTACTCCATGGGATAGATATGTACAATTATTTATAATGGTGCCATCACAACTGTAATAGGACTTTCCCTTTTACAATTGTTATCATCTTGTACCACTCAAAACAAGTCATCTTGGTCAAGTGACTCATCACTTTCATCACTTGCCATTTCCTCATCGACTCATCGCTTGAGGGGGTAGTCATAATCACAACATTCATAATCAAAGTCAATAATAAAAAACTCAATCATTGCTAAGTGCGTTCGTTCAAGAATCATTGTCGAAGACAATCATGCACCCTCCTTGCTTGGGGCAAATAAACAAAAGATCAAAAACAAATTCAAACAAACCGAGCAACTTGTCTCCTAATCACCACTAAGGCTAGGATTGGACTTAAGCTTATCTTCTAATCACCACTAAGGCTAGGATTTTGACTTAATCTTGTCTCCTAATCGCCACTAAGGCTAGGATTTTAACTTAAGCTTATCTCCTAATCGCCACTAAGGCTAGGATTGGACTTAAGCTTATCTCCTAATCACCACTAAGGCTAGGATTTTGACTTAATATTGTCTCCTAATCACCACTAAGGCTAGGATTTTAACTTAATCTTATCTCCTAATCACCACTAAGGCTAGGATTTAGACTTAAGCTTATCTCCTAATCACCACTAAGGCTAGGATTGGACTTAAGCTTATCTCCTAATCGCCACTAAGGCTAGGATTGGACTTAAGCTTGTCTCCTAATTGCCACTAAGGCTAGGATTAGACTTAAGCTTGTATTCCAATACCCCAAAGATTACCAAAATCAAGTTCTTCATTTTGTTGGAGGTAATGATTCAAAGATACATGCTCTTTCCATGATTGGGGTATCTAAAGTTGACCAAATCAATGAACATCAATCAACCTGCAATGTGACGTTAGGTTGTCTATTTTTGCTCAGTGTTGTGTTTTCACACAATGCATCTCAAAAAGGGGCATCTATAGACACCTAAAACACGTCATGTTGAGGAGGCTACTCATGTGGACACCTTTTCAGGCCATATGACTCATTTTGGGCCTTCCCAAGACCTAACAGTGGTTCTAACCACTCAAATAGGGCAAACTGACCCTTTACATCCTGGGTCATTGTCCCCCCTAGTGGATGCCTAACGGTCATTGGATCCAATGACAGTCCCCATAGCGGGCCACTCGATCGAGGATGGCCTTGCCTATAACAAACTCGGGCTCCCTAAGCCGAACCAAATCCATTACAGGGCAACTGATCTTGAACGATTTTGCTTGAGAAGCTTCCAGAAGTGATGCCTCACCTCCTTGAGCCTAACTGAATCTTGATCTTGGCTTCTCCAGCAAGCCAAGAATGCAATTGAAGGAGGTCTATAAATTGAGGCATTTCCTTCACCCAAACGTTGTTCAATTGTATATAACGAAGTGCTACCCTTTTGTGATTAGAGAGATCAATCTCTCATAAGCGTCAAGATGCTACCAAAATTGCATCATGAAGTTTGCATTCACATCCATGGAGCTTTGGAGAGTTTGAAGGACAAATTCCACCATTGTTCACCATCAATTCACCACGAATTTGAGCCAATTCCCATCATAAGTCGTTCCTTAAGAATGCACCAAGAATGTCAATCGATTTGATGAGCATTTTGGATATCACAATGCATCGAGCTCAGAACATGAACATGAGGACAACTAGCAAATCATGCCATTTTGATCAATGATGGTCATGTTGTGATGTGCAATTTTCTCTATCTTATCATTTAGATCAGTTTTATTAGCTTTTAATTTTATTTCTAACATTGTTTAACGCATTTTCTTTCAGTATTTCATGCATTTATTTACTACTTTACGCATTTCCTTTCCATTTTACATTATCATGAAATGGGCCTCATCTTGAGAGGCTTCACATTTGCTATTGATGCTTTGTAGGTGCTTATGTGTGTAGGTTATAGGCCTTATCAGGAGCATATCATCATCAAGATCATCCTTCTTGGCATCATCAAGCGGAGATCACTAGGAAAACCCTCCATAATCAGTTTGGGAGATTACAAGAGATCTTTTGAAGACATCTATTATTGGATTCTTGATGTAATTTGTATCAATTTGGTGAATCCCTAAGAGGGATATTTTGTAACCTCTTGTAAAGACATTTTGCAAATATCAATGAGAAGGGCATTTTGATTTCTTTATCTTATTTTCATGATGGTTACTTAATTTGCATTTATCAAGTTGATTTTATTATTACATTATGTAGATGTTAGATATTTTATACATCTTACAGATCTCAATAGCATCATTTCTATCAAGGCCATAATGTATATGATAGGGCAGCTCAACTAAAAGGGTCAGCGAAGATCAACAGGCCAGATGCATGTAGTAGTATCAACATGACTCAATATGATGCAGATCTCAGCCATGTCAATAAGCCATTATTGGGTAGTTACAACAAACAAGCCTGCATGTAGTGTATAAAGCTGATGAATCTTCTAACATAAAGACAATCCATTTCTAAGGCAATGATACCTTGCTAACTGAATATTGTAAAAGACTATAAATACTAGAATGTAGAATAAAATATGGTCAGCTCTTAGGCTTTTACAATTTACATGTACAATGGAGCTTTGCATATTAATACAAAGGGATTGTTGTTTGGCCTCTAGTTCAATTCAATTGTAGAATGTGTATGTATGAATGATTACTTATTTCTAATTTTAGCCTATTGAATGCTCATGGTGTTTATTCTGCTTTCTATATTTATGCTTATGATACTTTCACTTGTTCTAGAATTTTTAATATGATAAGCTACTATATGATGGAATTAACTATTTTGTGATTAATAGTAAAATTAACTAATATGTTAGGTGGTTCACTTGTATTACTACATAATCTCTCACTATGCATGTGTCTTGATGTGGCTTAATCTGCACCACTATAAGTTCTAGCTTCAGCTCTTTTAACTTCTTTCAACACCCTTTTCCCATCGTATTTTAGGATCAATTAGCTTGAGCTTCAAAGGAACTAGCCTCCTTCAAATATTGACCATGAAAGTCGTATAGCTTTTAGGTTATTCAATATTGGTCAAGGTTTATGGGTGCACAACCTTTCCTTATAAATATTTATAGACCAACATATGGAACATCGATAAATATGATAGGGATTATAAAAGATGTTTTTATGAAGTTACATAGAGCCCCAAAGGTCACTATAGTCCAAGAGATTGTGGTAGTGGACCTAGAGCCTTATTTTGATTTATGCCTTTCCAGAGAATTCACTACCAATTTAAGGGGTTACATGTATCTAGATTATTCTTGCATGATGATTTCTCATAAAGGGAAAAGGATCAGAATAACTCTAGAAAAAATAGTAGCTTATCATATTGATAAAATTGAGGAAGACATGTACAATCAATTTGTAATGGAAGAAACTAAACTAGTGGAATTACTTGAGGATTTAGAAGTTGAGGATGAATTACCATTTAGGGAATATCATAGTTTGCTTGAAACTGGAATGGGCACATACAATATTTCTTCTAAAATAAAGAAAAAGACTCTTACCATTTCCAATTAGTCATTAAGAGAATCAAAGATTTAATACATTTTTATGGAGCAAGATGCAAGAAAGGAGCTAAGACATGAGTAGTTTCAAAATCTCCATCATAAGTAATTAATATTTTTCCTATAGATTGACTTGGTCTTGCATAAATAACACTTTTGAATATGAAGCCTTGTGCTTAGGACTTATGCAAGAAAAAAATATGGGTATCAAGATGTTGAATATATATGGTGATTCAAAATTAGTAGTAAATCAGGTTACAGAGAAATGTAATAGTAAGCATCATTATTTGAAGACTTATAGAAATAAAATTTGGGATCTAATGGAATCCTTTGATGCTTTGAACTTACATGTTGTTCCAAGGCAGCAAAATCTCTTGGTAGATGCTTTAGCTATCAAGGGTGCTAATTTTTCTCCATATTCATACTATTGATCAACTAAGAATAAGAAAGTGAAATTGGTTTTCATAATTTCAGTGCTAGATAGACAAATATTTTGGCAATTTTTTGAAAATGATGACCATATTGTTGAGTTTTTATTAGAGAGGCTAGTTGTATCAATTCACAATGTGACGCATTCCAAGAGATTGAGCAGCAATAAATTATACAGTTAAAGAATAATCATATTACCAAAGGGTTGATTACCTTAGAAATCCTTTTTGACAATGAGGATGGGAAAAGAGCAAAGCAGATGCAAATAGATGATAAGATCTATAAAGAAATAGAAATAGAAAATGGAAAAAAGCTTAAGGTTGGTATTCAATGCACTACAAAGGAAGTGGAAGAATTCAAAGCCTTGTGTCTTCAATATCAGGACATAATTTCCTGGACCTATGATGATTTGAAAGTTTATGATAAGAGCATTATCCATCATACTATAGAGCTAGTGCTTGATTCTAGGATATTTAGGCAAAAATAGAGGCCTGTAAATCCCAAGATTGAAGAAATCATGAGACAAGAACTACTAAAGTTATTGAAGGTAAAAATAATTTATTCTATCAAGCATTCTACATGGGTAGCTAACTTGGTCCCATTGAGAAAAAAAGAATGGTGATATTCGCCTATGTGGATTTTAGAAATATGAATCAAACATATCTCAAATATCATTATCCCTTGCCATACCGCTCACCAATTTATGGGGTTATGAATGTGTCATTATGACAATCAAATTTACATGAGATAAGGAACGTCATTAGTTTCAACAACTAGTTTTGGAAAAATACAAAAGAATCTTGTATTCACTCGATCCTTGCATAACCTTAGAAGATGCACATATTGAACAATGGCTCAAATAGGTGATCAATTAAAATGCTAAAATATTTTCTCTCAAATGCTCCATTTCTAGAAAAACTAATGACACTAATTATGCAATAAATAGCACATGAGACAATATATTTGTGTCTCAACCAAGCAAACAAAACTTGAACGATAAATTAAGCATGATGCCAAGGATTTTTGCTACCTAGAAAAATAGTAGAGCAGTGCATTGTAAATATCCAGTCTGCCCAGATTTGTGGCGGTTACCGATTCCACCATGTAAATTCAAAAAAAAATATATCGCAAAGTCAAAAAGTGTTAATCTATGGATATTATAGCCACCATGCACATTCTTCATCACACTCTCTAAAGACTCAGAGACATTTGATCACTACATGCACTTCTTGTACAAGGGAAGATATATATAGGTAATCTATTCAATTGATCCTTGTGCACTTCCAAATATGTTCAAACCAATCATTTGATATTAGCTCCACATAAGAATCAATAGAGGTAAACCACAAGCACCAATAAAATATTAAACGAACCAATTAGGCTTGTGGCCATCCTCTGCAAAGGCACTTAGAACCAACCATCAATTGAATTAATTCCACATTAATAGAGGGAAGGCTCAATAGAGCCTCTAACATTTTTTTCTTTTTTTTTTATTATTTTAGATGAAAAGGGAGAAGCATATAATTTAAAGAATTAAAATATTCCAAAAATACTCCCAAGAGGAAGTCCATTCCTCTACTTAATATTTTGCTCGATGAGACATTACTTTTATCACATTTTGAAGCATCAACCAAGCTACAAGTATACCTTTACATATACTCATTAGAAGGTATTTTTTGAGGCCAGCATAGTGGAACTAAGATTTTCCACTTTTGTAAAGATTTAAAATGGCTAGTATTGCACCAAAATTCCTATTCCCAACTATTACAAGGGATTAATTATGTTGTCTAGAATACCAAACTCAAAACACAACTTGAGTTTGAAGTATAGAGAATTGTAAGATGGGACCATTACCTATCCTAATGTAGAAGATAAATATTAGATAAATTTCAACAAGGTATCATCATGTTTGGAGTAGTTGGTGAAGGTACAACCCTACATTCAAGATTCAACCATAGAAAAAGATGCATGGGAGAAACTAGAAACATTTTTTTAGGAAAAGAACCAAAATCAAATCCTATTTTCCAAAGATCTCCATTGCTTGAAGAAAAGTGGAGAAAACTCAAATATTTCATGAGGAGAACTGTTGAAGTATGAGCATCACTACAAGCATTTGGAGAAAATAAATCTAAAGAGACACTAGTTTCAATTATTTTAAAATATCTTCCTTCTAAATATAATATATTTGTGATAACCTTAAATATCACTGAGCAAACACCAACATTTGAAAAGTTGGTGAATTTTATTTAATAGTAGAGGTCTCATATGCAAAAAAAGAAGAACAATTACTTCTTACAAATTAAAAAGAGAAGTAGTCATTCAAAAGAGACACATGAACTCAACAATACTTCCAACAATAGAGAACTAATTCTCACAAACAAGGATATCAATAATAGAGAAATGATTCTCACATGCAAGGATATTAGCAATAGAGAAATAATTTTCACACATAAAATATGTGTGAACTTTGTGGTAAGAATGGCCACATAGTGAAGGAATGTTGGCATAATCCATTCACAAATGGGTCTCCTTCATGAGATATGCACCAACAACAAGATAGGTCATCATCAGATAAGAGAAATCTAATTTGGAAAAAGGTACAACAAAGTAATATAGCTAAAGAAAACAAAATTAGATAAGAAAAATAAAAATATCATGCCTAATAAGAAGAAGAACATGTATTTGTTGCACATGCTTAGCTAAGTCATCATAATAATGTTTGATATGACTCTGAAACAACCAAACATATGACAGGACAAGAAAAGTGGTTTCATCCAAGTCATACACAAAAAATATCTCTACAATATAATGCAACCAAGGACATCAATCGCTCCAAGACACTGGATGACCAACAGGAGAAAAATATGAATGAGAAAACTTTGCAACTTCAAATAAAGCAAATTCAAGCATCTAATATTAAAGAAGTGCATTAAAATATGATTCTTCTCCATCCATACAAGAACTTAAATAAGCTATCAAAGAGAATGATGAATCAATGCATCAAGCACTTAAGATTCAACCATTAATAACACACCAAAGAAAGCTTAAATACATCACTTTTCACAAAAATATTTTATTCAAATGAAAAAAGTTAATACAAAGAAGTAGAAAGCGATTGATCTCACTACATCAAGTGATGATATAAAACAATTCAGCATAGAAGACATGGTAATGCAATAAAAATATTGGCAACCAATCAACTCAATAGTCAACACAAGATGCATGGTAGTACATACTCCACATGAAGACATCTAAGGAGACATATACTTCATGCAATTAATCTATAAATATTAGATATTTGAATAAGTATTTGTAATAAATATGTTTTTGGAATGCATGATCAGTGGAAGCCAACACTCCTCAGTATTATAGTATATAGTCTACATTGAGGGGGAGAATTCCCTTTGTTTCAAATATATATATTCTAACATCACACTAGAAAATACTTTCCTTTAAGTCTAAAACCATGAGCCAAATCCAAAACCCAAGATCCCAAGCCAAATCCATGAGCTAGAGCCTGAGCCAAGAGTAAGATCCTAAGCCTAAGCTAAGACTATGATGTAATAAAGGGAGATAAGTTAGAAATTATTACATCATAGTCCATGTGATAATGAGAGTGGTATAACAACCCATCACAAGGACTATGCATGCACTAAAGTTTAAGGGCAGTTGCAATATTAGTTAGAAGTTTGTTATGCCAAAAATGGCATCCAATGTATTTAATTATCTATCATTTTATAATGCAAAAAATCAAAGCTTTAAGTATTATCAGCATAACTTTGTTCTTGATCTTTGAGAGCTTCCTAAAGTAGGTCATAATATCCTAGTAGGGGTAACACTTCTAGTATGCTGGCCTTACCTGGCATTCTTTTCATTTCCTCTATACTGATGAATTTTAACTTCATAGGGGTGACCTCACTTTGCATCAAGATATTTTGATATTGCTTTATGGCTATAGCTCATCCTTCACTCATGAGATATATTTATCACATTAACCTCTCAACCTCCATTTAAACTGATCTCTTTCTTTATTGCCTTCCTCCTCGATAGATTTATTAGTTGCTTTGTTATCTTTTTTATCCATTATAACTTTTCTTTTATTTATCCTCTTTTTTATCGACTTGTGATTATCCTTTCCCCCTCTGAGGTGTACCTATGGCTTATTTTTTAGTGTTCTCCACATCCTTATATTTCTTTTGATGCATTGTGATAGGCCCCTTACCCTATGAGTGCAAAGGAGGTATCCCTCTTATAAGGACTATTGTACCTTTCCTAGTTTTGTTTACTTCTTAATCGGTTGTTCCTCAAAAGCTTTCCTCCTACCCCTTCTTTTAACCCCTTGATAATTAGCATATATGGCATCATATTTTGATATTGATTTTTCATTTGTCTCCATATGATGGCAAGCCGGGAAACACACAATAACACTTCACAAGAATTTGCTGTAAATTGCTTTTAAGACGTTTTTACAATATCATTTCCAGGCTTAAAACTCCTCCTCTACAATCCCGAACTCACCATCCCTTCCATTACAATTTTTTGGGTTTTTATCGAGGCCCCGATCCTCTCGGCAATTAATGCCCGCCTAACAAAATTTCAAATTCAATTTTTCCCCCTTCCTGGGTTTTTCAAAATTTCGGTCATAAATGGGCCATCTGCCCGATCTACCAGGAAGCTTTCATTAATGGCTCTCCTCGACCTGCAACCACCGTCTTGGTCAGATCGTTCTTCTGCACTGTGGTCTCCTCCATAATGGCCATCGCCTGTGTCTGTTTCATTGTCCGTACCTGTTACTTTGCCAACAATAAAAATATACGCGACCGTGGCCCTCATCTTGTTTCAATACACGTAGTTGTCCGCATGTAAATCTGGCCATGCCTTCTCCTTGACGCAATAAATTTGAAACACGCGCCCTTCACAACTGTCATGCTACACGTGGCCGTCCACGTGTCAAACTCGACCTTGCTCGATCGTCCGCTTGTTCTCTTTTGGGCCTTGCCCTACTCTCTATCTTCTCTAACTTTCGCAGTTATCAAATGTTACGCCACGTGTCGGCCTTTGACTGGCCGCGATATCATGACAGGTCACGATATCGTGACCTATCGCGATATCACGACGGCACCATCCCCTCTGCCTTTGCGTTGAACAATCGTCGCGATATCGCGACGTCGCGATATCGCGACGACACCATCCCCTCTGCCTTTGCGTTGAACAATCGTCGCGATATCGCGACGTCGCGATATCGCGACGGGACTTCACTGCTTACCTTTGCCTCGAACTATCGTCGCGATATCGCGACGTGCGATATCGCGACGGGACTTCACTCCCACCTTTGCTTCGGACTATGGTCGCGATATCGCGATGTCGCGATATCGCGACAAAACTGGCTCAAGCCCCGCCAAGCCTTTTGAGGTCGCGATTTCGTGACATGTCGGAAATCGCGACATGTCGCGATTTCGTGACCCCTCCCCATGCTTCAAGAAACTTGCCCTCTTTGCTCCACAAAACTTCCCCCCTTGGAAAACACCGAAAATAAAACAAATGCAAGGTACTTAGAAAATTTAAAAACATTTTTGGAAGATGCAAGATTGCTCTACGGTTATCGGATGCTCCTGCATCAGACACCCGGGGTAATAAAAGAAAGTGACCCTCACTTTTGTTTTGTTAGGGGAAGACCCAGGCGGTCAACCTCCATCTTCGACAACCAAGTTGCATCTTCAACTGGTCTGCCTCTCCACTTTATCAAATACTCAGAATACTGCTTGTTTCTGGTGCTTCTGCCTTCACGAGTGTCCAATACTTCCTCGACCTCGTCTGTGGTTGGAGTAGATGCTGGAACTTGCCATAATTCTGCACTTGGTACCTCTGTACTTTCTCCTTCATGATATTCTACTAGATCTGAAATATTAAAAATAGGTGAAATATCAAGCCAACTTGGCAATTCCACTTCATATGCATTCCCTGACTCCCGTTTTCCTAGTATTCTGCAGGGCCCAAACTTCTTCATCTTCAATTTGTTATAAGTCTTGGTAGGAAATCTCTCCTTTCTGAGGTGCACCATGACCTCATCTCCTACTTTAAACTCTTTGAACCATCGCTTCTGGTCTGCCCTTGTCTTATATTGAGTATTCATTTTAAGAATTTGTTTCCTTACTTCTTCATGCAGACTTTTCATATGTTCCGCAAATTCTTCTGCCTCGGCACTACACTTTTCTCTTTGGTTCAACTTTCTCAGTTCAGACACATTTCTCGGGCTGTTTCCATATATTATCTGGAATGGAGATTTATTTGTGCTCTTATTTACTGAACTGTTATACGCAAATTCCGCCTGCGGTAAAACTAAATCCCATCCCTTGGGCTGATCTGCTATCAAACATCTCAATAAATTACCCAGGCTTCTATTCACCACTTCTGTCTGTCCGTCAGTCTGTGGGTGGTATGCAGAACTGAATTTCAGATCTGTCTTCATCTTTTTCCACAAAGTTCTCCAGAAGTACCCAACAAACTTTGTATCCCTGTCAGAAACTATGCTTCTTGGTAGACCGTGAAGTCGTACCACTTCCTTGAAGAATAATCCAGCAATGTGAACTGCATCACTTGTCTTTTGGTAGGGAATAAAATGTGCCATTTTGGAGAATCGGTCAACCACCACAAATACAGAGTCATTTCCCCTCTGTGTTCTCGGCAATCCAAGAATAAAATCCATGCTTATGTCCTCCCATGGCCTCTCAGGTACAGGTAACGGCTGGTATAATCCTGTGTTTTGCCTTATGCCCTTTGCCATCTGACATATTCTGCAACCTTGCACAAACTTCCTCACATCTTGCTGAAGTTGTGGCCAGTAATAATTTTCATCCACTAGGGCAATAGTCTTATCCCTACCAAAATGTCCAGCCAGTCCTCCGCTGTGCTTTTCCTTGATCAAGTTCTCCCGCATGGAGCTCCTTGGAATGCATAATTTACTTCCCTTGAACAGCATTCCATTTTGGATTAGGAAATCCAACCATTTTGTTCGGTCCATCGTAACAGGTGTTAAGCAAGCCGTCCAGGCTTCTGCAAAATCCGGATCTTCAGGGTACAAACCCTTCAGTTCTTCAAATCCCACTACTTCCACTGTCAATTTAATCAGTAAAGTCTGCCTTCTGCTCAAGGCATCTGCAACCTTGTTTGATTTCCCACTTCTGTGCTTCAGCACAAAGGTATAACTTTGGAGGAACTCCACCCACTTCATGTGCCTTTGATTCAGTTTTGTTTGACTGTTAATGTATTGTAAAGCCTGATGGTCGATAAATAGAACAAACTCCTTTGGCAATAAATAGTGTCTCCACTTTTTCAGAGCCTGAACTATAGCATAAAATTCCTGGTCATAGACTGAATACTTTTTTCGAGCATCATTTAGCTTCTCACTGAAATAAGCAACAGGTCTGCCACCTTGACTCAGTACAGCCCCTATTGCACTGCCACTGGCATCACAGTCCACCTGAAATACCTTGTCAAAGTCTGGGAGTGCTAAAACAGGCTGTTCTATGACCTTTCTCTTTAATGCATCAAAGCTCCTTTCAGCCCCTAATGTCCACTTGAACTCTTTTTTATCCCCCCTCATTGTTTCTGTGAGAGGTGCACAAATGCTGCTGAAGTTCTTTATGAACTTCCTGTAAAAGCTGGCCAGACCATGAAATGATCTTACTTCTGTTGTGCTTCTCGGGGTAGGCCATTCAATGATGGCTCTCACCTTCTCTGGGTCCATTTTCAGTCCTTCTGCTGAGATTACAAACCCCAGGTATACTAACTCTTTCTTGACAAAATTACACTTTTTCAGATTTATTAATAACTGCTCTTCCCGCAGCTTTTCAAAAACTCTCCTGATATGCATTAGGTGTTCCTCCAGGGTTCTGCTGAATATCAATATGTCATCTAAATAAACAATGACAAACTTTCCCAGAAACTCTTTTAGTACTTCATTCATCAGCCGCATGAAGGTACTAGGTGCATTGGACAGCCCAAATGGCATGACCAACCACTCATACAAGCCTTCTCTTGTCTTGAAGGCTGTCTTCCACTCATCTCCCTCTCGGATACGGATCTGATGATAGCCACTTTTTAGGTCAATCTTCGTGAAGTACTCAGCCCCACTTAAACAGTCCATTATATCATCCATCCTTGGCAATGGGAATCTATATTTGATAGTGATTTTATTGATTGCCCGAGAGTCTATGCACATTCTCCACTCTCCATCCTTCTTGGGTGCCAGTACTGCTGGCACTGCACATGGGCTAAGACTCTCCCTAATCAATCCCTTCTCCAGCAACTCCTGGACTTGCCTGTTTAACTCCTCAGTTTCTACAGGTGTCATTCTGTGTGCAGCCTTATTCGGCAAGCTTGATCCCGGTACCAAATCTATATGGTGGCTAATTTTCCTTACTGGGGGTAAACCCTCAGGCACATTATCAGACACAATATCTAGAAATTCCTCCAGCAGATCTAGGACTTCTGCTGGGGTATCCTGGCATTCCTTCCCCCTAACTCTAGGGATTATTGCATAACATAAATGTTCATGCTTCAACCCGTCCAGGAACTTTCTCCCCTCAACTAAACAGATTCTGGAATTGTTACATACCTTTTCATCCACATCCTTTAAGGGCTTTAGTTTATGGCGTACACCATTCTTTGTCAATGAGTAGGTGTTGGCACGGCCATCATGCACTGCACTCCGGTCGAATTGCCAGGGTCTCCCCAGCAACATATGGCAAGCATCCATAGGCAGGATGTCACACAGGACCTCATCACAATAATTTCCAATATTAAATTTAACGGAGCACTGTTCATTGACCAAAGCTCTGTGGTCCTTCTGTAACCATGCAACCCGGTATGGATGCGGGTGCTTCTTCCTCTCCAACTGTAGCTTTGTAACCATTTCTTTCGAAACCAGGTTATCCGTGCTACCATTATCAATAATAATGTTGCAAACTTTGCCCGCACACTTACATCTTGTGCGGAATAAACTTCTTCTCTGATCTGTGTCCTTCTCCTCATTCAACAGGACTCTTCTTACAATCATTGCTTCCCCTCTCTCCGCTTCTTCGGAATGCTCAGACTCAGCTTCTTCCTCTGCCACAGTAGCCCTGGCTGGAACCTCAGGCCTCTTGTTCACCCTTTCCTGGTGTTGTGGACACTCAAATGCTCGATGTCCTTCTTCACCACAATGAAAACATGTCCCACGAAATATTCCTCTTCCAAATCCTCGTCCAGATCCACCCCGTCCTCTTGGGTAGCTGTTACGATCTCGGGGCTGATAAACATCCTCTTCCCTTTGATCCTGGTTACTACTGGTTTCACCAGTCTTCTTCGGGTCTTTATACTTTTCTCCACTGGTTCTCCCACCAGTTCTTCCACCACGGCCCCTTCCTCTTTGCTTGCCTTCAAACCGCCTGTTCAGTTTTTCTTCCACCTTTAAGGCAAACTGGTAAGCATCCTCAATGGTGCTTATCCGAACCAGGCTCAGTTCCTCCTGGATACCGAGTCTCAACCCATTGATATAACGGGCCACCTTTTCTTTGTTTGCCTCCAAATGCCCAGTTCTAATAGAGATCTTGTAGAACTCCTCGGTGTACTCTTGGACAGTTTTGTTTGTCTGCCTCAAACCCTGCATTTTTCTTAGCAGATCCAACTCGTAATCTGTCGGGATGAACTGTCTTTTCAGCTTCTCCACCATTCTATCCCATCTTGTTATTCTCTCCTTCCCTCTTCTGTTCCTCTCCAACTGTATTCCCCTCCACCAAATGCTGGCATGACCCTTCAACTTGGTCTTAGCAAATCTGACCCGGTTAGGGTCTTCAACCTCCTCATATTCGAAATACTCTTCTAAATCATTTATCCAGTCAATCACTTCTTTTGGATTTAGGTTTCTCGAGTATGTAGAAACCTCCATTTTAGGTTGTTTTCCAATCTGAGAGATGGCCTTGTACAACCGGGCTTGTGCAGGGTCCACAACCTCTTCCTCTTCCTCAGATTGGTCTTCTTCTTCAACTTCGTCTTCACTTTCCTCATCCCTTTCGGGCTCGTGCCTTCTGCGTAACTCTGCTTGCAGGGCTTGAACTTGTCTCTGCAAGGCTCGGAAGTCTTCGACCGGCACCACATTTCCTACTCCGCCACGGTTTCTTCGTGGAGGCATTATATATATATATATATATATATATAAAAAATAAAATAAATAATATTTTTTTTTTTTTTTTTAAATCCTTCCACAGATCCTGGTGTAACTGCCTCTCTCCGGCGATCTGTTACACGCTCAGGAGCTCCCGCTCTGATACCACTTGATGGCAAGCCGGGAAACACACAACAACACTTCACAAGAATTTGCTGTAAATTGCTTTTAAGACATTTTTACAATATCATTTCCAGGCTTAAAACTCCTCCTCTACAATCCCAAACTCACCATCCCTTCCATTACAATTTTTTGGGTTTTTATCGAGGCCCCGATCCTCTCAGCAATTAATGCCCGCCTAACAAAATTTCAAATTCGATTTTTCCCCCTTCCTGGGTTTTTCAAAATTTCGGTCATAAATGGGCCATCTGCCCGATCTACCAGGAAGCTTTCATTAATGGCTCTCCTCGACCTGCAACCGCCGTCTTGGTCAGATCGTTCTTCTGCACTGTGGTCTCCTCCATAATGGCCATCGCCTATGTCCATTTCATTGTCCGTACCTGTTACTTTGCCAACAATAAAAATATACGCGGTCGTGGCCCTCATCTTGTTTCAATACACGTAGTTGTCCGCATGTAAATCTGGCCATGCCTTCTCCTTGACGCAATAAATTTGAAACACGTGCCCTTCACAACTGTCATGCTACACGTGGCCGTCCACGTGTCAAACTCGGCCTTGCTCGACCATCCGCTTGTTCTCTTTTGGGCCTTGCCCTGCTCTCTATCTTCTCTAACTTCCGTAGTTATCAAATGTTACGCCACGTGTCGGCCTTTGACTGGCCGCGATATCGCGACAGGTCACGATATCGTGACCTATCACGATATCAATACGGCACCATCCCCTCTGCCTTTGACAATCATCATGATATCGCGCCGTCGCGATATCGTGACGTCGCGATATCGCGACGGCACCATCCCCTCTGCCTTTGCGTTGAACAATCGTCGCGATATCGCGACGTCACGATATCGCAACGGGACTTCACTGCTTACCTTTGCCTCGAACTATCGTCGCGATATCGCGACGGGACTTCACTCCCACCTTTGCTTCGGACTATGGTCGCGATATCGCGACGTCACGATATCGCAACGTCGCGATATCACGACAAAACTGGCTCAAGCCCCGCCAAGCCTTTTGAGGTCGCGATTTCGTGACATGTCGCGAAATCGTGACATGTCGCGATTTCGTGACCCCTCCCCATGCTTCAAGAAACTTGCCCTCTTTGCTCCACAAAACTTCCCCCCTTGGAAAACACCGAAAATAAAACAAATGCAAGGTACTTAGAAAATTTAAAAACATTTTTGGAAGATGCAAGATTGCTCTACGGTTACCGGATGCTCCTGCATCACCATATCACTAAATTTATCTAGAATCATGTTAATAGGATTAGGAAAGGAAGGCATTGATTGTGGAGTTTGAGATTGTTGGTATGTGGTTGGATTCACTATGGAGACCATTTTGTTGTAATCACAATGACACTGAGAGGGGGGGTGAATCAGTGTGTTCTTTAAAAACTTCTAAAACAATTAGATTATAAAACCAGCAGTAGTTTAAAGCAGATAAAAGAGATACTAAATGCATCAATAAAGCATCACACATAACACGACATTTTAACGAGGTTCACCAATGTGGCTACTCCTCAAAAAGACTGCTTGGACTACCATCCAAATCCAGTCAATGCAAAGCTACAACTTTACATAATCCTTTACCAGCACCAAGCTGGAAGGAGCACCAACCCCTTAACTTTATCTGCTTCAACAGAATGGAGCACCAACTCCTATTTTACCAGCACCTACTGGAAAGAGGCACCAACCCCTTAATTTGCCAGCACCAACTGGACAAATTGTTTACCAGCACCAACTGGAAAGAGGCACCAACCCCTTAATTTGCCAGCACCAGCTGGACTTCAATATTGAATAAAAAAATGTTTGACATATACCTTTGTTATTGCAAGACTCTAAGTGGTCTACATCACCTTTGCAATCTCTGTGCACTCTGCTCTCTCTTGCACAATCACTTCACACAGTTTGTTGCACTTGCTACAGCCAGACTTTGCAATCAACTTTGCCCTTCGCGCTTCTCTGCACACTCTGCTTTCTCTGCGCACACGCTTCGCACACTGTGTCGTTTCACATTCTGCTCTCTGCTCAACACGAACTTCACTTTCACAAACACTATGCTCGCATTCGCACTTTATCTTTACACCCCACTTTTCAAACTCGAAGTACCCTTGCTTTTATAGAAGAAGTTTTAGGAACAAACCCTAAAAGAACGTCGGTTGAGAAACCCTAGAATTTGTCAACTGCCAAACCCTAAAATCCGTCGGCCCAGATTTAACTTTGTCGGCCTCAAACACTTCTTCCACCTTCGTCACTTTCCTGTAGCTTATTGCCGCGAAATAGTAACATGTCGGCCCTTTTAATTTAATTTAATATTTTAATTTAAATTTTAAATAAAATAAAATTTAAACTAAATATTTAAAATTAAATATCTTCATCACCGGGGCATCTTTTTCAACGAAACGAAGAGCCAACTTGGGTTTTAAGAAAAACCCATTTCAAATCTGTTATCCATGGTTTTAAATAAAACTTTTTATTTTGACTTGCCTTGGTTTTCACAAAAAACCTTTAAAATTTAAACTAAATATTTAAAATTAAATATCTTTATCATCGGGGCATCTTTTTCAACGAAACGAAGAGCCAACTTGGGTTTTAAGAAAAACCCATTTCAAATCTGTTATCCATGGTTTTAAATAAAACTTTTTATTCTGATTGCCTTGGTTTTCACAAAAAACCTTTTCGCTTCTTGACATCTCAGGTTATGAAGACTTCTTCTTCTCATTCTGAATTATGTTTTCTGTTTCTGTGCATCTATCATTTAAGGACTCATGATCGACTAACTTCTGAACTTTATCCTCTGCATCTGAGTGACTTCTAAGCTGCCTGTCCATTGCATCATTAGATCTAAGCGAGTTGTATTGACAACAATGACAATCCTCCTGCAACACCTTGCTCAACACTGAACTCCTATCCATTGTACTTTGGCTGCACCTTGCTGTTCAATAAACTCTTGTCCATTGCATCAATAAATCTGTCTGACTGTGTTGACAACAATGACAATACTATTTGCTGCACTTTGCTCAACAATCTCCCCCTTTGGAATTGTTGGCAACACATGTGCAATTTTCTTGTAAATCTTCTCCCCCTTTGACAATAATACCAAAGGGCTGCTGCAGACTCCCCCTGAGTCTATGCACAATATTCTTAGACACAAATTATTACAATTAGCAAATATTCCAAGCATGAACAAGAAGAAAAACAAGTACACAAATGCTCCCCATGAGTCCAAGACCACTTCATTTCACTGATTGACAACATCATGATAAGCATAATAGGCATCAATAAAATCAACAATGTGAATAGCAGCAATAACCAGTGAATGACACCATCACCGTCAACTTCACCAATATAACATGTGTAAGAACATGACTGAACCACTGTCTTCTGTGCAACTACCCTCTGTTGCTTTGCAAACTCAAACTTGTCCACTGTTAGTGAAGGCATACAATAATCTTATATAGCCAACTTTTTGTTATGCAATGCCAGCAACATCTGCATACAACTTCACCATGCATCTTGGATATATTCTCAACAAGCTTGAACCCAATGACGAGTTGTTTGTCTCTCTCTGCGGTGAGAATCCAGCGAGGCTACCTCAATCCACTTTCAACTACGTGCAGGTACCAAACAACGTACCACGGCACAACCAACATCTTTTCTCAACCAATTAGGGCTTTAGCAACAATGCTTATAGACAAGGTTTAACCAACATCATTCAACTCAAGATTAACTTTGAAGCATTCAACCAATCACTACATGAAAAGGAAACTAGTAGACATCCTTTTCCTTCCAAAGGTATTTGAACAAGACGACCACCAACATAAATCACCAAGGCAAAGAATAACTTGCTCAAATCAAACTCAATGGAGTAAGCCCAAATCATGTATCAAGAAAAGCATTAACTTGATCAAAACAACCACTATGAAAGCAACTCAACTATTCATCACCAGGCTGGAAATCATCTAGCTGCTCATTAAAAAAAATTTTTTTTTTCAATCTTCCCATTCAACATGCTGATTTCACTTTTGTCAACAGAATTGACAAGTGACTCACATCTGTACCAATTTTTGTCCAGACCTTGCAATTTTGCTGCCAACTCTTACTTTCAACTATGCATGTCGGAAGAAGACATTTTGTCAAACACTTTATGGCCAACCGTAGTGCACCTTACTCGGCCTCAAGCTTCTTATTCTTGGGTGGCATTAAATCAATAGTTAAAACAAAAGCGTACGTGAATTAAATATATTCACCAAGGTGTCATGAAAGATCTGGCAATCTTCACATCAAAGAGTAAAAACAAATACATGCTTGCTCGAAACACAAATACACGGCTAGGGCAAGCATTCTTTCGTTGAGAAAATTATACGGACTATTATGATTCGTAATTTTGAGCAGTGGTATTAAGAATCATCAACGGTACAACGGTGACATATCTCAAAACTACCAATGGTGACAACTCTCAAATTAAACACCACACTTCACGGCATTTCCACAAACCACTATATAAACTGAAAAACACACTTTAACAACTATACAACATTAACTCAACTGCTTACCTTTCATCCTCAGATACCTAGACAAATACATAGGAGCATTAAAATAAAACTTTAATATTGCTCCTCCTGAGGATGTGCCACCTGGAGTTGCTTAGAGCAATGGCAGAGTAGCCTCCTTCAGTCCAAGGAGACACAATTTCCTTTCTTCTGTCTTTCTCCAGACTTTCCTGAACTTGGGCTTGGGTTTTTCAACAACATCCCTATTTTGCTCCTGTTCGTGAACTTGAACATTTCTCTTGTGGGGTTGTCTCTTGTGCATTCTTGATGGATGATTATTTTCTTTTCTTTTATGCACATGATATGTTCCTTGTCGGTGTTGTCCTCTTTGTGTCAGATGAAATCTAGGGTTTTGCCTTAGATTAGATATAGAAGTGCTTGGACAGAACCTTGCTATGTGCCCTTGACCGTTGCATTTAAAACATTGCACATGTTTTATTCCCTGTCTGTATTGCATTCTATGTGTATGATGAAATCTATGGTATTGCCTTAGATTGGATACAGAAGTGCTTGAACAAAACCTTGCTATGTGCCCATGGCCATTACATTTAAAACATTGCATAGGGTGTTCACTCAAAAAAATAGAAGTATTTTTATCGGCATAACTCTTTGATCTATTGTTCAGTCCACAATAAATTGCCTTGTGACCAAAGTGGTTGCATTTAGAACAATAGCCATAAAAAGCATTATTATTAAAAGAGTGAGAGTGAGAGAACCTCTTTTGCTGTGGTTGCTTTGCTGTAGATCTTCTTTGATATTTTCTTCCTTTTGAGGATTCAACTTCAGACTTTTCTTGTTTCAATCCTTCAACCGATGACTTCTTCTTCTCTGCATATTTGGAGGATGAAGGTTGTTCGACTTCATATCCAAGACCAAACTTAGGTTGTGGAGCTTCTTTGTTGATTTATCATTGTATCTAGCAACTCTGTGCTCTTCTCAAATTTGAGATTTATATTGGCCTCTTTTAGTTGTTTCTTCAATGAAACAATCTCTTCTTCTTGTTGGCAGCATACAGTCTCTTTCTCATTGATCCGAGACCTAAGAATATCTTCAATCCTTTTGTTCTATTCTACTTGCAGCTTTAGATCAACAATAACCTATTTATATTCCTCTTCACTTGTGTTGTATACATCATTCTTATTACCCAGATGTGTCTTCAAGGCTTCTTCTGATTTCTTGGCCTTTTGAATTTGTAGGAAGAGATCTTCAATCTCATCCTCATATTCTTCTAATTTCTTGGACAGTATTTTGTTCTTTTTCTTTTCTATTCTCCACTCTTCAAGAGCGGATATCAACTCTCCTTCAAAATCTACTTCAGCCTCAAGATTTTCATCACAAACTTCGGGATTCACTTCTTCTACCTTTTTCGGTTCAAATTTCTCTTCTACGGGAACCAAAGCTGAGCTGGGATGCATTTTTGGATGAGGATCTATTCTTCTTAGCCATTGTGTACTAATCCAAGATCAACCATGACTGATTTAGCCAAAATTGGGAACTTCGCTCTGATACCAATTGTTGTAATCACAATGACATCTGAGAGGGGGGTGAATCGGTGTGTTCTTTAAAAACTTCTAAAACAATTAGATTATAAAACCAGCGGCGAGTTTAAAGCGAGATAAAAGAGATACTAAATGCATCAATAAAGCATCACACAACACGACATTTTAACGAGGTTCACCAATGTGGCTACTCCTCAAAAATACTACTTGGACTACCATCCAAATCCGAGTCAATGCAAAGCTACAACTTTACATAATCCTTTACCGGCACCAAGCTGGAAGGAGCACCAACCCCTTAACTTTATACGCTTCAACAGAATGGAGCACCAACTCCTATTTTACCAGCACCTACTGGAAAGAGGCACCAACCCCTTAATTTGCCAGCACCAACTGGACAAATTGTTTACCAGCACCAACTGGAAAGAGGCACCAACCCCTTAATTTTCCAGCACCAACTGGACTTCAATATTGAATAAAAAATGTTTGACATATACCTTTGTTATTGCAAGACTCTAAGTGGTCTACATCACCTTTGCAATCTCTGTGCACTCTGCTCTCTCTTGCACAATCACTTCACACAGTTTGCTGCACTGCTACGACCAGACTTTGCAATCAACTTTGCCCTTCGCGCTTCTCTGCACACTCTGCTTTCTCTGCGCACACGCTTCGCACACTCTGTGTCGTTTCACATTCTGCTCTCTGCTCAACACGAACTTCACTTTCACAAACACTATGCTCGCATTCGCACTTTATCTTTACACCCCACTTTTCAAACTCGAAGTACCCTTGCTTTTATAGAAGAAGTTTTAGGAACAAACCCTAAAAGAACGTCGGTTGAGAAACCCTAGAATTTGTCAGCTGCCAAACCCTAAAATCCATCGGCCCAGTTAACTTTGTCGGCCTCAAACACTTCTTCCACCTTCGTCACTTTCCTGTAGCTTATTGCCGCGAAATAGTAACATGTCGGCCCTTTTAATTTAATTTAATATTTTAATTTAAATTTTAAATAAAATAAAATTTAAACTAAATATTTAAAATTAAATATCTTCATCACAGGGGCATCTTTTTCAACGAAACGAAGAGCCAACTTGGGTTTTAAGAAAAACCCATTTCAAATCTGTTATCCATGGTTTTAAATAAAACTTTTTATTTTGATTGCCTTGGTTTTCACAAAAAACCTTTAAAATTTAAACTAAATATTTAAAATTAAATATCTTTATCACCGGGGCATCTTTTTCAACGAAACGAAGAGCCAACTTGGGTTTTAAGAAAAACCCATTTCAAATCTGTTATCCATGGTTTTAAATAAAACTTTTTATTCTGACTGCCTTGGTTTTCACAAAAAACCTTTTCGCTTCTTGACATCTCAGGTTATGAAGACTTCTTCTTCTCATTCCGAATTATGTTTTCTGTTTACGTGCATCTATCATTTAAGGACTCATGATCGACTAACTTCTAAACTTTATCCTCTGCATCTGAGTGACTTCTAAACTGCTGTCCATTGCATCATTAGATCTAACTGACTGTATTGACAACAATGACAATCCTCCTGCAACACCTTGCTCAACATTGAACTCCTATCCATTGTACTTTGGCTGCACCTTGCTGTTCAATAAACTCTTTTCCATTGCATCAATAAATCTGTCTGACTGTGTTGACAACAATGACAATACTATTTGCTGCACTTTGCTCAACACATTTTACCCATGATAGTGGCTTGTTGAGCCTAATATTTTTTATTATACTAAATAGTATGGCAATGTTCAATGTCTCCAATACAATATATGAGATCATGCCTATCATTACAAAGAAGATACCATGCTAGGTCTACCCTAGTATTGGTATTAATCATGTGATTGTGAGTATGATCTCCTTCATTAGAACCTTGTCGATGCACCTAATATTTTGTGAGGTACGAATTCTTCTAAGGTTATAAATTCTATGATTGTTGATATTGTTGCTTTATAGCATTATTCTAATTTACTAATGTCTTGATCACCCCCAACATTTC
The DNA here is from genome assembly GCA_028583015.1 of Wollemia nobilis. Lineage (NCBI taxonomy): Eukaryota > Viridiplantae > Streptophyta > Pinopsida > Araucariales > Araucariaceae > Wollemia > Wollemia nobilis. The sequence goes on from JAQPPZ010017052.1 coordinate 35,985,262, forward strand.
ACTCATCAAAAAATTATTGCTAGACTCATTATTTGAGTTGGATGGAGCAGGGAGGGCTAGAAGTTGTATTTGAAAGGCAATAATAGATGATGTATTTTTGCTAGGATAGGTAATAATAGAAGGTGATGTAGAAGGATGAATGAAAGTATTTGGTTTGAAGTTAGTAATAGGTGACATGTCAGGCATGGAACTAGGTATAGGTATATTTTAGAAAAATTTGGTTGTGTAGGTCATTGTTGGAGTAGGGGGTATTTTTCCCATTCAAATAAAAACATCCCCTTTTCTAAATGCTTCTTCAAAATTTATAGTGATCATATGATAGCTATTATTACAAACCATTAAATATAATTCAAATTATAAACCTTTGATGTAATAAGATAATGTTTGCTCTTCGTTCGACCTATCATTTTATGGGATTTAGTTCAAGGTCCTCAAGAATATTTTATTATAATTGTGTATATTTTATTTAGTATGTCTTTACATTGCATTTAATTGAAATAAAACTAACCATTTCCCATGCTACCAAATCTATGCATAAGTGTTTCAACAATTGAGGTCCAACTTATAACTAAATTATATGGTAATCTTTTATACTAGAAAGAAACTTTATCATGAAGGGAGTAGATTAACAAGTGTACCATTATTTCCTCATCCTAGATGAGATGAACTTATTTGAGCATTAGTAATTCATTAATATAGTCTAGTATCATCTTGTTCTTTTTCCAATTGAAGGTATGCAATGCTTTCATAGTTATGAGGGGAATAGGAGAATAGGCCACCAAATTTAGCGGTCCTTGGTAGGTCCAATGAAAGAATTGGTTTTATGGTTTATGAGGTACTCTCGAAGTGTGTTAAGGAGGAGGCTCACTTTATTACTAGTAAGGAATGGGTACACTACATAACCATGAGGTAGGTATGGAGGGTATGGAGGATAATAAGGTAGAGGGTATTGAGGCAACAAATTCTCGTAGACCCACTATTGTTTTAGAGGTGGTTCAATATTATTTTATGGTAGAGGATAATTCAAACATGTTTATGAGGTTTGCTAGTTTTGGGTAGGTGGACCTTGCACATTTTGTTGCACTTGACTAGCTACAATTTTAATCCCTAGGTGTTACCCTAGGACACCTATGATCCAATTTTTCGAATCACTAGTGTATTTTTAGCAAGGTTCTTATTCAATCCAATGACCCTATATTGGGAGTTGAATATTCACCTAGAGGGATTTTAGATGTGTTTCAGAGACTAGATCGAAATGGACTTTGGATCGACAAAGTGTTCATAGGATGGTCACTTTACATACTAGAGGTCGGTGGTGGATTACTAGCATAGAATTGGCTCATGAAGAGAAGATTATTTGTAAGGTTATTCATATCAACTAGTATCTCATACAAAGGATTAGTATGATTCAAGGTTGAAATCATATTAGACAAATTCTAATTTGTTATAGCAAATGAATAATGTATTTTTGGCTCAAGTAACCAATTTGTAGTGGTATGAAGCCTTGACTAACTACATTGGCCATAGGGATTTTACCTTTCATAGGGTTGGATTACACATTGGAATCTTTTCAAACTTGTCCTCTTAATGCACCCAGATATAAGTTTATTTCTTTCTCTTATCTTTTGCATTTCTTCGTTGGTACATAATGATGCTTATTATTTTGTATTTTTTTGAGCCTTTAATCGTGTATTCATAATATTGTGTGTACATACCTACATGGATCAATTTTTAGGGTTAATTTATAAAATTTCAAAAATCAGCCTATGGCACGATTTGCTCATAAAATTAAAGCAATTCACTTATAATTTTGGATCTATTAATTAGCAAAAAGTGTTTTTCAAGATTTTGCATACATAGTGCTTTGCTTCAAAAATGCAAATAATTCATTTGATATTTTTGATCAATATACTCATTAATTATATCCTTAGAAAACAAATTTAAGAAGGGTTTCAAGTGGATCACTCAATGGATCATTTTTTAAATTGGAGCGAAACGGCTTCTCATAATGAAGGAAGGAAAAAACTCGTCTTTCCTAGCAAATCATTTTTCAAATTCAAAGCAAATCGCTTGTTGAATCTATCTTGGAGGGATTTTATTATCTCAAAGTGAATTTCTCTCTTGTATTCAGCGAATCACTCTCTTATATTGAGTGAATTGATCTCTTATATTGAGTGAAACACTCTCTTATTTTGAGTAAATCACTTAATAATTTGATCTTTAGCATAATAATTCAAAATTTGCCTTACGTGATTTCTACCAATAACATATGCACATATGAGGTCAGATTTGACTTTCAATAATGCTCAGTTATTTTTTTATTAATGGTGAAAACAAGGGTTTTTGGAAGGGCCCCAACCCTTTTACATAGGACAAAGAAACTTCTAACAAGGACAAAATCCCAAGGCCAAAAAGGTACAACCAAATAAAAATATCAGATCAAAGAACAACATGAAAACCAACACAAGAGGCCAACAATAAAAGACTACAAATAGAACAAGAGAGCAGAATGGCTAACTAAGATTTGGAGAGGCTAACATCGACCTCCAAGTCTTCCTTCTTCTTAATCTACATCTGGACCTACAACACCTCCCTCAAATATTCCAGCATATAATCTTCATTTACTACTATGATTGGAGTTGCGACCTCCATTTAAATTTAGGAATTTTTGAGTGCCATTGGCAATCTCCTTTGAAGTTTCCTTAGCTCTTTTTACAGCTAGCAAAGGTCTCCCCACCTTGGTTACACTACCTAGGTTAGCATTCTTCCTTGAATATTGTGTCTTCCTCATTGAAGGAGTTTCCTCTATATTGCCTTCCTATGTATTTTTACCCTTAGGATGAAGTGCTTCCTCTATCGAAATATTCTCCTTTCCTGATATCTTGATCTCAAGAGCTAACTCTAGTTCATGCTCAAAACTCTGAGCCAAAAGCAACTCGCTCCCTGAAAGGTCTTCCACCCTACTGGACTACAGAATCCCCTAGGGCTCTCTTCTTTGATGTAGTTTATTATACTTTGAAAGAGTAAAACCATAAATATCCATAAATTCCTCTCTAAAATCACATATGTATTCTATACCCTAATATTGATTACCCTCCACTAGGTGCTCCTATCCTTGGACAATTAGTATATCCTCTGTTGGACATCCCTCATGAGCATTACTCTCTAAAACCATATGGAAATTTGTTAGCTTCTCATTGATAGGAATATCCTTGGTATTTGTATCTCTAAAACCATATATAAATTTGTTAGCTTCTCCTTGGTAGGAATCTCCTTGATATTTGTATCTACTTCTAGCCATTTAGATTTATTCTTATGGGTATCACAACCAAAGCTCTCCCCTTTCTCCATTTGGGGTTTCTTGGACTTTTGAACTTGATCTTTCTATTAGGGATGAAAAGCCTTATGTTTTTAGATGTTCATAGAGTCCCTTGCTTTAGGCTAGTATTTCCCCACATGGCCAAACTTCTTGCATATGGAGCATGAATTAGGAGGGTTTTCATATTTGATCTTCTAGTCTCATGACCTCAAATCTGATATTATCCTAAGAGAGGATAGAAGTAGCTTATCTAGGTTAACAATCACACAAAATATTGCATGAGTCAACCTAGTTCCTAATTTGGTAGCAGAATCCACCACTATGGGAGATCTGATGGCCCTAGCAATTCCTACCAAAATGTATGTGTCCCAAAAATCAAGCGGTAAACCAGGGTTATGCATAAGGGGTAGGTCTGAAAATGTATATATAATAATGGGGTGAATTAGTTTCAAATCCAAGGTGAATAGGATTCTAGAGTCATGTAGAATACATGGTGAATTACCTTTTTTTCATGGGAAAATATAAAAATTTGGTGAATTTACCAAAAACATTAAATGTACAGTAAAATACTATTAATAGTAGCCGATCGATGCATGATGAAAGATGAGAGACTATTGGTCTCATGTTTCAAGATGCCTAATGAGAGCCTACCAACACAATATGACTAAGGAGATCCTATCAACACCAAATATGAGATGACTTAGGAGAGTCTATCGACACTAGGCACAAGATGACTCAGGAGAGCCTATCGACACCAGGCATGAGATGACTCTGGAGAGCCAATATGACTAAGTAAATCCTATCGACACCATATGCAAGATGATTTAAGAGAGCCTACCAACACCAGATACAATATGACTAAGGAGATACTACTGACACAAGCCTCAAGATGCTTCACAAGAGACTACCTGTACCATGCAACGATCTACAAGATGAGAACCTAACGACACCAAACAAGAGATGACTAAGGAGAGCATATAAACACCAAATATAAGATGACTAAGGAGATTCTATCGGTGACTAAAGAGATTCTAGTGACACTGAATGAGATGATTGAAGAGAGCCTATCGATACTAGACACAATATGACTAAGGAGAGACTATCGATACAAGCCTCAAGATGCCTCACAAGAGACTATCGATACCATGCAACGAGCCAAAAGATGAGAGCCTATTTCTACCATGATTTAAGATATCTAGAGAGAGCCTACCATCACCATGGTTCAATATATCTGACCAGATCCTACCGACAACATGGTGTATGATTCCCTATTGGATACCATATGTCAACCCCATGGTTAATGATACAATGTGTCAACATCTTATTTAACACTATGCATGCAAACGCATATAAAAGGGTATGAACACTCATTTTTATTTTTTGCATAGCCAAAAAACCTTGAGAAACCTTCAAAAACCCTTTGAAACCCTTCCAAACCTTGCAGCAATGGCTGCAACATCATTGGCCCATTCGCCTAAAATTTTTGGGTTCAATTGTTTTTTAGGTTCAATTTGCCATAATATATATCCAAACATAGGCATATTTGTACTCGTTGGAAAGCTCATTTCGATCCTGATCTAATGGTGGTGTTTTTATGAAGTTTTAAGGTGATTTAATAGGTCACAATTTATCCCAAAGATGATATTACTTTTTAGGGCTTCAAATTCCATAAATTTTGGTGTGAAGATGATTGATTTGATTTGCGTAGGATTCACCTTGATTTTGATTAAGATTCACTATTTTTTACAAGTACATTTTGAGTCCAACTCCTTATGCATAACCCTAGCTTGTACCTTATTATCGATGACATTCAATGAAGAAACATGAAAGGCTATATGGATCTTAGAGGTGGGTGTTAGGTCAAGTTTATAGGTGGCTTAACCAATCCATTGTAATACCTGGTAAGGACCATTGAATTTTGATGTGACATACACAAATTTGTACTAAGAATTATTTGTATGGTTACAGATGAAGAAAAACCATCTCCTTTATAGAAAAACTATGCTCAAATTGGTGTTAATCAACTTGTTAATTCATACGGTTCTAGGCTATCTCCAAATTCTCCTTGAGATATTGGAGAAGTGTTAAATATTGACAAAGAGTGGTATCTACTGCCTTAACTTAGGAACTTCCTCGAATGTAGGAGGAAGGTGTCAGTGGGGGATGACCATATATTTCTTTAAATAGTGTGACCTTAGTATTTGTGTGATATGAAGTGTTATACCACCATTTAGTTAGAGGAATCCATTTAGCCCATTGTATAGGATGATCTGATGCAAAATTATAGAGGTATATTTCCATGCATTTGTTGACAATCTTCATTTGACCATATGTTTTAGGTTGGTATGCTAAGCTCATTTTAAGGTGAGTGCCATGCAATTTAAATGGTTCCTACTAAAAGTGATTAGTAAAAGTAGGGTCCTTTTCAAAAATAATAGATTTGGGTAAATAGTGTAGGCAAAATATGGAGTCCACAAAGATTTGGGCCACTATATAGATAATATATGGATGAGCTAACGAACAAAAATGAGCATACTTTATGATACGATCCACTACCACCATAATGACTGATGTACCCCAAAATTTTGGCAATCCTTCAATGAAATCCATAGAGATATTAGTCCACACCTATGCTGGAATTGGAAGAGGTTGAAGTATGTGTGGGGTGCAAATTATCTCTCCCTTCATCTGTTGGAATGTATCACATTTTGCCACAATGGTTTGAATGTTATTTTTCATTCCCTTCCAAATGAAAGTGTCCTTGGACCTTTCATAGGTTTTAAGAAAACATAAATATCCTAAAGTGGGTGATGCATGCATTTTCAGTAATATGAGTTCTCATATTTGCATATAATTAGGAACAACTTGATGATCATGATACCTTAAATTTTATCCATCCCACACATATCCAAGGTACAATTTAGGATTATATTGGATTCGTTGAATCATAGATTGTAAGCTAGAGTCCTTGGTCATATATTTCTTAACTTGATTGACCCACTGAGGAAGTGATGTTGATATGTCTTACAACATTCTCTAGTATTCATACTGGAATGAAAGTGCATCAACCACTATATTCTCCTTGTCTTTACTATAAATGAATTCATAATCATACCCCAATAATTTATAGACCCACCTTTATTGTTTCGATGTGGCTACTCGTTGCTCCAAGAAGTACTTGAGAATTTGGTGGTTTGTTTTATTTGAAAATAGATGCCCAATAAGGTATGGTCGTCAATGATTGACAACATATAAAATGGTCAACATCTCCTAATTAGTTGATTTTCCTTAAAAAAAATCCCAATAGTGCCTTGTTAGTGAATTTCGATGTTCTTCCTTCTTACATCAAATCATCCTAATTCCACTACCTCAAGCATCACTCTCAATTACAAAAGTTTTAGAAAAATTGGGTGTAGCTAACATTGATGTCAATATCATGTCTTTTTTAGATCTCAAAATATTGCTCTGTTGGTTTTGATCACATGAAATATTTTTCCTTCAACAGTTGTTAATCATATTGTAATATTCCATAGTTTTGAACATACTTTTGATAATATCATGTAATGCCTAAGAAATTGCTAAGGCCCTTGAAGGTTTGAGGTTTTGGCCATTCTTGTATAGCTTGAAGTTTCTTGGGGTCTAATTTAACTCCTTCTCTTCATACAATGTCACCCAAGTACTCTACTTCTTGCATGTCAAAATAGCACTTTGACAATTTTGCATAAAGTTGATTCTCAAAAAAAAGCCACAAGGCTTGATCTAGATGTTTGAGATGATCCTTCCAAGTACAAATATAAATTAGAATATCATAAAATAAGACTAAAATAAATTTGCATAAGAATGATCAAAATATTGTGTTCATCAAACTCTAGAAGGTGGAAGGTGCATTGGTCAGACCAAAGGGTATGATCAAAAATTCATAGTGTCCTTGTGAGTTTGAAAAGCAAATTTAGGAGTGTCTTCTTTCCTAATTCAAATATGATGGTATCCTGAACACAAATCCAACTTTGAGAAATATTGTGGCCATTTAATTCATCTAGCAACTCATTAATTACAAGAATAGAAAAATTATCTTTGATAGTTATTTTATTAAGTTCTCAAAAATCCACACACAATCACCATGATCCATACTTCTTATGTACCAAAAATATTGGAGAGGAATATGGACTAACATTGGGTCAAATAACCTGCAAGCAATTCCTACACCATTATCTCAATTTCAGATTTCTTGACATATGGATACACATGTATGATAAAAATTTGGTAGAAGGCTACCTAGTACAAGTTGTATGGCATGATCATGAACACACTTAGGTGGTAGACACTTGGGCTCCTCAAATACAAATGCATATCTCTAAAATAATATGTAATTCCTCATGTTGCTTTGTTTCCTTATTATTGGGCATATGTAGAGCAAATAATTAGGCCACTATCCATGAGATATTTTCTTTAGAAGCTTTCCATTTCATGAGAAGAAATAATTTGGGTAGCGGTAGCTTGTATCCCTTTGAAAGTGTATTATGACCCTTGATGATTGAATTTCATTCATAGTTCAAATAAATCCCATAACACTGGATCAAAATTTCTAATCCATTATGTTCACAATTCTACATCATATCATCCCAAGGAAATGGCAACCATGTATACCTTAATATTGTACTCTCCTATTTGCATCTTGACACTTCTACATTTACTCTTGAAAGGCAAAATTCCTCCATTGGCTATCGTGATTTTAAAGGAGTAATAGAAATTAGAATTTACCTTTTTTTCCTTTCGAGGATCAATAAATTTGTGTACTACTACAGTCAATAATTATGAATCACTCTTGAAATGTCCTATCACCTTCATAGTTTGGGGAGTAGATATTTTTGCTAGAGCGTGGACTGAAATTTCTAGCTAAGGTTCCTCTTGTGTTTCACCTTCATCTAGACACTCCTCTTTCTTATGTTCTCTTCCTCTTCATGGGGTTCATTCATTGAATATTTGTCCACATACAGCATATATAATTTTTATCATACATATTCATGTTCGAGAGAGCATTTCCTATCACCTTCATAGTTTGGGGAGTAGATATTTTTGCTAGAGTGTGGATTGATATTTCTATTTGAGGTTCCTCTTGTGTTTCACCTTCATCCAGATGCTCCTCTTTCTTATGTCCTCTTCCTCTTCATGGGGTTCATTCATTGAATATTTATCCACATCCAGCAAATACAATTTTTATCATACATATTCATGTTAGGGAGAGTATTTCTCATCACAATTATAACACAACTCATATGCTCTGCAAGCTTCCATTTTCTCTTGAATCAGTTGCTTGATGGTTGGCAAATTACTTCCTAATTTTACTATGGGCTTAGATAGAAATGTGGGTCGACCCTGAGGAAATTTGGAAGTATGTCTCTGAGCAATGAATTTTTCTTCTACTAGCCTAGATAAAATGATTACCTACATCATGGTCTATGGTTTGAACATTTTCATCTCAACTTTGATATCGTCCTTCAACCCACTAATGAAAAAACTCTAAAAAATTCTTCACTCAAACCCCTTGTCCAGTTAGCTAATTTTCAAACCAAGTTTGATATTCATGAATGATGAAGGCTTGCTTCAATTTTATGAGGGCTTCGATGAAGTCCTTATATTCACTAGGGCTAAATCAAGTGAGTAGTTTTTCAAATTCTTCCCAAGAAAGGTTAGGATTCATATATTTCACCCATTGATACCATTTAAGGGCTCCATATTATGGTGAGGAACGTTGTGAAGCTTGAAATATTGATCTATCCAACACAGCCAACCATCCAACTCTTTCCCATAAAAATTTGGAAAATCTAACTTCATCATTTTATATGCATTATTATGGAAACGGTATTATGTGCCTACCCATCTAAATTACCTGAATTTCCAACTTGTCCTTCAACTTGAACATGGTTAATCTGGTTGTATGCATGGGTAGCCCCTTGTAAGAAGCTTTCAACATCATGTAGTTTTTCATGAACTCCCTTTCTTAATTTATTTTGCTCATCATTCAAGTAACCCATAGAGTCTTTCATTTGTTGGATTTCTTATTGCATTTTGCCATGTAATTGACTAAATTGTTGAGTGAATTATTGACTCAATTGACTTACATGTTCACTCAATTAGTTAGTTTACTCTATATTCCTCAGAGCCCCTCTAGTTCCTTTGGCCATGGAATTGTGATTTAAGCTTTCTAGAAATACTTTACTAAAAATAGAATTCTTGTTTTATCAGTTGTTTTTTTTAGTAAGGGTCCCGAAAAAATGTTTAGGTACTATATACCAAAATGATCAACTCGAAAGGATAATCGAAATGGACTTTAGGGAAAAACTTGTAGGTGTTATATACTAAAATGATTAGTGTGACAATACTATCATAATGGATTAGATCTCAAAATGATGCTTTTCAACACCTAAATTTTTTTATCCTAGTGGTTACATTGGGTTTCTTTTGCATTGACTAACTATTTACTAATAGCATATGTTCTGATAATTGTCCAAGTTGTCAAGATTTTGTTTGTTAATTATCCCAATTATATTTACAACCATCACTATACCCGACTATTACTAACACCACAATTTTATTCCTAACTGCCAAGAACTGTTACTATATTGTCAATTCCATGATGATTGGTCTCCTTAGTATGCTTAATTTTATGATTAGGATTTTTAGGTTTGATAGTATGTGTTAGGGTTTGACAGACAATAGAAATAAGGTTACTCTAGTCCAAGGTATGTGTACTGCCTATAACCCTCTTATATACTACAATAGTGACCAATATTTTAGGTCACTATCCAAGGAAGATATAGCCTATATCCTTGGGCACACTACCCGCTTCTCTAATCATTGTAAGAGTATAATCTTCCCAAGTGTTGTGTTCAATGCACTATGGATAGGTACAATCAAAATCTTCCTAGGGGTAAAGGTCCCTTCAAAATGTAGGGGGTCTCCCTATATACTTGAGGTTACGTGGGAGCACAAGTCCATATACAGGTATTTTTTAAGGCCTAGGTATTGGAGTCTAATCGCCCCTCACTTCACTAGATGTTTTATAGGTAATCTAGCTTAACAAATAATGACAAATCCTCTATGATATTTAAAACCCCTATTATAGGATTTCGAACCTATTAAACTAAAACAAAAAAATTAATTAGTTTTCACAAGGTATTTTGCAAAAAATACAAAATGAAAGAAAATTATACCTAATAGGAACGGAATGGGAAGATAGGAACTATTGCAACTACAAAAAATCATGGCCCTAGAAATTTGGTTCTGATAACACTTGTTAGGAACCTTCCAATTAAAATAAGCACATCCACATAAATATTGTAATAAATAACAAAATTAACAAAAATGGAAATGGGTTCTCAAGATTTCTCAAGATTGTATTCAAATCTAGAAGCAGTTTTCTCTTCTCTACTATTAATCCTTGGTTTCTGGGAAACGCTAGATTTTAAGAATGTAAATCAAAGAATACAATTAGATAAGCACTACAACTGAACAAACCTAAGCTGACCAAATTAATGGACACCTCGTACGGGATTCAACTTAGACAAATTCTGAATATTGGAACCTAACAGGAACTCAAGGTCGGACAAAGCTAGTGTATCACTTGAGTATTCAAGGAAACACAAATTTAAAGAAATTATTCCCCTGAGAATAGGCTGGATTCTATACTCACCACCCGAGAAAGCAATTAGCTCAACACATAAAATTATCGATGACAAAAATGAGCATCGAGTCTCACTATATAGATTTTACATGAGAAGAACTCTCGAGAAGAAGCAATAGATTAGAACATGTGTACGCCTAATATTGGGTCAACACTAAAAGTGGTTACAAAAGATAAACCCAATCTAAAAGTAGTTACAACATGTGTCGAACTAACAAACTTCTCAACACGTGATGACTAATAAACTACTCAACATGTGATGACTAACAAACTACTCAACATGTGATGACTAACAAACTATTCAATCATGTGACAACTAACAAACTATTTAACATGTGATAACTAATGAACTATTCAACATGTGATATCTAACAGACTATTCAATATGTGATAACAAACAAATGATGGTCTTAACCTTATTTATGAAGGTCGATGTTTAACTGTAGTAGTCTATGTATAATTTAATTTCTACCGGTGCGTAAAATATTCATGTATGCGACACATGTCAATTAGTGATGCTTGGTAGTATGTACAGTCTTGAATCATATGAGCAACTACAACATCAATGTTTGAATCTTCTGGTTGAGCATCCGAAGGGGGTTTTGGAGTAGGAGGATCTAGACTGTAAACTTGTTCTTCATCCACAAAGATAGAAACTCGTGGAACCTTTGTAAAATTAATTCTTACAATATGTGTGAATAAATTTCTTTGTTAAGAAGAATCTAAAATATACATATTGAAAAAATCTTAGAAAGGAATAGACATTACCTTGGATGAATTTTGGAGAATAATCACGTCATCCAAAACTCCATTATTGAGACAATGATGTATCATGGCTGAAGTAAACAGACTCCAACAACCTGAATTGAAAAACACATTAATGCGACCTACAAAATTTTATACAAAATCAATGTAAGCCACATAATTTATGTAAAATCTAATCTGTGACACTTGAGGAAAGAATCATTGTATCCTTTGATAAAAGGATTATCTTTCAATAGGTGTTTGTAAAGCCCAACACTGCCATGCCTAAGGATGTCCTCCAAACATATGCATATGTGCTAATTCTCTGGTTAGGGCATCTAGCAGAGAATTATCCTTTCCTGGAATGTACTCAACTGAAAATTGATAATGGAATAGGAGGGTCTACCACCACGCATAGCGACCATGATAGATTTGGGTAGAGATTTTCTTACCTATGAACCATTTGAATTTTTTACTGTCAATTCAAATTATAAAGTCTTCAGGAAATAACAATATTCTGTATTTTTCTATACCTTTTATTATGGCCAAAATTTCCTTTTTTGCTAGCAAATAATTCAATTCATGTTTCTAGAAAATACCTAATTTGTACCCTAAAATTTTCTCTATATGATATCTTTTAACTAAAAGAATGTAAGCTTAGAACTCCTTGCTTGCATCTGGCTATAAAATATATGGCCTTGAGAGTGCAGGTTCTAAATGCGATAAATTCTCATAAGAAGATTTTAGATTGACTACTGCTTTTGTTGCTACAAAGGACCAACTAAAAGGCTCATTTTTCATACAGTCTCTGATGGGTTTTGTAATCATGGAGACACACTACAAATAATCATGCAGATAGTTAATACATCCTATAAAATGCTAACATTGTTATTTTGAAACCAATTGGTCAAGGAATATTGCATTTTTTTCTAGAACATGTTTTTGCATTACAATTTGACCATCCTTAAGTAGAACACCTAAAATTATACTTTTTTTATAGCAATTTAGAATTTCTTTTTGTCTCTACTGAGACCTACTCCATGTTTTAACATCAATTTTTTAAATTGTAGAACATGCTACTCATGTTCTACTAGAGACTAGCTAAAAACCAAAAAGTCATCAATGTAATTGGCCAAGAACTGATGGTAAGGTTGATAAATCATATCCATACTCATCTGAAATTGTGTTGGTGCATTCTTGAGCTCAAATGGCATAACAATCCATTCATATAAACCTGTAGGTGTTGTGAATGTTTTATGGATGTCTTCTAGTTTTATTTTAATCTGATTGTATCCATAAGCATAATCAAATTTTAAAAAGATCTTCCATTTTCCTACTCTTTGAATTAATTTTTGCTTGTCTGGTAAAGGCAATTTTATATTCTAAGTGATAATATTCAATGGAATGTAATTGATAACCATATGTGCCTTACCTCTTTTCTACTCTGAATATTTTTTGACAATAAAAGTAGAATAAGAATAGTTAGACTCTGAGGGGCGAATTAAACCTTTTTACAAAATTTCATGTGTCTAATTTTAAGCCTCTTGATCATCTTATTTATTTAGAACTATTCTTTTGCCAGCAACTGGTTGATTGTGAAAAGTAGGAATTTTAGCCATTGGGGACTCGGTGCTCCATTTCTCTAATGGATTATCTACACAACATTCTTCCATTTCTTCTACAAGTTTTTGTATTATGTATGTACTGACATCCATATTCAAAGCACTTAAGGAGTGTAAAATCTCCTCCTAAATTCTTTGTTTCTCCAATTCTTGTTCATGACTAATAATATTTTCTAGAGAAGGATCAGTACATTGTGCCTTTAGTTTCTGAGCATGAAACACAGTTGGTATTCTTGGAACTGTAATTTTTCATTATCATTATTCAGCACTAAACATTGTTGAGCAACTGTGTATGTTCCATAAGTATCTAATAATGGACTTCCCAAACCAACATCATATCCTACATCATTTATTTGTACAAAGTTAACATATATAATTTTACCAAAGATCTGAATAGGGATATCAAATGCAAAATATTTCAAACCTCTCTGTCCATTCATTGTTAATACTCTGAAATCCTTTGTGGATTCTACCCAATTTTGAATAATTTTCTCATGACAAAAATTCAAGTTACAACCAGTATCTATGAAAGCAATTGTTTTCTGAAATACCACCATCTCCTACAATCCAAATTGGACACAAAATTTGATGATGTGAATGCACCATTTTGTTTATATGTAATTGAGCACTTTTAGATGCTAAAGAAAATTTATGATAAACAAATTTTTGTTGTTTTTTAATATTTACTGGTTTTTTGTGAGGCATCAGAGATTTTGGATCCTTGAAAGGGTCATATTTTTGTAAAGCTTGAATGGCTTGAATCACATTGTAATCATATAGAGCATCTGATTCAACATCTATTTCATATTTTATTTTCTCATAAGAGGAACTCGAAGAAGAAGACTCTAATGTATTATTATAATACATGTATAGGGCTTCCTAAGCCTCTATTTCATCTTCATATATTTCAGATTCATAGTTACTACAATATTCTAATTCAGACATTGTAGAATCAGTAGGATATACCATAAACATGTCATTAATGGACTGCAATTCTTATTCATCAATTTGTTCATTATCCTCATCAAAAATTGAACTTTTAGTATATGATTCAACTTTACATTTAAACACGGAAACGTTCTGTTATTTCCAAAAATTTAATTGTTCTACAGTTTCACACATTTCCCATACAGTATTAACATCTGGGTCTACAAATAATGCTCTTACATGTTTTGGAGCTTTAGATGGGCAAGAATGAGCATAATGACCTTTCTTTCTGCAAGCAAAGCAACAGGCATCCTTTGGGTATTTCTTAGGAGCTTGTCTGTGTCTTCTAAAATACTTAAAAAGCTTATACTTCTTACCTTTACTCTTTAAAAAAATTGTTCTAACCGTTCTAGGTTTCTTGTAGGTTTTTGCACCTTCAATACCTAAACATTATTTTACTGTAAGATATTTGCTTGTTTTGGAAACCTTCTAAAATAAACAAATTTTATGACATTCCTATCGCACTGATTCAACTATATCAACAAAATACAAAGTATTTATGTCCACATCCTGTTGAGCAATTTTATCTAATACAAATTGTCCTAGATATTTTGGTAAAGAAGATAAGAACTGAATTTTAATAATTTGGTATCTGTGTAAATTCAATTCATAAATTTTGTTCATGTAATCTTGCACATACTCTTCAAATATACTCATATCGTACAATTTTTTAAAAGCAACTTTATTGAATAAAACATAATCACAATACAAAATTGTTGGCCTCTTTGAGGGGGTAACCTCCTTAAAAGCAATGCTTTTTTACAATATGAAAATACTTGATACATTCCATATACACCCTTGCTAAAGACTCCTACCAACCCTAACCCTAACACTCAAGGGGTGATTTCACATGCAAGTGGGGACTCGAGCTCGAATCGTCAACTAAAGAATCAGTTACATAATTTATAGCAATTACATTATATGGGCCCATATGTCTAGGTGCCCCAAGTGCCACATACATGTTACAATGTATTACATAATAATGTTTGAATGGGGCATTACATAATATTGTTAGGATGGGGTCCTAACAAACAAGAATGCAGTGATTAGTCAACCTCTACTTCTTGAATGATCTGACCAATCTCTAGGTCAAAAATTTAATCCTCCCTATGTTTATAAAGTCATTGTGGAAGAGGACTAGAGATAGAACTAATAACAATAGCATCCTTATGTTGGCAGTATAAACCATCGACCACCATATTCTCCATTTTTTTCTTGTATTCAATGACAAAATCATACCCCAAGAACTTGGTCAACCATTTATTTTGTTTAGGATAAGAGAGACAATATAATAAATGCTTAAGGTTGTTGTAGTAAATATTGATGATGAATAAATACCCTAACAAATTGAATTATTTGACCCAAAAAACAAAGAGCAAAAAGTACAACAAAAACCATAGCAAGAAAAAAATTACAGCAGCAAAAAAATACAATATTTTTTGCTGCAATGCAGGACAGTCTGAATTTGAAGGACCAAAACTACTCAGAATTTGATGAAATTTTGAAAGTGAATTCTACACAAAAATACCTTTCCAATGGTGTATGACATGCTCAAAAAAAATTGTAGATCAAAAGTCATGAGCTTTGAAACTTGAATGTAGGTTTGAAAAAAACAAGGACAATAAGAATGTATATCATAAAATGAATGGAATAGAATGTTATTTTTGTTCCAAACGAACTCATAAGTATTACAAATATTTTTCCATAATCTTCTCCAGTTATTTTACACTATTTTACATTTACAAGAGAGAAAATTATGTTACAACACTTCATTTCACATTCAAAAAGTCCAACAGTCATAATGACTCTTCAAGGCCTATAGAAACTTTTGGGCTTCTTCAAATTCATGGGAGAACTTTTGGTTTTATCTTTTTCTTAGTCAGCATCAATATTCAACACAAATAAGACCATAATTTCTTTACGACATACAAAACAACTAACATTTCCTTCTCATAAGTGGATTGTCCCAAATTATTTTCAAAGAGTTGCTTACTTTCAAAGGTCAATGGGTGTCCATCCTTGTCATGACCCTCCTTTGGTGAACTCTTTATTTTTATAATTGTATGTTTTGCTTAGATTTATTTACTTATGCATGAATGATTATTTCTAGTTTTAGCTATTCAAGAACATATGAATCCTATGGAAATATGTGATAAGGAAGAGGTGTTTGAGAAACACCCAATTCTTTAGGAATTTAGGGATGTTCTTCTAGAGGATATGTCTAGATTACCCCCTAAACAAGAATTTGACTTTACTATTTAGTTTCAACCTGGAACATAACCCATTCATAGAACTCCTTAAAAAATTAATCCCATAGAAATACAAGAGTTGAAGGTGCAATTGCAAGGGTTACTAAAGAAAGGATTGATCAAACCAAGTGTATCACCTTGGGGTGCACTAATACTATTTGTAAAGAAAAAGGATGGTTCCTTGATATTATGCATAGATTATAGAATGTTAAACAAGGCAAATATCAAGAAAAATTATCCTCTACCGATAATAGAAGACCTCTTCGATAAACTAAAAACCTACCACAGTCTTTTCAAAGATTGACTTGAAATCAGGATATCACAATTGAAAATTTGTGAGGAAGATATGCATAAGACAGTCTTTAAAACTCGTTATGAACATTATGAGTTTGTGGTCTTGTATTTTGGTTTAACAAATGCTCCAGTATTTATGAATTTGATAAATAGTATCTTCAGGAAGTACTTGGATAGATTTGTACTAGTATTTTTGGATGATATTTTGATATATTTCAGAAACAAGTCAAATCATGATGAGCATCTTTGGTTGGCAGTAGAGATATTAAGGAAAAAATAGTTGTATGGAAACCTATCCAAGTGTACCCAGGTGTTGTAGGTGAGTTGGAGATGAGAGGGCAATCCTCCAAGGGAGGTCCCAAGTTCAAATCTCCACCCTACCAAAAATCTGAATTGGGTATCCAAAATCCAATTGATAATGTTGGTACGGGAAGGGTCAAGTGTGACTCCCGGGTGACTTTGACGGTGTAGAACCCCCTGTTCGTGGTCTCTCAGACCAAGGCAGCCCCGCATGGGATTTTTCACATTAAAAAAAAAAAAAAAACCTATCCAAGTGTGAATTCTATGTGTCTTAAGTGCAATACTTAGGACACATTGTTTCAATGAAAGGGATCGTCGTGGATCCTAAGAAAATAAAAGATATTTTGAATTGGTCACCACCTACAATTGTGACAGAAGTTCGAAGCTTCATGGGCATCCGGTTGAAGTTTTAAGTTTATTGCTCAATGCCTCGAGTGTCAAAAGGTAAAAGTAAAATACAAGCATCCGATTGGATTATTGTATCCACATGATGTACCTATGCAAAAATGGTAGGTGATTTCGATGGATTTCATCGTGGGATTACCCAAGAACAGGTTTCAGCATGATGCAATTCTAGTAGTGTTCGACATATTGACCAAGGTTGCACACTTTATACCTGGAAACACCAAGGATGACGTTGTGGCTATGGCTAATAGATTTACCAAGGAAATATTTTGGTTTCATGGTTTTCCAAAGGCAATCATATCTGATAGGGACCCAAAATTCACATCTGAGTTTTGGCAATACTTGCATCGCACCATTGGTACTAAATTGAATATTAGTTCTGCTTATCATCCAAATACTGATGGACAAATTGAAACAGTGAACCAAGAGCTAGAAGATATGCTTCGCATGTATAGTATGGATCATTAAACTCATTGGGAATATTATTTGCATATGGTATAATTTGCCTACAACAATGGTCATCATTCGACCATAGATATGGCTCCGTTCAAAGCTTTGTATGTTAGAAGATGCAGGAAACCCTTATCATGGAATAATCCAGAGGATTAGATTGTACTTGAACCAGACATGGTCAAATAAATGGAGCAAAAATTAAGGGTGATCAAAGAAATATTGAAGGAAGTTGCAGATCGTCAGAAAAGTTTTGTTGATCTTAAGAGGTCACTAAGAGAGTTTTTTGTTAGCGACGGAGTGTTTTTTAGGGTGATATCAAGGAAGAGTGTTATCAAACCCACAAATCTTGACCCAAAATTTGTAGGATCCTTTGAAATCATATATAATATTAGTCCTATGGCATATCGACTAGCCTTACCACCCAATATGTCCAAGATTCACAACACCTTTCATATTTCTTTACTTAAAAAATACATTGCTAATCCTAAGCATGTGTGGGACTTTTCTCAATTGCAGATGGTGAATCCAAATGCTATAGAGGTTTGACCAGTAAAAATCCTTGAGTTCTGATCCAAATCAATGAGGAAAGGAACTTTGGAGCAATGCAAGGTCCAATGGGACTGTTACTCAGAAAGAAATGCTACTTGGGAGAAAGTAGCAAATATGCAAAAACACTTTCTTTTCTTGTTTGAAAATAATATGTAATGTTAATTATGATAAATTGTTAATGAAATACAAAGGATTGTGTTAAGCCTATGGGGGAAGGATGTCATGACCCTCCTTTGGCGAACTTTTAGCTATTCAAGAACATATGAATCCTATGGAAGGATGTGATATTTGCATTTATTTGTGAATATTGGATAATGACATATTACATTCTATGAAACATGTATTTTATGTCAGAATATGATACTGCTAATTGAGTTGTGTTTATGCAGGAATGGGTTTTTCTTGTAGGTGGAAGAAGGAACTAACCACCGAGAACAAAATACCTTGGGGGAAATGATGTGATGGGTTATTCATCAAAAAAAACTAGAAGGTAGCAACATGGATAATATCCCTTCCGTGATGTTACATGTCTTAAGGTGCATAAATAAAGAAAATGCAAGATCAAGTGTGTTCTTGTGTGATGCATAATGGTTGCTAAAATGATGAAATATTGTTAGGAATAAAGTGCATTGTTGTTTGGGTGTTGATTTCTTATTTCCTATTATTTCCTTATTTAAAAATAAAAATAAAAATAAATTATTGTAGCAAAAGAAAATGATTTATTGTTTTAATAGGAGACAATTGGAATCTAGCTTCGTGAATGTTTGTTGAGTAAATTTAATGATTGGATATGGGTATTTTACTACAACATAATGGGGGAATGAAGTAGCAGTTGGATAAGTGGCATGTGGAAAGCCATTCGACAGAGTGGATAGCAATAGAAGCTTGGGGGATGCTTCCACGAGGAGAGAAAAGGAATGGAAAGGTAAAAACAAAAAAAAAGACTTTTCTATGTGTGTGGGGGTTACCTTGGCTTGGGAGAGGACGCACGTGGGGGAGAAGACATATTGATACTGGGAGCTCGAAGAGTAAGTGAACTTTTTCCATTACGAATATGATTTACAGTCGAAATTTGATTATGTGAAGAATAGATGGAACGTCTTCATTTATTTGAAACCAGCTGTTTTTACTTGTCGATCCCTGTGCATAAATAAAGGTGAATGGATGTTTATTTATTTTGACTCTATGGATATCATAATAGACCCTTTGTTGGTCTGATATAAGTTTTTGACCAAGGATTCGTTGTGAAAGTATTACCTCAGCAATATTGAGGCCTTTCATATGTCTTGCCTTTTGACATTTATACTGTTGGTGTCCAACCAAGGTTATGCATAGCGGTGAAACTTCGCCATTTGGGCGAAAAGTACAATTTTTGAAAATTCAAATTTGCAAAATTTGGGGGACCCGGACGTCGGCCATTTAGCCAAAAATTTCAAAAAAAATAAATTTTAGGAGTCGGTTCACCGTGCTTTGATAAGAGTATCATGGTTATTTTTAAAAATTCGCAAGCCATCCCGCCTAAATAGAGTACCCTTTTCGCCCTAAAATTTTAAAATTTCTAAATTATCCCGCCCAACTCGCCAAGTATACCTCTATATATAATTAACACCCAGGGATATATTTTCATTTTCGAAACGTGTTCTACATCCGACGAATATTCTGACACAATTCTGCACAACACCGAAACCTTTTTTGAGATCGATCGCCACCAGTTCTGCATTCGGATGGAACCTCTTCTGCAACCATCCAGAACCTATTCTGCAACCGTCCAGAACCTATTCTGCAGGAACCTCTTCTACAACTGGGTGGAACCACTTCTGCATATGGAGCCTATTATGCAACCATCCTGAACCACTTCTATAGTCCGGAACCTCTTGTGCAATCGGACGGAACAACTTTTGCAATTGAAACCTATTCTGCAACCATCCAGAACCTCTTCTACGGAAGGAACCTCTTCTGCAATCGGATGGTACCATTTCTGTAGTCGGATCCTATTCTGCAACCGTCCTGAACCAGTTCTACAATCAGAACCTGTTGTGCAACCGAAAACCACTTTCATAGCCGAACCTATTTTGCAACCGTCTTGAACCAATTCTACAGCCGAAACCTATTGTGCAACCGGACGGAACCACTTTCATAGCCAGACCCTATTCTACAATCGGACGGATCCATTTTGCAAATGGAACGTGTTCTGCATTCGATCAGAACCATTTCTACAACCAGAACATTTTTGATCGGATCTTGTTTCGCACCGGACCTCTTTCTACACCAGGTTCTCTATCACTGCTCTGCTTGCCATGTTTTTCTCTATTTTTCCATGTTCTACATGTTATCCCCTATTTTCTCTCTTTCTATTAAATCTTATATCCGAGCCCTCTTCTGCATCCGGATGGTCATTGCTCTATTCCCATGTTTTCTCTATTTTGCCCTATTCTGAATGTTTTAAAACTCTTTGATTCTTAGTTTCAATTCAGATTTTTTTTCCTTGCTAAGATTATACATGAGTAAATGCTTTGGTTCTCTAAAGACATATTGATGCTCTATTTCTCCGAACACATTTTGATTCTCTATTTCTAGACCATTTTGTGCTATAACATGATATTTTTTGACATACGTATCACCAATTATTTTGTGCTTAAAGAATATTTTTCTTAAATTGATTTCAATTTGAATGTTAATTATCTTTGTGCTCTTGTCAGTTAAATTGCTTTCACCAGAAAATGAACCAGTGGCATAAACTGATAAAATCACAATAAAGAATGGTAGGAAACAAGTATGTATAATCTACCACCCAAACAATTGTTTATTCTATTTACAATATTATCTTAAGGCCTCTAGAAAGTACACCCTCTTCAACATTTTATTACTCTTCTGAATTGAAAATATTTTTCGTAACAAATTTTACCCAGTGATGGAAAGAAGGGCACCAAATATTCTACTGAAAAGAGTATCCTCAAATATTTTAGCCAAACTTCGAAATGCAATGAGCCAACCACATCCATACAAATTCAAGGTACAAATGATTTTTGACTTCCTAGTATGTGCTTGATTGACGATTTGAAATTTTTTCTGTAAATTTTTTATGCAAGAATGATAAAAAATATTATGGTATGCTACTATGCAGAATACCCTATCGATCCTGATATGCCTCCACTTGAAGATATTCCCCAAGAAGAGATGCCTTTTAATGAAAATCCCCTTGAAAATGACATCCAACAAACACTTGAAGACAACACTCAAAATGAAATCACAATTGAAAATGAAAGTGATAAATCAAAATCATTACGAGCTTCATTTGAATCTTCAAGCAAAAATTCCAAAAAAAGAAAAGCATCTAACTGGATACTTGGAAGGGGATTTAGGAATGAATGGGCAGAAATATTTCCATGGCTTGAGCCTGTCATGACTGAGGATAACCAAATCGATGAAAAAGAATGTAGATGCAAAATTTGTAGTTGGAGACTTGGTAAGGATCATAGGCTTCAAAACAAGATTGATACAATTGAAAAACATGTTGGCAAAGCTTATGTAAAAGTTATAAAAAGTAATGGTGAAGTGAGTAAAGAAGTTAAGTGGAAGGATGCATCAGAATGTCTGCATTTAAGATATGCTATAGAATATGACAATCACTTAAAGCAACAACAATCTCTTGTTGAGAAAGGAGGAACAATTGCAGCCCAATTTCATAAAATACAGAAGACTATTTTAGCTTCAAAAAGTATGCAGTTTGTAGTTGTTTACAATATTCTCAAGAAAGGTAGACCAATGTCCGATTTTATTGATTATAAGCAGCTATTACGCCTATTTAATGTGCAAAACCTTCCTAGTTCTCATTGGTCAGACCGAAGTGGTTGGGAAATGGTAAAATGTTTATCTTTGGTTGAGAAAGAAGACCTAAGAGAGCAAGTAAAACTTGCCAGATTCATTTCACTTTCTATTGATGAGGTAACGATTGTGGACAACACATCTTGGATTTGCATGCATGTGTACACATTTCAAAATCATATTAGAAGGCCTATTTTGTTGGGAATACATAAGATGTTGGAAAGTTCAAATGCAGAAAATATTTATAATGTTGTTGTCAATAGTTTAAAGAATATTGTGGGAATGAATGATATAGACATAGCAACAAAGTTAATTTGCGTTGGAGCTGATGGAGCTGCTATAATGCAAGGTCACAGGTCTGGTCTTTGTGTTCGACTCCAAACCATAGTTGCCCCATATATGATTCCCATTCATTGTATGGCTCATAGAGTTAATCTTGCATATAAAATTGTGAGCACATTTTCAAATGTTTCTAAAGTGGAAAACCTTATTCGAGAAATTCATTCTTATTTCTCATTAAGTCCAAAAAGGTTTGCAGAGTTTCAACAGTTTGCACTAGGAGTTACAGAAGGGAAAAAATTGTTAAAATATGTGGATACAAGATGGATTTCATTGTATCAACCTGCTCAGAGAGTTTTTGTAGAATATCAATCATTGATGGGGTTTATGCATGCAAATCGCAGGATAGTTGATAAGGCAAAAGATATGTTGTTCCGTTTGACTGACTTGGAAACACTTTTGACCTTATGTGGTATTCTTCCAATGTTAAAAGAAATGAATAGATTAATTAATCTTGCACAAGAGAGATCCATCTATATCGTTGATTTTATGAGGATGAGAAAACATATATGCATGCTTATAGATACATTATATGTGTCTAATGCAGATTTTACAGAACCTTTGTTTGAAAGTTGGAATACATTGATAAACGTGAACAATCCAAAAAGCTTCTTGAAGTTTGACATCCATGATCATCTTTGTATTAATGTTCATGAAAATATGGTACCTGTTTATTGTTTTGAAAGGCAATCAAGTATAGTTGTGGAAGATTTTGAAGAAGTTCTTGTAACACATAGTAGATTTCATGTTATTATACAGAAAACAAAGTGTAATTTGTCAAAAATAGCAAAATATTTGACAAGTGAGATAAGAGAACGGTTTCAGAGAGATGAGTTGCTCGAGGCCATGGGTGTGGTTAATCCCATGTTTTGGGGACCTTGTACTGAATACAATTCTGCAAATGAGTTGTTTATTAAATATATGGGTAACCTCATTGACCATTTCAGTAAGAGTGTGGAAGTCAATGGTGTTGAAATAAAAGGTTTACTCAACAGTGATCTTTTGAAAGAACAGTCATCGCATTTTGGAAGAACAATGGTTGTGCAAACATCACTTATGACAAGTGTCCATGAGATTGGTTCCACTGCATGTTTGTGGCAAAAATTGTATCCAAGCACAATCTTACAAGATACAATAAGTGAATACTTTCATTTATATGAATTATGTGAAACAATGATTTTGGGGTCAGTCGAAGATGAAAGAGTTTTCAGTGCACTTTCTTTTGTTAAATCTAAACTTCGCAACAGACTCGACAAAAATTTAGAAAATTGTTTAAGAATTTATGTGTCTTCATATCAATTGGATACATTTTCATATGATAGAGCTTTGGCACACTGGAGTTCCCTGGCAGACAGAAGAGGAACTTTGAATACGATCGATAACTACGATGATGATGCTTTCAATGATCAGATGGTGGAGACACAGATTTTTGCTATGCTTCATAATGATTCTGGACAAGCTGAAATGTTTCAGCTTCCATAATGATAATTTTCCATGATTTCATTGACATTGATAAACACAGTAAAGTTTTGATTTCACAAACTTGATAGAAGATTTCACAATATTGTTCAAGATTTATAATATTTTACAGAATTGTTGTTTTATATCACATTAGTGTTTCAAAAATTACATGTCTTATATCTTTTTGCAATTTTTACAATTGTATGTTTATGTCATGATGTCTCAACTCTCTTCATTGATAAATCTTTATGTTTCATGTTTTAAATTTTATTATTGGTATCTTAATGTTGATTTGTAATGTTATCTATAATGCTTTTGTTCTTGAGATGACCATAGTGAACAATATTAGCTAGAAATAAACTAAAACTGCAACACATATTTATAAAGGCAAGCAAACTATGAATGATGAAAAACACAAAATGAGATAATGATAATTTTCCATGATTTCATTGACATTGATAAACACAATAATGTTTTGATTTCACAAGCTTCATAGAATATTTCACATTATTGTTCATGATTTATAATATTTTACAGAATTGTTGTTTTATATCACATTAGTGTTTCAAAAATTACATGTCTTATATCTTTTTGCAGTTTTTACAATTGTATGTTTATGTCATGATGTCTCAACTCTCTTCATTGATAAATCTCTATGTTTCATGTTTTAAATTTTATTATTGATATATTAATGTTGATCTGTAAGGTTATCTATAATGCTTTTGTTGTTGAGATGACCATAGTGAACAATATTAGCAAGAAATAAACTAAAATTGCAACACATATTTATAAATGCAAGCAAACAATGAATGATGGAAAACCCAAAATGAGATAATGTCATTATCATTAGTTCAAAAAGAAACATATTACATTGTACAAAATTGTTGACTACAGTCAACTTGATAGCATATTACATTTTCAAATTTTCAAACATTTGATTGGTGCTTGGTTGCTTCACTATCTGTTGGAGTTGTCATTTCTTTTCCTTTGTCGGCATCTGTGTCACTCTCTTCTTGCAGTACTCCAACTCTCACGAGGTTATCACGTACTTTCACCATACTTGACACCAATTGCGCTTCTTCTTTGTTTGGATCTTCAAGTATTGTTGGAAGCGTTTCCTTTGTTTTCTCAAGCACCATTTCCGGATCTTCTTTGAGCTTCTCCTTGATGTATTTTTTTAAACGATTATTTTCTGATATTTTTTATTGCATTTTCTTTTTCATTTCCATTGCATGATTCAAAAATGTCTTCGCCCTTTTAAGATTGACGTCCATGCTCTTAACCTGTGTTTTTAAGTGTTCAAAATTTGACTGCAATAACAAATTGAAAACATAATTAAAAAGGGTTATATTGAAATTATTTAATATTTTCAAGAAATATAAAAATTTTACTACAATAAAAAATAGAAACATAAAAAGTTTTCTTACCTCAGCCATATCCCTTGCAGCCTCAACAACTGCAACTTTCTCCTTATCTGAAGCCCACTGGTTATAAAATGCTTGGGCTTCGACATTAATGTTCTCCAATCTACCAACAACAACATTCAAAACATCATCATCATAAATAAAATCAGACCTAACAGATCCTGATGTGGCCTATTTTAGAAGGCCCTCAAGATTTTCTGGTTCAAATTGAACCAAAGAATAAAGATAATCTCTTTTTACATAATTTTTATATCGGGTATTTATTTCCCTTAAAAGGACCTTTGCCCGATATTCCCATTCCTTCAATTCCTTCAAATATTTTAACACAAACTGATTAATTGTAGCTTCTATGGTTTCAGCTAATAAAATATTTTCATTAAAATCAACAACATTATCCCCAGTTGGAGGACCCTGAGGAGGGTTGACTCCTTGAGCTGATGGTAATGTTATCTCCTGAGTTGTAGGGTCAATGGCTTTTCCTTGATCTCCTTCACCTCTCAACACATATGTTGCCTTGAAGCCTTCAATGTTGCCCTACAAAAGATAATCCGCATCAAGTTGAATATTATCCAATCCCTCTATAGAAACTTTTGGTGCCTGTGAATTTGTTGAAAATGTAAATTGAGACCATCCATACCCAGAACTTGAGGTTGGCATGTGTGATATATATGGGTGTGAAAACCCATACCCAGAACTTAGAGCAGTGCCCTGTGATCTCTGTGAAAACAAATGTTTTCCAACAACACCGATTTGCCCTCGCATAGGCATTGTCGAAGGTTGTGTCGGTGCCTCTCACTGATTTGGTGGAAGTGGTAGTTGTGGTGAAACAGGGAGCGTGATGCAACCCTTTGCTGTAATGGAGGTGGTGGCAACATTTGGCCTCTAACTTGTGATGTTACTTGTTGATTTTGAGAATCAACTGAAAATAGTCAATAACATTTTGTTAGAATTCTTTTGAAAATAAAAAATATCTTAATTTAAATTAACTACACATAGATTTACCTGAAGATGATGAAACATGTTGAATTTGTGTTGCATTGGGGGAGGGGTTGGCCACACTAGATTCGGCTTGCACATTTTGTGCATACCTAGGTGTACGAGAAACCCCAGGAGTAGTTGCTTGCCTAGAACATTTGTGTGACCTCTCCAAAGGTGTTGCTTCAGAGCCCGTGTCTTCAGAATCACCAGTTTGTTCTGGCTTGTGACCCCTTGTGGCAGCAATCTGTTTACTCCTTGTATTGTCTGCCTTCCCCTACATATAGATGGAAAGAAAAATTAAAAAAAGGAATGTGATAAACTATAAAATAGTATGTCAAGGTCAATGATGTAGTTATTACCTTCAATTCCTCTGTTGACATAGCAATTGCCTGTAGTGTTGCATGCACTACAGTTGGTACAGGAGTAGTCTACAAATTATGAAAACACTCATAATAAAGAGCTAAAAGAAAATTAACAGTGCCCACAATGGGTTGTGTCTTGTTGGTTGCCATTTGCACCATGTGCAACTCGGACCTGATTCGATCTAAAATATAAGTGCACCAATCATACTTTTGATTGTGCTCAGACTGAACAATATAAGCAAGTGCCCAAAATAGAATTTTTGGTCTTCCCATCAGAATTAGTCTAGCCTAGAAAAATTTGATAATGGCCTTCAGAGTTTGATGGTTAACATCGTTGATTGATAAACCTCTTTTTGATTTGGCGGCAGAAGCTGCATAAAAAAATTAGATGTCAATTTACAAATTTGAAACATTGAACATTAATAAAATATAATTAACAAGATTTATACCTACCAAATATTTTGATGAGAGATCGTACTTGCTTTCGAGGTGTGCTTTGTCATCTGGAGACAGTTGCAACCTCATCGACACTTGTGGAAAACCAATGAATGGAAGACCTATCAATATGTTAATATCTCCAGGGGTGATGCTGAAAAGCAGATTTCTATTTTGTACTCTAATATTCACCGTAGCCCTATCATGGTCATAACCGGATATAATATGTTGTAGGAGGACTTTATCTATTCTGAATTATGGCATGGAAATGAGGGTTGTTAAACCTGCATTATTGAGCCACCTAAAGTCCATCCCTAGGGTTGTCATCAAATCTGAAATCAAAGTGCATAAAAAATTCTTGAATTTTGGTGCAAGGGTGGAAGGGGCGGCCATCGCAAGAAGTTGGAAGTCGAAGAAAAAGGATTGGGAATCGAAAGGTTGACTGGAAAGGTTAGCTCTGGTTGTAGTAGTCATAGAAATGAAATGGAAAAAATGATAGTTGATGCCCTTTTATAGATTGAAGAAACAGGGTTGACACGTGGCAGCATTGTATTGGACATGCAGTGTTGTTGATTGAACGTGTGACACGTGGCATAAGTACCGAAGCTTTTCTGCATCCGCTACAATGTAGGATCGGATCCTATTCTGCATCCGATCGATGATCAGAACATATTGTGCACCCGATCCGAGATCGGGTCATATTATGCACCCGATGGGTGATCGGACCATAGTATGTAACCGGTCCGAACCCAGATCATACTATGCATCCGATCAGTGATCGGATCATTTTCTGCTTTCGGTCTGAAATCGGATCATATTATGCATCCGGTTCATATCCAGATCAGATTATGCATCCGGTCCAAGATCGGATCATAGTATGCATCCGATCGTTGGATGGATCATTTTATGCATCCGGTCGAAATCGGATCATGTATGCATCCGGTACCTGATCGGATCATGTTATGCATTCGGTCTGTTATCGGACTATATTATGCATCCGGTCCGCAACCGGATCATATTATGCATCCGGTCCATGATCGGATGATATTATGCATCCGGTACGTTATCGGATCTTATTATGCATCCGTTTCGGTACCGGATCAAGTTTTGTAAAGTGGCTTGCATCGCCAAACTCCTTTTTCAAAAATTCACCATTTTTTGCCAATTTTTTTGAAAAATTAAGGTCATTCGCCATGCCATCATACATGCACTTTGCCAGGATTCATCGGGTTTTCGCAATAGATTAGCCATTTTTTTACAAGTACCTTTCGGGTCCTACCTCTTATGCATAACCCTATGTCCAACCATTTGAGTAGAGTAAAATTGTACCGTTCACCTTATTGTAGATGAATTGGTTAATAGATAAGTTGAATTTTCTTTAGACATAGTAGAGTTTATGGAATTAAGCTACTGAGACCAGTGTACTCCGAAAGTCGTTGACGTAAGGGCTTCCTGGACCCTACTATGTAATGGAAACATATTTTGCTTGGATTATCTTATTGTTGAGTGTGGAATGAGTCATACTGGAACTTATCCTTGTCAATCTTGTAATGTCATTGCAAATATTTGGCAAAATGGATTTCTATTTTTCTGAATGGAATATGTGCATTAGTGACTCTGATATGAGGGTTGTGAGTAGAGTGTATCAAGCATGATATGAATTTTTTTGGAGAATTTCTCTACCATATGTTAAGTGATCTGGAGGATCATATTGTAATGATATTTTCTTGTGGGTGTCTTTTGGTAAAGGAAAGTTTTGTTAGATACTCAAAAAATAACATTATGTACATTCTAATGGAGCTTAACATTGGAATAGCTTACATATGCTTTGAGATGAATTGGTTGAGTCCCTTAATGTTATGTCTTTTATTAAAGGGAATTTGTATTCTATAATGGGAAAATGGAAGTTTTGAATTTATGATCGTGCAAATGAGATTTGTTCTATGTGCAAATGGAGTAGTATTACAGGAATGTTTTTATTCGCACAATATGTGAAATGATTATGTGTGCAAATAGAGATGCAATGTAGTATAGTTTTCATATGCAAATAGAAGTGTAATGTCTATATAATTATGTTGTGAACAAATGGAAAGCTTCACATATTGGGAGTCGTCTTTGATCCCCAAACTAAGGGCATTCGTTCTCGATGGTTTTCAGGAGGAGAGGTGCTAGAGATCGTTGAGCATTGTCGAGCAATTCTACGATCTAGAACCAGCAGTACCTTGCGGCAGATGTTACAAGCAAAGGAAGCTGAGTTAACTCCAAGTACACGGATGTGATAAGATTAATAGTGTGTTGTTATTGATCATTTCCAGTTAGAAACTAGTAGAGAGTTATAGTTATCTGAGTTGTAATGATGTAAGGGCCATATTTTATGCCCATGCAAACTATGTAAATAAATCTCACAGATCAAATTCGTATATTGCAATGTATTTGATATCGGTTGTAAGCAAGACTAGTTTTTGGAGCTGCGTTATTAAGAATAAGATGATTGTATATCTTAAAAACAATAAGTCTAGCTTTGTGGTTTTTAGACTTCTTTGGAGTTGTTGTAAACTTGGATTAAGTGATAATAATGAAGTTGTTGAGGTTCACATATATTGATTTATATTGTTCCTATTCGTAAGCGTTGCTACCATTGATTACGTAGGAATGATTGATTAAATGTTAGGTTGACTTATCCCTAGTTAGTCTCAGTTTAGTGAAGGTAATCCCAGTTGAGAACGTCACTTAAATTTGGTTAAAGATTCAAACTTTCAATCTAGCTGTGAGGGCGTCTTTAGAGAATGTCGTGTGTAGATTTACCTTCCTATTAAGGTACTCATTATATCCTTAATGGAAATCGAATTAAAGGTAGCCTCTTTACGAAATGAAGAGTGTAAGTGCTAGAGAATTTTGGAATCTACTAGGTTTGATGAGCAAGGTGCAACCTAAGTATTGTCATTGTTGTCAACACAGTCAGGTTGATCAGTTGATGCAATGGTTAGAAGTTGATTTGTGAGCAAGGTGATGGATAGGAGTTGTTTGTTGAGCAAGGTGCAGCAAAACATTGCAAAAGTATTGTCATTGTTGTCAACACAGTCAGATTGATGCAGTTGATGCAGTTCAGAGGTCAGTCAGATCAAGTGCAAAAAGTTTCAAGGAAAACAGAGGTGTCCCAGATTCAGAAATTGGCAGAAAGAGACAAGGAAGAAAAGCGCTCGCGATATCGCGACATGTTTTCCTGTCGCGATTTCGCGACAAAAAGTAGGAGAGAGAAAATGCCAGCCAAAATGTCGCGATATCGCGACATGTCGAGTTTTCGCTGAGGAGAGAGAAAATGTGTCGCGATTTCGCGACAAAAAGCGAGAGAGAGAAAATGCACGCCAAAATGTCGCGATGTCGCGACATGTCGAGTTTTTGCTGAGGAGAGAGAAAATGTGTCGCGATTTCGCGACATGTTCCATTTTCGTTGGAGTTGGCAAGGAGAGTTGTACGGAAGAGCAAAGTGTCGCGATTTCGTGACATGTTCCATTTTCGTTGGAGTTGGCAAGGAGAGTTGTACGGAAGAGCAAAGTGTCGCGATTTCGCGACATGTTCCATTTTTGCTGGAGTTGGCAAGGAGAGTTGTACGGAAGAGCAAAGTGTCGCGATTTCGCGACATGTTCCATTTTCGTTGGAGTTGGCAAGGAGAGTTGTACGGAAGAACAAAGTGTCGTGATTTCGCGACATGTTCCTTTTTCGCTGCTGCTGGAAAAGAAGAGTGTACGGAAGCCGGAAGTGTCGCGATTTCGCGACAAGCATGATGATGACATCAGCAAGAGTCGGGAACGTCACGATTTCGCGACAAGAAGGATGATGACGTTAGCAAAGTTGAAAAGTGTCGCGATTTTGCGACAGGATGAAAGGAAAGCAGCTGGAAGCCGAAAGTGTCGCGATTTCGCGACATGCTTAAGGATGACGTCAGCAGATGTTGAAAGTGTCGCGATATCGCGACAAGATGCAGGGAAAGCTTCCAAGAGCCAAAATAGTCATGATTTCGCGACATGCTTAATGATGACGTCAGCAAAAGTTCTAAGTGTCGCGATATCGTGACATGAACAGAAGGAAAGCTTTCAAAGCCAAAATGGTCGCGATTTCGCGACAGTAAGGGCATGAAGTGTGCGGCTTCAAAAAGTGTCGCGATATCGCGACGAGTAGTGATACGCGGGTAAAACCCCCGAGGAGCATGCAAGGTGACACGTGTCGAAAAAGCGAGACGAGGAAAATCATGCGGCCGATTACGTAAAATGTAAGCGATGTCGAGATCTGCGATTATAGATTGACAAGTGTCAGTCATGCATTCGAACAGCCGTTTGCATGTATTCGAAGAATCAAATTTAAAGTATCGAAAGGTTTTCGAAAAGTCTTTTTTGCAGCCTTCGAACGGTCGCACTCATGGAATCGAACAGATATTTTGCTTGTATTCAAAGAGCCGAATATGAAGGATCAAGATATGCTTTTCGAGAAGATATGTTTGCGAGCATTCAAAACAGCCATACTACAAGAAATCAAAACGCCGTATTGCAGGGTTTCGAACAGTCGAAGTGCATGAAACAAAATAGTCGTATTGCATGGATTCAAAAGACGTATTGCAGGGTTTCGAACAGTCGAAGTGCATGGAACCGAACAGCCGTATTGCATGGATTCGAACAGTCAGAGTATGTGATTCGATTGCATGTAGGATTGAAAGGTTATAAAAGAATAATCGTATAGAGAAGAAGTTGCTGCTGCGTGATAGAAGATTTTGCAGAAAGAGGCTGGCTGTAAGTGAGCTGTGAGAGTGTTGTAAGAGATTATAACAGTGTTGTGTTAATGCTGTGAAGAGCTGCAAGAGCATGCCATATGAAAGGGCTGGAAGTGTGCAGAAGGTAGAACTATAAAAGAGTGTATGCTTCCATGAGATTGATTTGATTTAAGCTAGACCAGTGAGGATCTTGTAACACTGAAGGCATTTTTATGTCAATCAAAATTGAAAATAGAAATCCAAGTTGGTGCTTGGAATTAGGGGTTGGTGCTCCTTCCAGTTGATGCTGGTAAATTAGGGGTTGGTGCTCCTTCCAGTGGATGTTGGTAAATTGATTGTAAATTTGGTGCTTTGCAATGGCTGGATTTGGATGGGAGTCCAAGCAGTCTAGTTTGAGGAGTATCCAAAACTGGTGAACCTCGTTACATCTTGTGTTATGTTATGCTCTCTTGTAGTACTTGTTGTTTCTGGTTTTAGCTTTCTTTTGTTTTGGCTTTAAGAGTTAAAGCATTAAGTTTTAAAATAGTTGCACTGATTCACCCCCCCCCTCTCAGTGCCATTGTAAGACTAACAAGGTTGTCAACTATAATGATTGTGCAAGCATGATTTCATGAATAAGGTCGACTAGCTCTTTGGGAAAAAGAGAAGGATAGTCGAAATAATTACTACACCCATACAAAAGGACTTATATGGGGGAAAACGTAGTTTAATAAATGTCTTTTCTCGATGGACTGTCAAGGGGGCATTGAATTAATGTAACCCTTTCGAAACACTGAAAATATGAGCTAGCCCTTTCAGGGGAAAGATAGCTTGTCTAGTTAGCACCTAGTGCATTTGCATAAAGGGAACTTTGTATAATGTAATTATGGGGGCTACGGTGACTAGTTCATGTTAGGTTCAAAAGAAGCAATCATAGGGAAATCTAATCTAATTAAGAAAAGGATTATATAACTCTTGTAAAAAAAAGAACTCTTTGAAATTTGGGGTGTTTAAAATCCTACATTAAGATAGCTCCAATACTTGTGTCCAAAGCATGACACTCAATAACAAAGGGTTTTCTAAAATCAAGGGGGGAAAACAAAAGTGGTATACATCCTCCTTTAGGGCTTGGAAAGATTGGGAAGCGAATTCAGATCAAACAAAGGCATCCTTTTTAGCGAGAGTAGTGAGAGGAGAGGCAATCTTGCCATAGTTACAAATAAATTTCTTGTAGTAGCCTATGAGATCTAAAACTTCACAAAGCTATTTAGGGGAAATGGGAAAGGACTCTTACATGGCTTTGATCTTGTTAGGATCTACATTGACTCCTTGAGATATTATATGTCCCAAGTTTTCTACCTCATGGACACCAAAGGAACATTTGGACCTTTTGACAAAAAAAAATTCCATTTGTAATAAGTGAATAACTTTGTCCACATGAACTAGATGATCTTCCTAGGACTTGCTATAAATTAAGATATCATCAAAGAAAACCAGGACAAACTTGTGAAGAAAAGGACAAAAGGCAGAGTTCACGAGACTTTGAAAAGTGGAAGGAGCATTAGTGAGACCAAAAGGCATGACTAGGAACTCATAATGACCCTCGTGTGGAAAAAGTAATCTTAGGGATATTCTTTTCTTAATCCCAATTTGATGGAACCCAAACGCAAGTCTACTTTTGTGAAGTATCTAGCACCATGCAATTCATCCAATAAATCATCTATAATAGGGATAGAAAATTTATCTTTTATGGTGATCTTGTTGATATGCTGAAAATCAAGACACATGTGCCAAGAATTGTCCTTGCATTGTACCATAACCACCGAAGAGGAATAAGGATTAATGCTTGGACGAATGATTCCTTCCTCCAACATTTCCTGAACCAACTTCTCAATTTTAAAGTTTGGGGTTGGGGATGGTGATAAAGATACACACTAAAAGGTTCAATTCTTAGAACAAGATGGATGGCATGAACATGTGTGCGCTTAGGAGGAAGATCGATGTGCTCACCAAAGACCTCATAACAATCATAATGTTATGCAAGTCCAAATAAACAGCTTGTGGAAGTAGCTTTGAAGCTTGAACCTCCATGTAATTGACTTGGAGGAAGAATCCACGACCACCTTTATTCAATATCTTTTCCATGCTATGGGAACTAACTACCTTGGAGGGAGGGGTTAGATTCCTTAGAGACAAATGACCCTTCCATTCTTTGTCCACTTGACATATAATATTTGAAGATTAATAGTAACATCACTAAGCTAAGATATCCATTATCCTCCCAACATGACATATGCACTACCTAGATTCATGGCAAAGAGATTGTTTGTCCAAGAATAATCCCCCATTTGGATGTTAACCTTAGTCATTCAATCCACACACTAAGCAGTACCCCCATTTCCAATCAATCCTTGAAATTTATCTTTATTTGATATACAAGCCAAAAGACATTGATATCTTACTATCAATAATGTTAAGTACTACCTGAATCAATCAACTCATTGACACGTCGTTTGATGAATCCTTGGACCTTGATAGTATGGTGAGCTTAGAGTCTCATAAGGGCATAAATAGAAAGAGCCATGTTTCCATCCTTATGTTCAGTCCCATCTACTTCAACTAGTTGCTCTTGTTGTAATGAATCTTCATCTTCTAATACTTCTACTTCTTCACCTTCTGCTTGAAAGTTACAACGTTCTTTACAAGCCTAATCTTGGGGATGGTGAGATTAACATTTGAAATAGAAGAATATTTAGGAGCGTCTGTTATTCCAGTTATTGAATGGCATTAAGTGTTCAAGACACATCTAGGGTGGGGACTAGACTCTTAGAGCTTTTGTTCTACCACCAAAACTATATGTTGAGCATCGACGAGAGCACGGGTTCAAGCATGTCGACTTCCCTACGAATTTTATCATTACAACCATGGTAAAAGGTTGAGACCACCACTGCTCGATCCAATTGGTAAGTGTATGTGAGAAGACTCGTGAACTTCATGCAATACTCCTCAATCATTAATGTTTGCTTCTTTTGCATAAGACGGACCACATAAGATGTAGATCCTTTGTCAAACCTTCAGAGGAATCGTGCTTTGCAATCAAGCTACAAAAGAGAAGCCCCTAGTTGGTGAAGCTCTCATAACAACCATTGATGAGCATGAGCTCTCCACTTAGTAGCAGCTAATGTGACATGTCCTTTAGGAACATGGCCCAAATGGATTAAGTTATGCATCTCAGCTAATCACCCACACGGATTGGCACCCTCAAAGGTGGGTATGTTGATGCATGGAATACGAACATCATGAGGCCAGTGAAGGAAATTAGAAGCATCTCCTATCGAGAAATATAGGTCAAAAGCAAATCCTAAGATCTAACCACCGATACCTAGAGAAGTACCTCTAGTAGCATAGGGAGTTGAGTTACTACTATAGGCAACTGGAGGACTGTGATAGGATGGCAATTACTGAAGAATGTTTATCCCCTGGATTTGGTGCCAAGTGAATGTCCGATGGCTACTGTCTAACGACTTGTTGAGACTTGTGGAAAAGGAGATGCAGAGTAGAGGACATTTTTAGGAAGATTTCGATGTCATTTATGACGTTCGCAATGAATTAACTACCCTTCCTTGTTTCTCAAGATAGATACGTAGACAAAAATTAATAGTATCAAGAGTAGTATTACCACTTGGAGAGGTGACGTCATGAGTGGGAGGGTTATTGGGAGAAGAGGAAGGAGTGGTGTTGGGAGGAGGTGAAGCCAGTGTTTAGTCAAAACTATTGATATTTGCGACAATGTTGTAATGCTTAACAAGGTTTCTAGATTGGCAATTCTTTATGTTCATACACATCCTCTGGATAACCAATGTGTTATTAATCATTGATTCGCAACCAACCAACAAGGGCAACAGGTTCAATCATATACTAGGGGCAAATGCAAAACCCATAAATTCCTTGGAGCACTCCAAAAAAAGTGTTGCGAGAAATACCCCTTAATTTGATAAACTTGAAGAGACGATTGCAAAGAGATAGGTCTCCCACAAGGGTCCCAACACAATCAATTCCCAAAAAAGTGTTGCTAGAAATACCCCTTATTTTGACAATCTCAAAAGACGATCGCAATGGGATAGGTCTCCCACAAGGGTCCAAACACACCCGATACTCTTTAATTGAGTTTGGAGAAAGGAAGTAACAACAATGAACTCGCAATATTATAGAAGAAAAATGCATCGAAAGCTAAAAGATTAACAAAAATTACTCGAAAATAGGAAGCAAATTTGTTTGACAAAGCTTTTGAAATGGTTCACACATCTTTTTGCCACATATTTGCACCACCACAAGGAGCTAATATCAATGCTTTGATACCACTTGTAATGAAACAACATCAAGAAATACAAAAATGGTAGTAGCAATTCAATAATGCACAATAAACAAAATCCAATGATAACAAAAAAATCATATTAAATGCCAGAAAATCAATTATGCAAGTAATCAGATTCTAGATTCAAATCAATACCAATTATTAACCCCTTAGATAGGGCAAAGTCCCTTAGCCACTTGGAGAGGACGAAGTCTCATATGTGCAACAGATGCAATTAAGATTTGAATATGAAAGATGATTCCATCTACACATAACTCTTCCTATTTATAGACTAAATCAATCCTAACCCTAATGCTCAAGGGTAGACTATCTAAACTTAAGACACAAGCTAATAAAAATAAAGAGAGAGCAGCTATATTAGATTTGTTGCATAATGACTATTAATCATAAAAACCATTATTTTTTATAATCACCTCTATAAGTTAATCCTACAAATACTTGGGTATAAAAATGGCATTAGCTCAACCAATTATACTCCTCAATTTTTAAGGAGATCTAGGTTCAAATCTTTCAAAAGTAAAATGCCCTAGTTGAAGAAATTAATATTTCGCCAATGAAGAACAATACGAAGAGAAAATCTTTAGTAATCCCTATCCAAATAACACATGATAGACTAAAATGATGATCAATGATAAAATGTTCAAGCATGCTATAGTGACTCTTAAAAGCAAAAGATTAATACCAAAGTTCAATAAATATTGTCTAGTTTTTAAAAAATTCAAAAGTAGTCTAAATAAAAGTGGGGATTCACTTTAAATTATTGAATGATTTCACTTCCTAGGGAAATTTACTCGTTATCTTCTCAAGTTTAGAAGTCGCAGATATTATTATAGATGATGTCCTATGGTTTATGGGGGAAGTTGGTTTATATCTACGATCATGGTAAGAGAATTCTTTGATATTAATGAAAACTTCCATATATTATTATAGATTATGTCCTATGGTTTATGGGGAAAGTTGGTTTATATCTAAGATCATGGTAAGAGAATTCTTTGATGTTAATGAAAACTTCCAAAAGGATTTTAATGTGGGGTATGTATTTTGAATCTTTATGAATTTCGTTAAGACTAAATCTAAATCAAGAGAATGAGATCAATAAGTGGATTATGAAAACATGGATTTTGATATTGGAAAAGTTAATGGAAAAAGATATTACATTGCACTTGAGGTTTTTGAGGCAACATAAGAAAGTAGCATGCATGTTGCCCCTTATACTTTAGGGTGTGTATATATATATATAAAGTTGAGAATGATTATGGACAAAGGGCAAATATTTATGATAAAAGCATGGGTGGAAATGAAAAGAGGAGAGGAAGACCATAGATAAATATCAGTGCTAACATTAAGTGGGGGTGACTCCACGAATAACAATAAAAACGATGATGAACAGGGTATCTTAAGGGGCTGTACTCAGGTCCCCCACCTTTGACAAATTACATCTCTCTTCTTTAGATCTTGAGAGTTTACAAATAGATACACTTCTCATCTCAATTGAGCTGCTATAGGTAGAAACCTACATCATTTTACATAAAATGTCTGAATTCTTGATTTTCATTTTCCGGATCTTTTCAAATTTTTGTATGAATACAATTACTCCAAAATTTAGCATCTTTCTTGACATTTTCCTATAGCAGCCTTCACAATGTCAAAAATTCAACTCTACTATCTATACATTGCATCTTAGTAGAGTAATATTTCCAAAACATCGCACTATCATAGTTCGCTTTACGAAATCTAAATTCCTAGTTTTCTTCGTCGTTGAAGTCATAGCTCTTCTTTGCTCTTCATATGGTTCGAACCCTAGTTGGCAAATATTTGCAATTTTATTTTTCGCGACTTAAAAAATCGTCACTGCCCTTCTTTCGAATGGTTGACTTCACAATGTTGTATCTCCCTCAATATTGCTTAGATTTTCTTATATGACCATTCATTTTAAAGCTATTCAAATTCTGGACAAGTTGGTCCAAGATTTAGTTGAATTATAATGCTTCGTAAAGATATGGCTCGAGATGAGATGTTTTTCAAAAAAAAACCCTAATCCTTCAAACTTTGAAATTTCGTTTTTCGTGACTTGAAAAATCATCATTACCCTTGTTCCTAATAGTTGACTTCATAGGGTCATATAACCCTCAATATTGCTCAGATTTTTGCGTATAACCACTCATTTTAAAGCTATTCACATTCTGCACAAGTTGGTCCAAGAATCAATTGAATTGGATAAATCTTCAACAACACATGGCTCCTAAGAGATGAGATGTTTTTCAAGAAAAACCCCTAATCCTTTGCACTTTGCAATTTCGTTTTTCTCCTTGTAAGTAGCCTTCCACGCTCCAGCATTCCTAGTCTTCCACTCAGCATCCCAACCTCTCGTTGCAGCTCCTTCAACCGACCCAACCTTTCATGCTCCTTCAACCTTGTTATCTTTCCATGTTCTTCAACCATCCCAACCTTCCACCCAACATCCTAGCCTTTCACAGTAGCTCCTTCAACTAGCCCAGCCTTCCACGCTCCTTCAACGTTCAGATTTGTTGATCGTTAAAGCACCAAACCATTTGCCAAACCCCTTAGGGGCAACCCGCTAGGGTTTGTCTCTACCTTGGAGTGTCTTGTCCTGCTTAATGTAAGATGTTATTTCTTTGTCAATTTAAACGGCCTTTAGGATATCCCTCCATGCTTTCAATATAAATGGGTAATAAGCATTTTGGGCTTTTCATATTTACTCATATAAAATAATAATAACAATAATAAGTGTTATAGCATAAAAATATAACCATTAGTATTTTGATTTTATATTAACATCCAGTTTTTTTTTTTTAATTAAAAAAAAATTATGTTGATAGAACAAGAATCAAATTACAATCACAGGTCTGCCACTTTTGGCAAGCCCTTAAATCCAAATAAAACTCGGATTAACATCTCCAAAAATAACAGACAACTGAGTAGCATCTAAAGAGCAGAGACTTTCAAATTGTTCCCATTTCTGCTTTAAGTTGAATATTAACATGTTATTTCATAGAGAATTTAAGTCACTTTTCCATTTAAAGCATTACATTATTTAACTCCCACTTAAAAATATAAAAGCCATACAAATCTGAGAAGACTTATAGCAAAATGCCAGTTTAGAGTTGAAATGAGACAACTTTTAACTCAGATGCCGAGAGAATAAATTGATCATACAATACAATATCCTGCAGGTGGTTGTATTTGGCCATTATTCTGACCAAAATGAAACAAATTCTACAATTACTCCAGGATTAACTCAAGAGACCGGTGGGTTTTACGAGTATTGTGTAAATATATAAATTTTAGATGCTCATATTTCAAAAGAAAACACACCCCCAAAAAGATAAAAATGGAAATATTCATCATTTATAAATCATCGTATTAGAAGACGAAACTCTAGCAGATGTGGGGCAGGAATTTTACCTTACATGATCTGCTCTTGCCAAACTGGTAGACCCAATGAAAATATCAGTTCATTAAAGGCAACATAAGATTCTCGAGTTATCTTTTAGGTCATGACCTAGTAAACATGTCTAGTTGGTCAATGAAATGCAAAAAAAAATTCAGACTTATATATTGTTTCAAATATTTACCTCCTTTGAATTTCACCCTTTACCAATTAGATAATAATTACATTACCTCGATATAATCTGCAGCAGATTTTTTGCCTTTACTTTTCAATTTTCTTGATTGTAATTTTCAGCTACTGTATTAACAAAATCAGCTTGTACAATAAACCTACAATATGAATCTATTTAATATTTTATAAATTCCGTATCAAGGTTATTGGCATGAGATATTACTGTCACTTTGCTGTGTTCTTTTTGGGGCTCTCATCCACTGCTAATCTATTTTGTTGGAAGTGGTCTACAGATTTGTCATTTACACAATATAAAATCTAAGTGTTTTCTAGTTATTAGCATCTCAATTTGGGTTACATAGACCAGGCTTGGTCTTTTGGGTAAAATAATTACATGAATTCACATTTGCCAAGCTCTCATTTTATTATTGTAAATAATTTTTCTACAGTAAGACAAATTCTGTTCCCATTAGGCAGAATCTGAGTTTTTTCCCAGCCTCACTCCGACAATTTTCGCATTTGAACACAGTTCTTAGACAAGGGCAGCTCCTGGTTTTTGATTAGACACCAGTCTCTACTGCACAGCATTCCTGTGACAAAGCATGTCAACGGGAATCGTCGATGTTAGATGCATTAAACACAATTAGATGATTCACCAAACTCTGCCTCGTGGTTATTCTGTTACATCACAACCATTCCCAAACAAAAAAAATCTATTAATAACCTTGCCAACACCTACGCACGATGTCTTTCTTGTATTCAAACCAAACAACTTTGATAAACTGATTTTTAAACAAACAAGCCAAATAAAAAACCTGTTCATGTGAGCTTTGAGATTGGTCCTGGCTTCCCAAAGAGGTAGGGTTTTTTGAAAGATCCCTAAGCACTCCCTGTAAGAAGTGAATGATAACAATGTCAATGTAGATTAAACCTTGGAATCAAAGTATAACAGAACACTAAAAAGATGATATAAATTTAATACTATTTTATCTTCAAGGCTTTTTGTTATTCAAATCACCGTCTCCAAAATTTAGAACGGCTGATACTGAAACTAATATATTTCTATGCAGCTTATGTTTTAGACAATTGAAGTATACAGTGAGAGCACCACTAGCAATTATACTAACAAAACGCCTTTTTACTATAAAAGGCCATATGACTTGATCATTTTACATTTCCTGAAATACTAAATAAAGAAGTACAAATGCTGTTACACATGGTTAACAATGCTTATTTTGAATCAGTTAGCTACTTGATCCCACAAAACCCTTTTTTACCTTCTTGAGAGAAATTGTTTCCCATAACATGTTACAGTTCTATGACTCAGAAAATTCACAGAAAATATCCCACACAGAATTTGATGCACTAGAAGCATGGTTACCATGATATACTACTGCAATGGTGATCTGAGAATTTTAAAATTTCAGGTTTTCAAGGTTGAATGACCTACCTGTAGACAAATTACCCCCAAATCTTGAAAGCATATTAATCCACAGCACTAAGAAGCCCCACAGAACTCCACAAAAATAGTTTTCTCACATTTTCCATAGACATTCACCCACAGTCTGCTACAGCATCAATACTATCAAGGCTCTGTGCTACCCTATGACCTGGTCACAATAGTTCTACTGATACGTGCTAGCACCAACACTATAAAATGCACAGTTCTGCACAGAACCAACTTGCATAGGCCTCACCACTCAGTCCGTAGCTGGCATCAACACAAGATGTAACTGCCACTTGGTGCATGCACCAAGTGGCATCTCTGAACTTATGAGAGGGAAGATAAACCGCTTTGCCTGTCTACCACCTTAACTCATAACAGTATTTATATAATTATGATCCTTCTGCTTCCAGAAATAAAATTATAATAACATATACAGACGACAAAAGTAGGTCAATGGTACTTAGATGTGCAGCATGTTATAATGGAAAGTAAAAGATAGAAAGAACCCTAGAAGAAAAATATAAAAAGCATGAAGACAAAGACCACAAACAAAACAAAAGAAAACCTAAAACTAGAGGAAGGTGAACCTAAATGAGGTTAAGCCCTAATACAGAGTATCTAAATGTGGGGATAACTAGCACTCAGAAAAAAACTAGAGATGAAAGCTCCAAAGGAAAACACTCACATGTCATTGGCTGGGATCAGGGCAAAAGAATGGATGACATTATCTTTGATCACACCCTATGTTGTCTGGTTTTGCTTCAACAACCATAAAAAATTAGGTTTTATAAAAATAAAATAAAATAAAAATCAATCTTCAACAAATGCCCAATAAATACCAACATGGATGAATAAGTAAATATAATAAAAAATTAATCAATCCTTAAACAATTTGCCTCACTTTGTACATTCCACAATCCACATATCACCTGGGCATTGAACTGAGACCCACACACTTAATCACTTGAGCTCATCCTATTTAACTCCTATTGACTATTGATAATATAAAACTTAAAATAATTTATTATATCAAATATAATAATTTATGGGAGGTCCGAGGTTTAAATCCCACTCAGAATGAAGGGACCAGGACCCCTCATAAAAACCTGTGTAAACTAGTTGAAAAAAAAAAAATAGATTTTAAATACAATATGAATATTGTAAGCATGCATACTCTATAATACAGATACATAATTCTATGGCATTTCTGTCCATTTAACCAGCCACAAAAACTCCTTAAAAAGATATGCAAACAAGGCCCGACACAAATTAGCTCAGCAATAGCCACCCATGCACCAAATGCAAGAGTATGATAGCTCAGGCTAGAGAAGCAAAAATCCAAATTGCAGGAGAGGGCAATACCATTCACCCAGAAAAAATTTGTTTAATCCCCGCCATGTCCAACAATATTCTACTTTCACTTTTTGGCTAAATAGACCCATGTTTGACTGCTTATTAGTAAATAAAAGCATGATTCAGACAAACTTTTGCCAGCGACCTAAAGACACGATGGCTTCTGAATTATTTGTTTCATGTAGACCAAATGCAGAAACATAAATCATGCCAAAGGTGTTGCTGTATGACCTGATAATATCCATTGAAGAATGCCCAGATCTAATATAGCCAGCATAGGCAATCCTGGAGCCGGATGACCCTTTCCTAATGTTCGAGGTCAACAAACCTCTAATGAAGAACAGGAAACTAGTCAAGTATGCCTTCAAGGTGGTCTGCAAAGGCTGCAATACGATCGAGAATCTATGCCATGCTGCTTGGAATCAGAGTTGCAGCATTGTAGCATCATGGTGGCTGCTAAAGAGAAGAACGCCAATTAATCCATCTCCACCAGTGTGTAAAATGGTGTTGTCCAAAAGGCGCCATGTATCTAAAGCATCAGAAACAGGTCAAAAGAAAAATGATACAACATGGTGGGCCTAGATGCCTCCTGTAATGCTTTTCACCTGAAAGTGTATATATCTCTGACAAGGATAGCAATTGGCAGGAAGTGATCTACCAACATCTAGCATAAGCAAATTATCCATCCTCTAGCTCTAGTGGTGGATAAAAAAGTAAAAACTAAATTGCTCCTCATTCTCCATTTCTTGGAGAAAACAGAGGCAACAATTCAATGATCACCTGGAGTACTGTAAGCATGCTGCAAAGCTGTTAAGAATATATCCTCAGCTGCCCAAAGAGGATTCACAGGCCAGTAAACAATGTTATTGAAGATGTTTTCTTGCAAGACAATGCTATCCATGATCTATAACCAATGAGTGGCTTAAAAAGCCAGGATGGAACTGATAAGACTGCAAAGGAGAGGTTTAAATGACCTGAATATACTACTTGTATTTGTCATCTCTGACAGCCCTGTTGTTCACCTCCTTTGGAGATAGGAGACATGATGGGGCATTCAAAGAGTAAGTAAAGGGAAGGAACTGATCAAGAGAAATGAATGAAGTGGAAAAGAAAGTTGGTCTCAGAGTACCAACAACTGAAGCCTAATAAGGCCCAAAGAGGCAAACTCCTCTGAGAAGAAAGGGGCCA
Source organism: Wollemia nobilis (assembly GCA_028583015.1). NCBI lineage: Eukaryota > Viridiplantae > Streptophyta > Pinopsida > Araucariales > Araucariaceae > Wollemia > Wollemia nobilis. The sequence goes on from JAQPPZ010017052.1 coordinate 36,029,382, forward strand.
GATATGGATACCTTCTATGTCCAGAAGCAAAGTCACCCATGGGACAAAGTCTGTAAACATAGAAAATAAGCATGAAGATTCTCCAGAACCAAAGAGGTTGAACTGCACAGCCACTTCTAACAACGCTCTGGGAAACCATCCATTTGCAACAAATCATACCATGAAATATGGTTCCTCTCAATACAAACCAATAAATCCACCCCAAATTGGGACCAAAACTTTGACTCTCAAAGAACAATGGGTTGAATGACTTTGTCAAAGAGGTGCATCTTTAAGGGGATATTATAGAAATGTATATGGAATCACTGGCACTCAAAAACTCCCAAAGTATTTAGAGAAAGCCTTGAACTCCATCAGTTCCCCTTACAGTATAACTGAAATTTAGAAAAAAGCATCTTTGAAGGCATTGAAGATCATCTCAATTTACTTAGTTTCGCTTCAAGATGCCAATGCTTCTAAAAATGTGCAAGAGCATCAAGTTGCCATTGTCAACCATCAGGTCAATAATTACCACATCATTAGGAAAGAGGAGAATGGCATTCAAAGCATGATCATACTGAAATTTAGAAAAAGCATCATTGGAGGCATTGACTAACATTATTTTGCTTAGTTTTGCCACAATGTGCTGAATCTTTATATAAGTGTGGAAGGCGATCAATTTGTTATTTTCAACCATCAGGCCTATAATTAACACATCATTAAGAAAGAGTATGGCAATCAAAATGTGGTAATCCCAGACTAGACTAGCTATGCAACTTCATTCCTGCATATTTCTTCTCAAGAATGCCCAGCTTGTATTTATTAAAATTTGGATAATTACAATCAACTATCTCTTTTTCCCTGCACATAACAATTCAATTATATTAATTAACAATTGGTTCCCTCAAGCTTGCTGCTGTTCTCCAAATTTTCTTGGGATCTGGATCAATAAGCGTGGTAATATATCGAGATAAATTAAACACAGCAGTCACATGCTATAGAGTTTCACACGACAAACCAAAACCCTTTATTTTAATAGGTTCATCAAGCATCACAGAGGGTCATACGTTACAATTCACTTTCCAAAAACAAAAGAGAGACATGCAAAAATAAAGTATAACTGCATGATCCATGTCTATTTTTGCCAAGCACTCCTCTGTTGCTTGCATGTTACTATCCCTAATCTGCATGCAGCTTTCTCTGCTTTTATTCACTGTACAAGCACTTCAGAAATAAAAAAGTGTAGCTATAGTTCTGCATTAACTTTGAATTTCAGATTTGGTTGCCACTGCAATTGATCTCAAACATCACACCTATTCTATTTTATTCAACATCATATGCAATGGAGAACCAATCTTAAATGCTAGCACCACTACTAGGATCCCAGTTGATTGCATCTTAGAGAAGGAATTCATTGGGTTGTATACTTGTTCCAATCGCTCTTGAAAACACCAATGGCTGATAAAATATTCTTGTGTGCATAGATAGCACTTTTATGCTCCCATAACCTTCATTGTATAACTATCATATCTAACAAAATTGACATCTAATTTTATAGAAATGCAACAGGACATATTTTCTATTCACCGTAATCCAACTAGTCTTTCCTTTGTTCTTTTTATCATTATTTTAAAGTGCAAAAAACAATGAAGAATTTCTCATTAATAGATTCAACCATTTTGTCAAGGCTTTACCTGCCAAAATGTAATTCAAGTTTGGAATTCACAAACATCAAAAGCAATACCTACAAGGGCATAAAAGTAGACTTACTAGGAACATTAGGAGAAAAGTCACCATCATGTTCTATAGATGGTTGGATTTCTCAACTGAAGCCCAATCCCTTCAAGCAAAATAAGAACAAAAAATCCAGTAAAAGAAGAGAACCATTTGGTAAGGAAAACAATAAAACAATTACACACATGGCCCATAGGGCAGTTCAGGAATCAGGAGTATACAGACGAGTGACTGGTCAAGAGAAACAGTCATCTCTACAAAAGCTAACAAATATGACCATAGTAGACGTAGTAAAAATACAAAATTAAATATACATAAATGAACAAGAGACAATAAATGGGAAAAAAAAATTAAGTTTTCCTTAATTCTGGAAAGAACAAAAATAAAAAAGGTTATGTGCACTTTCATAAAGTGATATTAAATTTCAAATGAATCAAATTTAAAAACCAAGTCATACCAGCAAGAAACACTAAAAGCTATGGATGTGTTTGGTGGACAAATGTGAGGCATCAGAAACTGAATTCATTTAATATCACCACACCAAGAAAAAAGGGAATCTTACTGGTAGCATCCAGTCACTTTCTGACTAGCATTATACATACCTGGTCAGCATTGACTATTCGAGGAATTAATGTTTGTTTAAAATGCCTTAATGAAGAAATGAAAAGAAAAAGAAGTTTGTTTTTCTTTCCAGAACCAAAACTTTAGTTGTGGCTCTAAATATGAGAACAGAGGAGGAAGGTGGTGTACTAACGGCATAGTGTCCACCTTTTGACCACAAGATGTAAGCAAAGCAAACTGCAGATAAGCATGTCAAAAAACAAAAGCAGGCTTTTTCAAGCAGACCTGATAATGTGAAGGATTTTACAAAAGACTTGGGAGGAAGTGCCAAACAACTTAGTAGTGGAAGCAATTCAAGAGTCTACATTTATTTTTATCAAATGGCATTAGCTCAACCGGTTAGATTCCTCAACATTCCAAGGAGGAGACCCAGGTTCGAATCTTGCCAAAACAACACATGGATAATATCCAAGCGTTGTTGTAATACCACTATGTGGTGATGATATAATATGGGTGGAGCCCGTTTCAATCCCATATAACCCATTGAAAAAAAAAAAAAAAATCTAAATTTTGCTATAAAAAAAAAACAATCCTGGTACCACCCATTTATTAACCAACTGAGAATCAAATTGAATAACCTCCCATTTTCATAAGTAAATCACTCTTACATTATTAAATTAGAAATAACAAGTATTATGACTCTTCGTAAAAGAGAACAAAAAACACTTTGAAATTAACAGAAGAGGGAGGTGGTGTACTAACACTTACAGAAGGGCATAGTGTCCACCTTTAGACCACAAGATGTAAGCAAAGCAAACCACAGATAAGCATGTCAAAAAACAAAAGCAGGCTTTTTCAAACAGGCCTGATAATGTGAAGGATTTTGCAAAAGACTTGGGAGGAAGTGCCCAACAATTTAGTAGTGGAAGCAAATTCAAGAGTCTACATTTTGCGAAAAGAAAAAAACAAATCTTGGTACCACCCATTTATTAACCAAATGAGAATCAAATTTAATAACCTCCCATTTTCATAAGTAAAACACTCTTACATTATTAAATTAGAAATAATAAATATTATGACTCTTTGTAAAAGAGAGACCCGTGAGGGATATTGTCGTGGTAAGTCCTTGGGGTTTCATCTGGGAGACATAAGTTCAAACCCCGGTATGAGGGGGCAGGGACCCCTCATAAAAACCCATGTATAACTTAAATTTTAAGACCCACGAGGTATACCGTAGTGACAAGTTCAAACCCTGGTATGAGGGGGCCGGGACCCCTCATAAAAACCCGTGTAAACTTAAATTTTTTCCAACAGGTCCTTGGTGGTTCAACAGTTGGGACAAAAAGTTGATGTAGCCCACACCAAGGTTCAAATATCGATGGCACCAAATAGCTCAATATGACTCTTCGTAAAAGAGAAGGAAAAACACTTTGAAAATTAACCATTGTCTATATTCAAAGACAAGCTAATAAATAAGTTGGAACCTCAACAATTATAGCCATCAGTCTTCCAAAGAGGGAAATGTGAGTCCTACCACAACTCCAAATCCCATCTATATGAAGTTATGACAAAATCTACATCATACGTACATTATAACTATATGAAAAATCTCTTCCTATAACAGGAAGGATAGCACCTATGCTCTTGCTACAATGGGCAAGAACAAATGACTTCCCATGTCCAGGAAGGTTAGGTTGTGTGATCAGAGTACCTAAACTTATGTGGTTGTTTATCAAGCCAACCTAAGATTTTCCAAACAGTTTTCACAACTCTCTCTAATCATCCAAGCCTCAGTCAATAGGAAGCTGTGCTATGCAGGCTAAATAGTAAAAAGGAAACAAAATTCATTTTGAAAGCATACCCAGAAGGTTCTAGTTGTACCACATCTCCAAAACACATGCCATGCTGACTTCTGTCCAGACTGTATGCAAAACGAATTGGATATGCCAATTCTTTGAAGCCACAATTAAACAGCCAATACTTAGAGGACCACAAGCTATCTTACTATCATAACTCAAAAAACACATGCCACACTGACTTCTATCCACACTGTATGCAAAGAGAATTGGATATACTGATTCTTTGAAGCCATGGTTTGACAACCAATATTTGGAGGAGCACAAGACACCTTAGCTATCATAACTCACTTGAATCCCATTGGTAGAGAAGGCAGACGGGAATAACCACTTGCAAGTCACTTTCTATAACAGCAAGAATAGCACATATGCTTTTGCTGAAATGGGCAAAGACAAATGACTCCTAAATTCCTAAGGTCCAGATTAGCTATGTTACGTGTTCAGAGTTCCTAAGCTATGAGATCAATTATCAATCCGACCTAAAGTTTGCCAAATAGTTTTACAACTCTCTCTAAACATTCAGGCCTCACCCAAGTTAGAGCTGCTCTATGAAAGATAAACGGTAAGGAGGAAACAAAATTCACTTTAAAAGCATTGCCCAGAAGGTTCTAGTTGTACCACATCTCCAAAACACATGTCACACTGACTTCTGTCCATGCTGTATGCAAAGAGAATTGGATATACCGATTCTCTGAAGCCATGATTTAACAACCATTTGGTGAGCCATAATCCACCTTGAAATTTTTTGTTTAAAACGGGACACTGATTTTCAAATGGTTTGCCAACATCTTTGCCAACTGATTTTTGAATCACCAATTTTTCGTTAAAGTGGGACACTGATTTCCAAATGGTTTGCCAACATCTTTGACATCTGATTTTTGAATCACCAATTCTCCATCTATTTAAACCTATTGAAAATATCATGTGACGTCTCTCACGGTCATATTTATCCTTTGTGATACACTTACAGAAAGTCCTATTAAGCCAATTCCAATCTCTCCAATAGGTCCAAAAACTTGGAACTGCATTTTAGGTATGATATTGAGATCTTGAGAAGCCATATTATTTGATGAATTCAGAATTTCATCATGGTTAAAATCCCGCCTTGTAGGCCACTATTATTATTCATGATTCCGTTGCATTGAACTTATTGGATAAAGGAGATAGTATACATCATTAAAATGAAATTCTGCAAGGTTTTCAAACATATGTTGAATAAAACTCGCCTAGTTTCCAGCCAAGTCAGGAAAAACATATGTTTGCTGCTTGTCTCGCATGTCTTAAAAAATAGCCGTTTTTTTTAGAAAACTAACCACAAGCTTTAGCCTCTGGCTAAAATATCAGCAAAAACCTCACAATAACATAATACATCAAAAGAAGATGTAAAAATTGAAATTGTCTCACTCTCTCATTTTCAATGTTTTTTGTCAAAGCAAGAGTAGTTCATGAGATGTGAGATGCATTGGAAAAACATTTATATTTTTGAAAATCTTATTCTTTAACACATTATTTATTAACTGAGAGTCACTAATGAGCCAACAATAACCTTGCCGAGTCCAAGTCTTGTTACTATGTTATAAATAAAGTCCTCAAGTTTTGATTGTTTTCACAATATAGTCCTTTGACCCTTATGAAGAAAGAGATGGTATACCCCAAGCAATGAAGCAAAAATCAAGATAAGATAATTTTATTAATGTCCATGGATGACCAAAGAGGCCAATGGAACTCATTGGAAAGAGTTCTTATGAAGCACTATAGTAACCAAAAATTACTATGAAAATAAGCTAAACTAGTGTAAAGAAACTAGTAGCATAAAATACAAGTGGAACAATTCTTTGGCATTAAATTACAGCTCAAGACTTGGAACCTATAGGGATAAACCCTAATATGCTAAAAGTAAAGATGAAGTGAGATCCAATAGTCAAACTAAAGGAGAGAGAAAAGAGCTCCAATGGATCCAAGCACCCTCAATAATCTATAGTGCGATGTAAAGTAGAAACATTGTAGTCATCATCACCAACTATCCCAAAAGGGCCAATACAAGATCTAATGGTGCTCCCAAGAGAATGACCAAAACTAAGGAAGCCTAGTTGGATAATCCCTGGTGGAGATGGAGTTCAACCCCCTAGGACTCTTCCAGCATCCATGCCCATGGAACCAATAGAAAAAGATAGGAAACTAGTTAATTGTGTTTGTCTGCAACTCCTAGGAACATGAGGGGTGGTCAAATCCCCATATTGAAGAACTACAGTCCTGTCCCTCCACATGCAAGAGGAAGAAAAAACTGAATCCCTAGTAGCCTCTCTTGTATGCATACAAGGGCTCACAAATCTATCATTAAAATTTTGGAGATTCATAACTTCAAATAAACACTTGTGATTCTTGGCAGAAAAGATAAAGTGAAAGAATGATGTGACAAGTCAAGTAGTTACTGATCTCTTCTATATTAATTGATGTCATAGAATGATAACTTCCTGAAGGCAAAAAAGTGAAGTTTCTCTAGTCAAGAAAGCTGAGAAAAGTGGCAAGCAATCCACCTAAGTCTTTATACAAGAAATAGTACATCCCTCAAATCTCATAATAAACAGGCTATCTGAAGATGAAATGTTCTTCAGTCTCCACCTCTTAGAGAGAGCAAAAACGACATACCCTATCCTCTCGAGTAATTTGGTGGTCTATCTCCACCGGTAACTGATGTGAGCACACTTTGCATTTACCAAGAGGAATCCTGAGGCTTTGAGTCCAATGTTGCTAGATATAATCAAGACGCGTAATAATGCCATTCTCAATCCTCATCAAATGTTTAATGCAGAAGGCCAACTTAGGACTGAGAAGCTGAGATGGGGTGGCCCATGTAATCTGAATATATAGTAAACATCATCTTTGAATGCTTGATTAATCACCCTCTTATCAAGAAGGTAGTGGAGAGAAGCATTTAAAGACTATTTGAATGGAGGAAATTGGTCTACGGAGATGCCAACTAATTGAAGAAGAGGTATTTCTAAGTACCATCCAAAATGATGACCAAAAGAGCTCCAAGAGAAAATCCATTCCAAGGAGTAAAGCATGAAATATGGGTATCGCTATCGACCTCAAGTGTAGTCACCATGGATCTAAGACAATGAAGCTGAAAAATTCTGAAGATGCCTTCAAGGCAAAGACGATTAGCACCAAACTCAACCAAAAGAATACATTGGGGAATTATTCTTTTACGTTGAAGTAAAATAGTTTGGACCCTCTCCATGCTAGCCTAATCACCACGGGTTTGATGATGCAATCAATGAGGTGTATCTTTGTAGGTATGTCTTGGAAGTGTTGTTAGAAACATTGGCATTCCAGTACTAAGACAGAGGTGTATCCCTTGCCAAGTTGTGATTGTGAAGGCAGCTTAAGATTGAGGGAAAAACCTATAAACTGAATCGTAATCGTCGAGAATGTGTGAGTGTTGACCACAAAAATCAAGAAGTATGATTTGCACCCATGACCGCAGCTCAACAAATGGATTCAAAGGTTTCTACTCTCCCCAACCTCCAAATCTTGGGCCGGTTCCCTTCTACCTTCTATCTAAGTTGAAAATAAAGAAAGAAGCTAATCTAAAAAATGCAAAAAACGAACAAGCAAACTCATCTAGAAACACAAAAAAACAAATCTAATCTACTTTGTTTAGAGTAAGGATGCAACAGAAAGAAAAGGAAAAATACAACCAAAGCAATAGCCAAGTTTAGATCTAGTGTAGTTGTTTTTCAACAAAATTTGAATAACTTTGGCATGCAAGATCTTCAAATACCTGCAACAACAATCAAAGTGAAGGACTAATAAGGAAAGGAAGACAAAGCCACTGATTTCGCACATTCATAGGGCCAACATTGGAGACACAATCAAATATGACTGCCACACGCAACTCTTTATTGATTTTGCAAATTGAATCTTTTTACGATCTTACTTTGAAGAGTAGCTCTCGCATTGCTTCAAAGACCAAAAGACCCTTACAATGAGCATTCAGTTCTTATTTATACTTGAACCTGCAGCCACAAAATGAACTACATACAATGTACCCCAATGATGATTACGAGGTGACACATCATCCTTATCCAATTGCCAATAATAGACACAAAGCAAGGCGCTCGAGGAGCAGGGCCAAGGGATTGGAGCACACAAGAAGCGGGGTTCATTCAGGAACGCGACGCTTCGCTGAGACGAGCGCTTCGAGGAGTGGGATGGTGCCGAAGCAAAGCGTTTATGAAGTCTTAATATGGTCTACTCACATCTTCCATCTTGTTTCGTGTGACAAAACTCGTTCTCGAAGCAATGGTAGTAGTCAACTACTACAATAAGAAATAGTGATTTCAGTTGATTCACCCTTATAGAAGAACTAAAACTTAGAAAGGGTACTATTTGATTTATAGAAGATCATCGCCTTACATGTTAAGGTTGACTACTAGTTGTTTTAATTCATAGAAGCAAGCGAGAGCATCCAACTGTCTTTGAAGGCCATCAAGAGTATAAGCAAGAAGACCTATATCATTGGAAAAAAAAATATAGTTATTCAGACATGATATGGAAGGCAATTATTGTTCAACATGTGTGTTCTAATAAAGAGATTCCTCAAGCTTGTCAATGTAGATCCCAAAGAGAGTTACGAAGAAAGAGGACATCCTTGTTTGATGCCAATGGTGCTTTCGACATCCTTTGAGAAACGAAAAGCTATCCAAAAAATACTAACAACTACCTCACATAGTCTCTTGATGACAATGACACAAAGCTTCGAGATGTTGTCATGTAGTCTCTAAAATAAAAGATACCTATGAATAATGTCTAAGGCCTTTCTAAAGTCCACTGAACAACTAAAATACTTTAGAAGACCATTAACAAGCCTCATCAATAATAGCATTGAGAATAAAAGCATGATTAATAATCTCATGATCACTTTTGAAACCAACCTGCCCTTTTGCTCTAAAATTGCTCTAATCTAATAGTTCTAAGAAATTCATATTCAAAACTATTGCATAAAGCTAAGCAAAGGTCTACCCAATCATGATAGTTCTATAGTTATTCATATCTGAATAGAACCTAGATTTGTTAATGTGGTGGACAATATGTTGTATCTAGGAGGAAGGAAAGGTAAAACAAACATCATTGAATAATTCTGCAATGGAATCACCAATAGCTTTAATGCTATATTTTAAAAATTCACCCTAAAATCCCTCAAAATTAAAACCCTTGTAAATGCACAAATTATATGTATCTCTTTTGATATCCCATAAATGGTGAGGTACCTGAGATATCGTATAAAACATTAGCATAGGAGTTATCCAGGGAGAAGAGTGCATCAAAAGGCTTTTGGAGAGTGATGAATAGCATCTACAAGCTCGCGATGAATAGTGGCAAGAAACTCTAGTTTTTACGCAAAACGAGACATTTATATTTCCTCAAGTGGATGATATAGTTATAGGCTCATGGATAAGAGCAAAACGAAATTTTCGATGGTAGGACTTATCTTCTTCATCAAACTAATGACTCATGGGGAATGTGGTGAGTAGTCTTTGGCCAAGGAAAAGTTTGTGAAAAGGAGTCAAGGGCTACATCCCATAACATGCAAGACAAGAAATCGCATTTGGTTGCTATTGTGGTGACATTAATAGAGTAGTATTCAAACATCAATTGAGAGAGATGAGTGTAAGCACTAGTTCTGACGTGCCACCTCAACCGAAGTAGACAAGACAATAAGTGCACTGGAAATCAAGTACACACATAATGTAATTTTGGTGTCATAGATTTTGACATCATAATTTGGATGTAATAACGTGGATATAACAAAGTCTTGTAAATTGTATAAGGTCGTACATTGTAATACATGTACTAATAAAGTTAAGTTACGTGTCAATGTAGTCATGAAGGGTTGTTATCACCTAGTTAGAGGCAAGGTGTTCGGGGTGGTAGTTGTTTGTTAACTACCATCCCCAAGGATAAATAGACACCCTCATTCAATTGAGTGGGTAACTGTTGCCACATTTTGCTAGGGGTATAAAATTTCAAATTTCATCAGGTTGTTGCCACCCTCCTTCCTCGTTCTTCTGTTCTCATTGCTGTTTTAGTTTTCTTGGTTCATCTTCAAGTTGTTCAGATTTCAGTTCCCAGCTTTTCCCAGATTTGATGCCAGCACTTGCATGAAAAAATTGTAAAAATCTGCTAAGTATTTGTCTCTTCCCGAGATCGCCGTCGTTGCCTTGCGATTTCTGGCAAAAACGTGTAGTTTGAGCGACTGCGGGCAGCGCATAAAATGGTAGAATTTTGCCTAAGTGTTGAGAAGCTCGCGATCGCCGTCACTTTTTGGCAATGCCCGTTGTCGCAGTGTTTTTCAGCGACTAAGGGAGCGGCGTTTAAAACTTGCAAAATCTCTAAGTGCCGCCAAGCCAGCGATCGCCGTCGTTGACCGAAATCGCTCATCGCTGCAGCGCTTTCGAGCGCGAGGGAAGGAAAGGAGCGCTTGTGCTCAAGATCGCTATCGCGATTCCAAAGTGCCCGAAATCGCTCGGTTTTTCAGTGACATCCAGCAAAAAGGCAAAAGGGCAGGAAATTGGCTAACTCTTCCCCCACTCCCGCGATCGTTGTCGCAACTCACCTTTCTCAGTAACGCTTCAAGATCTCGGCAATTTGCAGAGCATTCCCAAGATCGTCGTCGTCGAGCGTAATTTCTCAAAGTCGCTCAAGTTTTGAGCGCTTTCCAGCTTGGCCCGAAGGTCGTCCTGAGCTCCCATTCCGAAGATCGCCATCGCTTTTCAGCGACTTTGGGCGTTTCTTCTCCATTTCAGCGATCTCCGACGGCAGTCAGTGGGGTGTTTGAAGATGATTCTTCGCGCCATTTTCAAAACAAGTTTCGGGATTCGAGCCAGCTTCGCGAAGGATAAAATGTACTTCACCTACCAGAATTAACTGATAATTCCCTTTCCAACTACCAAATTTGTCAGAAGTTGTACGAAATTCAGGAGAAGCATACTGCAAGTACAAGGGTGACCAACAAGGATCACATTTGGCCGCTTTTTGCAGCTTTTACAGCTTTTGCCAGGTTTGGGGATCTGTGCTCAAAATGTAATCGGGAGGGAAAATCTGCTATAAATAGCAAAGGCATTTCATTGTAAAAGTGGTGGAAGGGGGGTATATTGCTAGGAAACTTCTGTATCTCCGCGCTTACTTTCAATTCAGAGTATATTTGGCTCCCATAGTTGCATCTGTCTTTTATGCTACCTTCCTCAATTATTTATGTTTCATGTTGCTTATTTTTCTGATTGTTGTCATTTTGCATATCTGGATCTCAGCATTGGCGATTAAGTATATCTGGAATAATATAGGGAGGATACATAGGATAGAATAATGCTAATGGTTTTTGTTGCATATATTGTTTTGATTGTTGTTGGCAAAGTGATATGTTCGTAGTTGTGTTGCTTACCTTCCCCACTCGAAACAAATCATGTTTATGTTTCTCCTTGTTCCTTTTATATCTCTTTCCTGCACTTTAAACTAAAACCCCAAAACCAAAAATATAGGAAGCCGGCCTCCTCCGAAGATTGGCGCGGAAGGCATTCCTTCCTTCCGGCCTTTCAATCTGTTGGGCGAATCTAGGGCGCAAAGACCTAAAACCTTTCCTAGTAGCAGATTCGCAACCAACAGTTTCTATGGCACGCCCGGTGGGACCTGAGTGTTTCACCCGAAAACAGAATCGAAGTGTCGGTGTTCGCTTCGTTGCTGTCAAATCTGAACACTTGGCGACTCTGCTAAACCCAAATATTCTCTGAGTCCAGTAGACCGGTCCAAAATTAAATTCCTTCATGCAGACGAGGAGATGGAGAGCTAGAAACGCAGGACGAGAGCCTGATTTTTACGAGCTCAACATCAACGCTACTAGAGAACACCCGAGGTTGGTTGATTATCAAGCTGACCAGGACGAAGTGCTCCATACAAAAACTGAAAGAGATACTACTTTGGAAAGCACTGAAGATTACCAAGACGCAAACATGGCAGCTCAAAATCAGCAAAATGCCGCTGAGTTGTTCCCGGTTGTTGACTCTACCGGACCTCTCAATCTAGCAGGGCAAGAAGATGTTCCTCCTGCCGCCCTGAAGGCTATTCCTACCTATGATGGGACCCGGAAGACGACGTATGAGCACATTCAAGACATTCTGGCCTTGGT